>VXBU01001980.1:302905-583689 GCA_013400315.1 Bombycilla garrulus
TATATTATATTATATTTTTCAGAAGAGCTTCCTGGGGTTTTTTCTGACTAGCATACTTAAAATGAGACAATTTTTCATTGATTTCTATACTATGTACATTTTTAACTTCATACTCTCAAATAACATCAGTAGCTGTCCTATGTATAAAGTTAAACACATCTGTAACATTTTATAGGTTCAGAGCTTTAGACATTAAAACTTTGCACACATTCATCCAGAAGGCCAGGGATCCACTTCTATTTATACTGTAAGGTTTTGCCAAGGCTATCACATTTCATTAATCTAAGTTTCCTGGAAGGGTGCTAACACTTTCCCTGGAGAGTGGGCTAGCCTAAAATGTGTAGACAATAATCAGTGGTTGATGGAATACAGGGTTGTGTTTTAAGAAGCACATTACCATCCTTTATCCTCAGCCTTCCTATGCCCTGTGTTGCTGGGACATTTTTTTATGGTTGCTGTCTCAGCAATTTAGTCCCATAAGTTCTAAAAGTTCTAATGTATTGCAAATTAATGACAACATCTGGACTACAAGAAAAGTAGAGAAGTGCACAAGAGCCACAAAAAGAAACTGCTTTAAATCATAGTATTTTAATTTAAATTTATAAATATTTTACTTCTATCCCTATGGCAATTTACAAAAAAATTCTTATTTTGGAAAAAAGATTTCAGTACTCTTTGAGCACTCAGGTATTTCTTCCTAGCATTAAGCTGTTGTAAAAAAAGCCTTGAAATGGGTTTTGTCAGCTAGATAAGGGATCTGAAAGAAGTTGTCCAAATGGAAAGAGCTGAGCAACAAGAAGTAAGCTTTCAGCCACCCTTTCTAAGCTGCATTTCCTAGGACTTTCTTTAAAGTCAAACCTAATTTCTTTGCCATCAGGAGAAAGGCTGATTGCACAGCCACACTGTAACTTCAAGAATGAAAAAGATTAGGAAGTCTATTCAGAAAAACACTGGAGTCTTTTTCTTTGAATCCTAGCTCACAGACTTTGCATGAAGTCAAGAGCTCCTTCATAACATTAGCCTTACTCCTTGCATTCATGCAGAAGAAAAAAAAAAAAGGGTTGGTAAGTTTTTATTTGAAGTTTTAAGAACTAGCAGTTTAGACTTTAACTAAGAAATACTTGTAATTAAATATTTTAACAACAGTGATAGGATCATAGCTAAAAGCTGAAGTACACTTTAGGGATGTAGAAACAGAAAGCAGTAATGGCAAGAATCATAAGCCAGTTGTGTTGGGTTTCAAGAAGCAAACCAGTTGTTGTGTCAGTCACACACAATCTGCTGCATTAAACCAGAGTCTAGAATTACTTTATAGCCAGGCTGATGAGACAGTGAAAAGGTCACAGTTCTGAAATCTTGGCTCCTCTTCCAAAAGATCATTTTACCGAATCTCTGCCATGCTCACCTCATGCAAAAAGAATATTTTTCATAATCATAAAATTGACATTGATTATCTGATCAAGCAAGAGAAACTATGGTAATATTTCCAAATCATATTACCATTGCATCTGTATAACATGATATTTATATTTCTTTTGGTATTACTCCTAACACTTCATTCCTTTCTTAGAAAATTCAAAGTTATGTTGCCCCACTCTTCTGTGTTCTTTGTCACTGAATTTCTTTATATTATATTGTCCCTCTATAATGCTGTAATGCAGCACCATCTGCTTCACACAAACTATAAATACATTTTCCAATCTCTCTGGGTAAGTCCCATCTAACTAGTGGCTTTCTTTTTCAGTGGTTCAGCTAATAGTTCTTGACTGCAGGCAGAAGGACTTTGATATTCTCTAGCTATATCACAGTAACCAACACAGTCTGCAGATAATTGATGGCAGACAAGAAACTGAGGGGTCTCTCTCACCTTGCCATGAATGTGAACAACTGCAGGTGATTTGGTGCTCTGACTCTCATAGGAATGAAGGAACTTATCTCCTACATTATTCCAAAGGAACAATGATAATTAATATCAGATCTGGTCAAAAGTCAAAATTTCTGTTCCACAAGATGCACATTCTGTTTCAAAATGGCTGATACCATTTTAGTAACCTGACTTGGATCAGAGACTAAGGAGGCGAAGCTGTCTTTCAGCAGGAGTTTGTGGTGTTAATTTTCCTTTGAACATTTTCTATTACAATGAAACTTAATTTCTGAACAACCAAAAAAAATGAACAGAAAATTGCAATCCACCTATGACTGAGAGTTACCTGAAAGTTACCATATCCCTAATCATCACTGCAACAAGTTTTACAGGTTGGAACACAACTTGCACAATGGTGTCTGAAATCCCTGACGTCAGCTGCGGACATCTGCAAAGGCAGATATCACTAGTTTCCTATTACTGAGAATAGCCTGTAAGAAAAACAGGAAAATGTCAACAGGTTCCAGTTTTGCAACGCAGGATGACAAGGCAAGACTTACATAATCTATGATAAACCTTATTTTATATAGAAATAATTACTCCATACACTCCGTTCAAATGTTTACAAATATAGATAATACCACAACTAATTAACTATGCTGCAGTACCTGTCAAGCATAAGGTCCTAAAAATGCAATCCTGCTTTTACGTATGCATGAGACAGTTTAGCCAGGCAAAATCCCATATGTGTTAGCAGAACTTAGCTTTAAAACAGTAAAGTATCAGTCCCCAAAAGGTTGCTGTGAGAATTCCCAGCACTACAAAAATGGCCTGAGATCATTCCCAAACATCTGAAGCTGATAGGACTCAGTAGGTTTTGGACCTCCTTTCTTATTAAGAGCATTGCTCGTTGTATTAATGTAGTATTTAATAATATATTGACCATTTTCTTGAACAGTGATTGTTGTTTAACACCAGTAAAAGCTACAGAGATTGATTATTTTTTAGTGATTTTTCAAAATCATTGTTCTAAAATTCACATTTCTTCTAAATTTCTTGAATCACTGACATGGATTTTATAAAAGGCTGAGCGTCCACTGCTTTATCTGTAGTTTTCATTTTTATACCATAATTATCCTTTGGGTTATTTAGTGTAAAGGTCTTTGGACAATATTTGAACAGTTAGAATGATTTATATTTTAATTTGGCATCCAATTCACATCTGGTTTAATATATGTGCTAAATTAAAAAGTAAACATTTTTGATTGTGCAAACCACACTGTTTCCTTATTACAACCCTTTCTTATATCATAGTTTCTCATACCAGTCTGAAGTCATATAGAACCAATAAAGGTTGGTTAGAAAATGCTAATGTCTTTACTGTTTGAGCAGGCATATAAAAGCCCATAAATAAGTTAGAAATTCAAATCAGAGATATGTCCTTTCATTGGCAGTTTTCAATGCACAGTAGCATTTTTTAAAAAAAGAAAGCACTTTGCAAGGAGTAAAAAAAAGGCAAGTTTGAGCTGCAGTTATCAAGGCAACAATGGCAAAAGCAATCTTTAATAGAAAACCAGATTTTTTAATAGCATATTTATTTATTTATTTTAATTATAACAATAATAATTTACATGGATTATGTATCAAGTATCTTTATGATATATACAATTCCATGGGAAAATGACATCAATTTAGTACTGGTAGCAAATTAGAAGCAGAAAATTTTAATTATTTATTTTGCCTGGGACCTGACCACTGGCACAAGTTGTATTGTATTGCCAGTGGAGACCTTCAGTCTCCTATAGCTATTAAAGGTGAGTATGTAATAAAAGATCAATTTGTGGGTCTTCTGGGAGTCACTTGGAAACTTTCCAGATGCAAAGAGACCATTGGTGTTGGACTTTCATTCCACATGAAATCTAAGTCTAAGGATAAAGACAGCCCCTCAGATTAGTGAAAAAGGCCCCTGACAAGGGGGATATGAGACATTTATTTTTTCATTCTCTCTAAAAAAATATATATAGAGAAAGACAATTTGATTTTCAGGAGTACTTTTATAGATTAAGATATGCTTGCTAATTCTGTTATACTAGTTTACAACACCTTTTAAATGTCAGAGAGGATCCAAAATATGTTCTTTAAAATTAGGACTTGTTGGCAAGTGTTCTTGTGTCAATGGTAAAAGGTAATTTCCCAGTAGGAAACCTCCAGGGTACTCACTGATTTGGGGAGGGGAATACAGGAGGAGACTTTCTAAGCACAGTTACCCAATTGTGTCTTTTTTTTTTTTTTTAATTTACAATGGGAGGTTTATACACATGCAAAAGTTACACTATTACCCCCTATGAAAACACTCTAGACTAGGGCTTTTTTTCCCTTGGAGTCTTGTTACTTTGATAGCAAAGGAGAATTCTTTCTGTGGATGTGTGATGTTGCAAATGCAACTCCAGGCATATATTTCTAAGCATCATGCCTACAGGTGCCTATCACTACAGTGGAAATCAATACCCTTTTATGTGCTTGTAAGCAAGGAATTAATGGTAATGACTAATAAGCAATGTCAATAATACCTGAGTACACTTGGGGCAGCTCATGCTCTAAATTCAGAAGACATCAAATACCCATAACTGTTACTTCTGTGAAGAAACAGACCTTTAAAATGCTGTCATACTCTCTGGAGTAGAAGATGTATTCACATATATTTCACCTGAATTTTAAAGATGGGTCAAAGAGACATGCAGATTTACTATGACTGATGCACTCACATACAATACCTAGAATTAAAACCTTCAATGACTTTGACTTAACTGCATAAACTGTCAGTTTTTTTTTTCTCTAGATACTTAAAAACAATCTCATGTAAAAAGGTTTGAATAAGGAGAAATCTGCTTGCAAAGTATAAAAATCTTTGAAATCTATAACTTGGCTGTCAGGGAGACCTTATTGATTGATAAAGTTTTTACCATACTTCATGCATTTGCAAGGCTGACTGGAGGACCCCTCTCTGGAACATAATTGTTGCAGCAGTTTCATTTCCATTCCAAACTAATGAGCAAGACTCAGAGCACACAGTGGATGGAAGGAAATATGCCTCAGACGCAGAGTCAATGAAAGAAAAGCCAAAGTCAGGTTTTTAGTGACGAGTTTTTTTTTAAAGTCAAGTCACATTCTTCTGTTCACATATATCATGCCCAGGGAGGGAAAAAAAAAAGCATATGTAGATAGCTTTGGTAGTTATTTTATTTTGCAAAAGCAATGCCATCACTGCGTGTGCAAAGTTGACATTGCAGGAGCAAGCTCAGTTATGTTGGCTGTGCTTATTAAGCTAAATTTAGATAATCTAAATCCATATTTAAATAATGAAATGGGGCTGTAAGGTACAGGTATAAAAGTAAATAACCTCTGGTAAATGTTTGAGAGGTCAACTTTACAAGTACATTGAGCTTGATACTACATCATCTGCTTTTCAGAGAGCCTGATCACCCAATGCCCCACTATAATTGTATCTGGAGCTCCTCAAAGCTACAAGCATGCTGATCACCATAAGATGGTTGAGTTTGTTGATTTTGTTCTTCCTGGCTTTTCCTTCCTAAGAAGGAAACCCAGAAGAAATTAGTGAAGCAAAGAGGGAAAAACGTTATCTAGTAAGGGCCCCAGCAGTTGTCCAGTACATTAAATGTCTTCAGATAATGAAGCAAGGTCTATTTTACAAAAATTTAAAACCATCTCTAAAACATTTGTTTTTATTTGTTTGCCAGCGCCTAAAGTCCTGCTAATAGTCATCAGCATACTACAAACTATCTTGTTCATTCCATGTAATGTTGTCTTTGGCAGCTTTTTAGAGGTTATGAACATTCCAACATGACAAACTAAGGAGATGGATTATACATTTTTCATCCAGGCATTAGGAACACACAGCCAGAACTATCTTCCTTTTCTCTTGTCAGAGTGATGAATTAATCTCACGTGATACAGCCAAGATAAGAAAGGTGTGTCCCCTTAGAATTGCTTTCAGTTGTAAGGAGATAATGCACTTCAGCTGTGTTTTAGTGCATGATTATGTGCCTAATAGTTTGTTTTGAATCAATAGTTAAAAATAAGTTAAAACAGTAAAGATGCTAAGTTGAAAATACAGCAATTCAACTTTAAAATTAAAAGGAATTAGAAACAAAAAGGGATTCAAATCAGAATTTTAAGATTATGTCTATTACATGATAATTCCCATGTTCTGTTTCTGTATTTTAGAATCTTCTCCTTGTATTTTAAGAAGATTTTATATTTTTTCTTGTGATGTTGCTGAAATAATACACAAGTAATCCAGGACTATTGACATAGAGTTAATTCCTACAGAATTGCTAAGCATATTCGTGGGTGAGAGAGCATTTAAAGAAATTCTTATACTTTCCAAACTGGAAGTTTATATTCCACAGGGAAAAAAAAAAAAAAAAACAAACACAAAAAAAACCCCAAAAAACACCACGCTCAAGATCCAATATGCAATGCTATACTAAACAAAAGTTCCTTAAAACTCTATGACCTTCATGGCCATATTATCAATGTTTTGCAGTAAATGGAACTATTGTAGGTAAATATTGCACCATATGTAACAAAGCGGTTACACTCCTCAAAATTTTATTTAATGTACTACATTTTTAAAGGCATGCACTGTAAACTGCTAGCAGCAGAGTTAGAAAAATGTATGTCTTTTTAGGCTGTGCTTGTCCACATCTCTGTGTACTTACCCCTAACTGTTTTCAGGAATCCCTGCAGCTCTTCCTACCCAAGGTAAAGCCTGAGTGAGTCCTGACAATGCCAGGGCAATTCAGCTGACACCATAAATCTGTAAGCATGCACAAGTACACTCTCAGTTTCGTCAGACCCTAACAGTGCAGAGTGGCTTTTCTGTTTCTCACTAATTATGGCATTCCCTTGCAATAGAACCAGCAAAATTGATCCTGTTAATTGGTTTTTAGCTTTATCTCATTCACTGGAAGGCAGACAAGAATTTGAATGCAGCTGAGGCTTTCAACAAGCCGGATAGCTTGGCAATTGACACTGTTTTCCTGGAGGTTGGTTACTGACATACTGAAAACACATATCTTTCTCTTCCCTTTCCTTATCAAAGCTGCAGTGATGAGTACTAGAAAAAATACACCTTTGTGTGGAGTAGGTGGAGATGATTGCCTCTTATCTTGATACACCAAATATTTCCACCTTTGCCCATGCTTCTAGATGGAATGTTTTACCCAAATGCCCATTTAAACCACAGACCCCTCAAGAAGAGCTGTGTTTTAAAACATGGGTGCCAGTGAACTTGTGTTGTTTCATTTACTTTTGTAACAGGAAATGTTCACACCTTTTGTGTTTGTTTTCCACTTCATTTACAGCAATATGGACTTTCTCAAACAGACCGTTTGAGTCATGTGTGGCACTTCTGTCTTATCAATCAGAAAAGAAAATTCTAGATGAGAACTCTGACAAATCTTGAATCCATGCATGACATACTCAGACTTTCAAAACCAACTGGGGCAGGAAAAACAATTCCTTATTATTACAGAACTTTTTATATTAAGGAACCATTATAACACAGTATTTTATGATATTATATGCTCCAAAATATAATTACTCCTCAGTCACATTGAAAAAAAGATACTAGCAAAATGTTTGCAAAGCAAATTTCAAAGACAAGCACATATGATCATGCAGTCATATACTGCTGAACACAGATTATTTTAGCACCACTCTTTGTATTACTCTGCAAGGCAGAAGGAAAAATTCCTGTTAATTTCTCAAAAGTTCTGAATTTTGTCTTGTTCATACTGGGTTTGCAAATTTCAACTAATCAATACTTATAAAACATATTCCTATTTTTTATTCTGTGAGAATAAAATTATCATTATGTATTTAGGATTTTAAAATATGTTTTTATTTACAGGCTGGCTTACCCAATGAAAAACTTAATGGTATCTTGACAGTTTTGAATTCAGTAAGGACTAGGGTAAACATAATCACAGCCTGATTATAATAATATAGAGCGTAGTTAAATTAAAATCTATTCTATCTCTCATCTGCCTTTTTGATGACTTTGAAATAATGCCAGAGTTCATCTGAATAAGGCTGTTGAGATTTGAGATCTGAAAGCAGGATCCTGGGTATAAGTTTACGGCATCCCAAGAGAAATTTTGTGTTGTTGGAGTTCCATCCTGCAAATAGATATGGGCTTTTTGTGTAGAAGTAAGAGTTCATCATTACTGATTTCTACCTAATCCTGCACACTTCCATCCATCTGTCTATTTAAAATTTGCTGTGGTGTTTATCACCAGCACAGCCCCACAGTAACCATACTGAAATCTCACTCAGTTAAAGGAAGGGAAAAACAGGGAGAAATAACACCAGAAATTTACTTTTCTTATGTTGTCTTGTAAAGCTGTTCACCCTAATTCTCTCCAAAAGGCACAAGATAACCAGAGATAGAATCTGAAATGGAACAGTATTGTAAGGGTGCTATGCTATCAGTGTTTTAAAAGGAATTATGTGATAGTTGCTACACATCTAATAAAGAATTATTTGGCATATATCCATGGAAAAATAAAGGACCTTGGTCTGGCTGTACATTTAAGCCACTCACTTCAGCATCCATTTCACTATTTCTCAAGCACAGCAATTCTCAGCTTTATAAACTGCCTCAGCCAGGACATCTGAATTACTTAATGGCTAGCAGTGGCAAAGGCCTGAAGAAGATGGTCAGACTGCACATGTAACAACATAAATCATTAGAAAAGAAAGTATGTTTCTAGTCAACCTCACTATGTAATTTACAGGGTTTGTGTTTGAAATGCCTTAAATTATGTCAGCAAACATTATCTGTTAGGATTTTGCAGCATATGCTGCTACAGATAGAGCTGCTTCTTTTACATTTGCATGCTTCTGACTAGATGGCAGTGCTGTAAACATTTACAGGTCTTCACACTTCCACTATAAACTACAGAGAAATTTCTAATTCCTTCTCCAAACATACTTGAAAGCTGAATTGTTTTAAATTGTAGAAATTGTAGAATTGTAGAATTGTAGAATTGTAGAAAACACCACCTCTGCTGCACTAAGCTTCATTCAGTGAGCCATACTGAATGGCTCCTAGGACCACCTTTTCAGCTAGCCAATGTGTGTAGCCAGTAACTGGATTACCAAGGCCTTAGTCAGTGACTTGCTCCTGCAATGTATGGCAACCAACAAGTGTGTCAAGACCTGTGAAATGGATGAAATTACCTTATACCTGGTTGGCTTGTGTAGCATTGCTGCCCTGTGCCATTAGCTTGTTAAGCATGGTGACAGAAGTCAATACTCTAGCTTAATTCAGTGCAATGAAGCAATTTTCACCTGAAAAAAAATATAGGAGAGATAATTTAGTCTTATCCTCCTGGCTTGGAATTAAAGGAGAAGAATGTTAATTCAAAGTGCAGAAGAGAGAGCACAAACTGCAGATAAGCACATAGCAGCTGAAATGCAATACTTCAGCTTAGCCTCAGATTCCCATCTTGATGAAGGAAAATTTCTGTTTTGTTCAAAAAAGTATATTTTCCTAATAGTATCAATCTCTGGTGCAGAATCATGAACAAAATGGGAGCTCATCCATGAACATGGGAATGAGGAACTCAGTATTCATAAGCATTCTCTACTTCTATGCTAATTAAAAGGCAGACAAGTAACATTCAGTCAGATAATCCTGCAATCCTCATCCTATTACCTTATTAAGCAAAGCTAGTAAAATACCTCTTTCTGTTAATAAAAATGCATAACAAAAACTGTTATGAAGAGGCCAATCATTCTCTCTGGTAATTGATGTCTCCTTTATGAGCAATCCTGAAACCACATCGCTTTACTCTGCCTTAGTGCATCATCATCCCTTTAACTGCTGTGAACTGAAGAATAATTGTTTTCACTCCTCTCAGTTCTTCAGAAAAAAGCTAATGGTGCATATGGGAAAAGTGAGAACAGAGACTCAGGTACATCACTTTGGCTGGTTTCAAAGCAATTGCCTTCCTTATGATGGCAAAATAATTAAACTTTGCAAAGAGATCACAAGTGCAACACCACTGAGAAATGGGAACAAATCTGTTAGGCAGAACAACTGCTTCCTATACAGAACTGTTTCATTTAGAACCCCTTTGAAAATGTCTCTAACTGGCTATGTCCTGTAATTTCTCAGATTTAGAGTGGGCCTGAGCTGCAGAGCCGTGGATTCAATTAGTTGAAAACATTTGCGTGTGTGCACAAGGGTGACAGGAAGTGGGCAGCTGCCCCTACTGATTTGTCTCAAGCTCATTTCCAACACAAAGACTTCACCCTTCATCCTTTAGTGTAACTCCTTCAGAAATGACTTTTCATAAAATACTAATTAAAACATTAAGTAGAAACAATTTCAAAAATCAAATAGACCTGATTATGAGGACAAAGAAAACGACTGAGAGTCTAGGAAACAGTAAGGAAAAGGAAATGTCCTTAACTTGATCAAGGAAAGGCAAGCTCATTTCACAAAATGTCCAGACTTCGACTAGCAGGGAAGATCTCATATCTTTATAACAAAGAAAGATAACAAAATAGAAACAGTATTGCAGTTTAGAACATAAAGCTATCACTATATTGACATCTAATAGGACTTACTGGCAATATAAAATAGATGAAAAGGAAAATTACCCAATGTAGTGATTTGAATGGGTGAGAAAAAAGAAAAGAAAAGAAAAGAAAAGAAAAGAAAAGAAAAGATATCACTAGGACTCCTAGTATATGCCTGTGTTATGGTAATGCATTCTAGCTTCCTTGCAGGCCTCATTGAAGTTTTTCGGCATTAGCAGAGAGCTCAAACAAATTGCCTTTTTTTTTTTTTTTGACTGTTTAAGTCATTAAGGCTTTTGCAATGCTCTGAGGTAACCACGAGATCACACTGTAGGCTGGAATGCGCACTTCCCTCACCACCAATCTATTGCCACCTGATAATTCCCTTTCAGATATCCATTACCTTCACCTCCCATTTTTTTCTTTGGAGAGCTACTGCTCACATTTGACAAATTTGTGAAGTCTAGAAGCTGTAATATCTTGGAATCATTGAATGGCCTGGGTTGGAAGGTGTCTTAAAGATCATCTATTTCCCAACCCCCTGCTGGTGGGCAGGGACAATTTCCACTAGACTAGGTTGCTCAGAGCCCCATGCAACATGGCCTTGAGCACTTCCAAGGATGTTCATTATGTCTCTGATATTCTTTGTGTTGGGCAACGTGTAACTTCTGCTTAATTTTCTCATAAATATACACACCAGGGTGGAAGGCTAAGACTGAGCTGGGAAAAGCCCCAGAGCAGACAGAGCAGGGCAGGGGAGCAGCAGGTATCGGCCAAAACTTGCCACAGCTATGGCGGCCCAGGCCAGGCCCACAGCACTGACTTCAGCCACAGCTGAGCCTGCTGGGCCTGCCCTGTTGGGGACTCTGTTAGCACCAGGTGAGACAGTTTCCTAAGCACTGTTTTTGACCCTTTGGTCACAAAAGCATCAGCTCTTCTCAGAAAACCCTGTGGCACAAGGACATGCTTTTCTGAGGCCGCAGATTTGACGTGTGGTGGTGATTTGGCCTGCTCTTATTGCCACTGGAGTCTGCAGCAAACTGCTCATTAACCACAGCTGAACAGGATAAAGAGGTGAATGGGGCCAAAAGACTGGAAAAGTTGGTGTCTGGGATGACCAAGGCAATTAAATCTTTGGTGAATTTGGGACATCTAGCATCCAGAGCAGTGCAATAATGTGAATCACTAATAGTTGGACTTCATGGTCTTAGAGGACTTTTCCAACCTAAATGATTCTGGGATTCTAATATAAAAGGCCAAGACGTGCACTGCCAATACTTTTGGAAATGGTACCTCAGAGCATGCCCTCTCTGTAAGCTTGATCCTTCAGGTGGAGGGTGTTAACCAGGACACAGCTGAGGCCTGGGGCAATCTGGTCATCTGGGCTGTCCCTTGAAACCAGACTGCTTCCTCATGATAAGGAGATACTAACCCTTGGCACCCCTGCAACATGACATCAGGAAATGTTTAGATTTACCCTTTAAAAATGTGTTAGGACAGATTTGGTAGTAGTGGCGCAAAAAGCTGTCAGCAACTGATGCAATAGAACCACCCCTGTCTTATCAGGAGGTTCCCCATGAGGAAGAGCAAGGAGGGGGATATCTACAGCCCCTTCTGTGCATGTGATTGGGCTTCCCTGCACTCCTCAGGGGAGGCCAGATCTTCATGTCACCTCAGTCCCTCGCCAAGCTGTGTGCTCTTGCATTGATCTGCACCATTGTGAAGTGTGGTCTAATAGTCTCTCAATCCCTTTACTCTTAATTATCTTCATGGAATCTTACAGGTTGTTTCTGCTACATATTTTGGAGTTATGTTCCCGTGGATCCTTTGTGTCTTCTGTATGTAAAAAATGCACATTATTAAGAGAAATGTCTGAAACAGC
The DNA here is from genome assembly GCA_013400315.1 of Bombycilla garrulus. NCBI lineage: Eukaryota > Metazoa > Chordata > Aves > Passeriformes > Bombycillidae > Bombycilla > Bombycilla garrulus. The sequence continues at coordinate 315,265 of VXBU01001980.1, forward strand.
CACAGTCCAGCTATTCTGACTGTTTTTAGCCCTTGAACAGCTCCTGCAGGATTAATGTTAAGGCAGGATTTCCCAAGGCTGTCAGCCAGCAATCTAGTGGTTTGCATTTCTTTTACAAACACCGAAGTTTGTAACATGAAATCTTTTCTTACTGGGTCACGAGAGAGAAAGGCTCCAAGGAAAGCCTCCAGACAGCTTTAGATAACTATTGCAAAGGAAAGCTCTGCCAAGACCTACAGAATTGTTTCCTATTTCACTCACTGTACCCTGCTTCACCTCCTTGGTTCCCCTGGCATGAATGTTGCTGTCCTACCCTGTGATCCTTTAGTTCTGCTTACAAGCATTTGCTGTAGACATATTTGTTTCCTCAACTGTCATTTTAACTCATTCAAGAATATCTGGTTGATGAGAGGGAGGTGGAGAACAGATTTGGTTCAAGAAGTTGCAAGACCAGACCCTTATGTACAGGAGATTTCAGATTTGTTTGAAATCTCATTTCTGTGATAATACAGCAAGTTTTGTCAGTTGTGAAAGGAGCATAGCTGGAATTCAAATAAATTATTCAACAAAACAATATTATAATTATATAGGACTATATATTAAAACTTAATTGCATTAAAGGCTGTGGCATATATTGTGCTCTTACTCATGTTCTTCTGTATATCTGCAAACACACAAGGATATAGTTATTCCAGGGAGATGCTTAGACTAATAATAAGACTCAGCAGCTACTCCTGAGCTCTTGACCCTAAAGGTTATGCTTTAAAATCTCTAAACACCACGACAGAGGTGAGCTTCTGTTTAGGGCTGGAGCTTCTGTTAGCTGGGAGATCTTTTAGGTAGTCAGTAATTCAAGGAAATGAAAAGCTTTTTTTTAAATGGCTAAACAAGGAGTTACGTATCTGTTTGAATATATTGACACAATGTGACTCCTGCAAAGCCACAAAGAAAAGTGGTGCAAAGTAAGGAATAGAAATGAATTTCTGCACAAGGCTCCCATCCTACATGTGGCTAAGTCCCCTGGAGCAGACCTACAATTAAAACACAGCATTCTAAAAATACCTTTCAATGCTTTTTCAAAAACAGATATGTCACCTGTCCCGGCATATAGTCAACTCCCTCTAACATATCCTGTTTTCCAGGCTGCAAACCTTTGCCCAAAGAGAAAGAAGAAATTTCTAATCCTTGGTCTCAGCCTCATGCTCCTGGCTCAGAGCACAGGACCAGTTGATTCTGGTTTGACTGTATACCTAACAAAGACAGTGGTTAAACAACATTTGTGTTTAACCATGTCATAATTTGCTGGCTTCTGTGACACAAAAGTCACAAAAATCTGAAATTTCTGCTGAAAGACAAAATGCAAGACAATAGTGAACAGAACAAGTGTTAATGCACCATTTTGCAAATAAGGAAAGGCACAAGAAAACGTACAACAAGTTCCAGAAGATGCATTTTGGCCCCTGTAATAAAACTTAGGATGAATGTCAGTGGCTAAATTCAGTAGAGAACTCCAGAAAGCAGACACCAGGATGCCTGTCTCATTTATGAGACATCTAAACACTGCTGTTGTGCAGGAATGCCGTGTGGAGTGGTGCTCACACAGCAGCCAGCTTGTGCAGACCTAAGAGTCCAAACATACTGGGGACAGGGTGTCACACAGCTACTCCAGGGGGATTTAAAAAGAAGAGAGGTGGTGGTGAAGCCCTGGGTCACACTGCTGTATGTGGCACCCTAAGCACAGGCCAGAAGTGTTAGTTGTGCCCACAGTAACAGCTGAGCAGGAAGGTTTTGGCCGTGGTTGCGCTGGAAGCTCCCCAGTATGGTTTTGGAAAATGTCAGCCAGAACTCTCTGCAAGACAGCCTAAATTCACTAAATCAAGTGAGGTGGTGGTTCCCAATAGATTGCATGGAATAAAGCAGGCAGGAAGTTCAGCTGTACAAACTCAGGACATGTTATGGCCTTTATTCCAGGACTAGAAAATGAGTCCTGACTTGTTTTATTTACCCTGAGAGGCACAGATAATAAGTTCACTGCAAGGCACAGCAGACATGCTTGATTCCCTTCTGGAAAAGCAGGGGGTGTTGGTAGCTAGCACATTAATTCAAGATGTAGGTGGCTCTTCCCTGCTCAGCCTGAGGCATCCCTGTTGCCTCTGCAAGCGCCTTGATGGGCAGCCTTTGAAACAGCTACACTATTTTTTAACAGGAGCCCTTCACTGATGTAACTTGGTAGCACTTACATGGTGAGTGTGATTTCATGCCTCGTTGTAAACTCAGGAAACGGTGTCAGCAAACAAGAATGTGCAACTAAATATAGTTCTTTATAGCTATCTAGACTCTCTTTTGGTTAGTGATTTTATTCTTTGGTTAGATATCTTTTCCAGTGCCAAATGAGGAAAGAAACACTTAGTGCCAGTAAGAAGCATGAGCTCATGTGTGTTCAAGGCCTACCACAGTGAGAGTGCTAGGTACTAGAACTGAAGCACATCTTAGCACTCAAAGATGTGCAGGCTGAAGAGCTGCCCCACTGCCCAGGCTGGGATGGCTACTGATTCTAAGGAGTCTTAAGTCATAATAGGAAAAAAGTCCACTACAGACATATAAATAATAGCATGTAAAGCACAACTAAGCAGGAATACACACTTTCCAGAAAACTAAACGGAGCTTTCTCTATTTCATTAAAAAGTGGTTCAGTCAGTCATGTTTTCCTCCTGCATGGATGCAAGATGCAGAGAAAGTCCTTAGTTGAATATTTTTCTTTTTTTTATATCAACTCAGTTTATCAGGAACTTAGTGTGAAAGCCTCTACAAGCACCTCTGAACACAAAGCACCATTGAACACAATATTGGAATGCAATGCACCAGTCACTAGGGAAAAGGGATGCACAATCATGAGACTTCTGTATTATTTATGCAATATCACACCTAAACAGCATGTTTACCGAAATGCTGTTCAGCTCTGATATCCTGGGTGTTCCCACTCAGCTATGGCTGCACTGCAGGGGTAGATTACTAGATTACACCCTGATTGCCATAACCCAGAGGTGGGGGCCATGTAGAGTGTATATACCCTCTCTATGCTGACACCAAGGAGGAAATCCAGAGCAGTAAAAATAACAAATAGCAAATAAGTTAAACAAAGAAGGAGATGCAGCCCAGGACACAATTGATTTTCTGGGCTGTGGGTTCACATTGCCAGCTCCTGTCTAGCCTCTCATGACCCCTAAATTGTTCTTGGCCAGGCTGCTCTTGATCTGTTCATACCCAGCCTGTGTTAATAAGGGTTGCCCTGAGACAGGTTCAGCACCTTGCACTTGATTAATTGAGCCTCATGAGATTCCTATGGGCCCAGTTCAGCTTCTTCAGGTCCCTCTGGGCAGCATCCTATTCTACAGCCGAGTCAACTGCACCGCTCAGCTTGGCGTCATTTGCAAACTTACTGAGGGTGCACTTGATACCACTGTCTGTGTCACTGATGAGGACACTAGACAGTGCTGGTCCCAGTACAGATACCTGAAGGTCACCACTTGTCACCAGTGTCCATCAGGACATTGAGCCATTGACCAATACCCTCTGCACGATATGCAGCCTATTCTTCATCCACTGGACAGTCCACCCATCCCACCAATTGCTCCAATTTACAGTGAAGGATGTTGTAGGGGGCTGTGTCAAAGGTCTTACAGATCAATGACATTCATGGCTCCTCCCTAGTCCACTGATATAGTCACTTCAATCTAGAAGACCTGGATCACTAGTTTAGTGATGCATGATTTGCCCTTGCTGAAGCCCTGCTGGCTGTCTCAAATTGCCTCCCTGTCCTCCATGTGCCTTAGCATAGCTTCTGAGAGGATCTCTTCCATGATCTTCCTAGAACAGAGGTGAGGCTGACAGGTCAGAAGTACCTGGGGTGCTCCTTTCTACCCTTTTTAAGAATGAGTGAAATCTTTCCTTTTTTCCAGACACCAGGGACTTCACCTGACTGATGTAACTTTTGAAATACCACAAAGCTCTTTTAACACACATTTGCATTTACATTTACATTTACAGTGTGCTTGTGTTAACCAAGGAGCCTTCCTTGAGTTCCTACAGTGGTATTTCAGTATCTCATAACTGAGAAAGGTAGAGAAGCCCTTTCTGGAACCTCAGGCAGAGACTGAGGCAACAGTGCTGCCATGGCTGAAATGAGTGCCACCATTCATCTCATTCAGAAAACTGAAGCTTATACTGGTTTAAATAACTGATCAGATTTTCCCTGTGAATCTTCGCCGCACCCTTTAAAAAAACCCACAAATGGCTAATGACGATTACATATGCTCAGCTGTATTTACTGTATGTGTGAATTTGTCCTTGCCCAGAGCTTGCAGTCAGAACTTAAGGCACTGGCCTAGTCTGCCCTGCTGCCCATGCTTTGCCCAGTGGCTTTCCATGGGCTCAGGGATGTCCAGCTAAGCCAGAATATGCCAGACCTACAGAGCCTGCTTGGTAGTGCTAATGTGGCCATGCACCATCCAGTCTCCCTGCAAACAAATGACTTCGATTTTTTTTTAATGCTTTGGGAAATTTCCAGATAGGAGAAAACACAGAAAAATTTACCTTGCTCCTATAGCGGTTGTTTCTGGCATGCGGCTTTAGGCATGTGTGAAACTATATAACAGCAATTGCTTATGGAAAACAGGGGAGCATTTAAATGCACAGATTCACCTAAATAAGTTTTTTTAAATCTGAATATCTTTTGTTATGCATCAGAAAGCTTTTTTTTTTTCACAATCTTGTTTCACTTTTAAGAAAAAGAGTAAATAACAATCAACAGCCTTAATATGTGAGTTATATTGCAAACTCTTCTTTCACAGGCTGAGCCTTCAGGACACCGTGGGTCTTATTCAGAATGTCGTGCCAGTGGGCAGGTGACAATTACCTTATTCACAGTGACATCTATCGGCAAGAGCAATATGCCTCGAGCCTCTTTTTCTGTTGAAGGCTTTTAGAGTGCCTCTTCTATCTTTAGCATTTTTATCTTCTCCACATCTCACCAGTCAGTTTTTCCCAGTCAGTTCAGAATTTTAGATTACTTAATATAGCCTAGTTCTGTTATCATCTTTTCTAACCCAATATCCCTGTATTCAATCAATCATCTATTTCTAACAGGGGAAGATTTTGTATCATCAGCACCATTTACCAGTTTATTAATGAAAAAATGAACTGCAAAAGAAATTGAAGCTTCAACAGGACAAAGGGAAAACAGAAATCAAGAAAAAATTTTCTGAAAAACACCAAGAATAACTGGGTTCACTTTTTTCCTCAAAATCACCAAAGTGCTGCTGAAAAAGAAGAAATATTGAGGCCACATTTCTGTCTGTTGTTCATGTAGAAAGGAAAAGAACTAGAAGAAAAGTGTTGGCATTTAAACAGCTGATATTTAATTCAAAGTATTTACAAACCAGAGACAGAAAAATAATTAAATCAGATCTTCACAAATATATATTTTTCCTACCTGTTGCAAGTAAACTATATGATTTTCATCTGAAAAATGAAACTATCTGACAGTTGTTTACAAATTATTCAGATTTATCTACCCAAGTATGTGGGTGACATTTGATAAAATAGAAACTGACACAGGAATTGGCAGTGCGGCATATCGGTTCTGTTAATCAGAGGCAGAGAATCCTTGTTTTCACGTGACAATCCAGTATTCCCCTGTCAGAGATATTCCCTGTCCTCAAACTCTATTGCACAGGAGAAGAGACACAGATCACACATGCAAATATTTCACCACAGTGAAAACTTGTACTTGGCATAAATGATGGAGAGGTTGACAGAAACAGGAAACAAAACATGGATTTAGAAACATTTTTGTTTCAGCATTCCAGTATTATGTCCTGTCTCACAAAACCAGTAGACACACAGAGAAGGTCCTCTGTCACTGAGTCAAATATTTCACAAATAAGAGATACAGAAATAACAGTATCTAAGAGATTAAATCATAGGCCAAACCTTTGTATTTCATACCTCTAACTAGAAAGCAAGATCAGATTGGGTGGGAGAGCAAAAAATGTAACAACTATGTCAGAAGTTAGTTGCCGTCCATCTGGCAGCAGAGTCATAAGGGAGATTGTCACCATGTTTTTTTAGATTAATTAATAGGTAGTAAAAGAAAGAAGCCACATCTCTTCAGCAAGATTCCTCTGGTATTCATACCTTCATGCTGAGTTTACAACCTGAAAGTGTTCCAAGTTTCTCAATTATTTACAGCTTTTAACATCTGAAGATTTATGTCTCATAATCTGCCCCTTGCCTATATAAAGCTACAAGAATCTAAATCCAGAATTTCCTGTCCAATAAGTTTATAGAAACTGTATAATTTTTTTTCTCCAAATTCATTCTTAGAATTTCTTCAGAATAGTTCCAGATAATGTCTGGAAGCAACTGAGAGACAAATCTCTAAACCAGTAGAGAAAAACATAGGTACACAGCAAATGGGTGTATGGCATCAAACAGATGTATGGTGTATCTTCAGCCCACTGTACTCCAGAAGGGAAGACTGCTACTTCTCAGGTTTTTTGTTTAACATAAAGAAAATTCCCACCTGATGTTAAACATGTGCAACATTAAAAATATCATGAGAATGATGGCAAATGCTATAAGCATAGCAGACTGCTTCCCTCCTGTGCCAAAATCAGCAAAGATGACCCCAGGGCTCTGCTGTGGTTTATTTAATTTTGAGAACAAGTTTATGGGTGATCAGCTTTCCAGCAGTCCACAATTCTTGACAGCTACTATTTTCAGCAAATACACTCTATGTTTTTTTGGTCACTGAGCATTTAATTCTTCTTATTATAAAGGTTTCAAGTGTGTCAAAGAGTTAAGAGTTGATCAAAAGGACATGCAGCTGCAGGGGGTTGGGGGGTGATGACATATTTCAGCCTCAGTTGCTGTAGAGGGCAACACTTGAGATAAGATTCTCTGGGAACACATTGGGTAGTCTGTTTGAGAGTCAATGTAGCTTGGGCATAGAGGAAATTAGTGACTGAGGGTGGAACCAACTGCTCAGAGCGGAGACTGTGCCCAAATTCTCACTTTACAGTTGTAGAAGATAGATAACCTGAGAAGCTCTTCCCAAAGGATTTTAGGCAACTGAAAGCATTTCTAGTCTTTTTCAGATGTCACCATTACCTTTCACCTAGGCCAATCTAACAGGAACATGGTATCTCCACAAAAGGGGAATTACTTGAATGATGACTTCTTCTAAAACTTATTAGCATAACTATAAAAACAGTCAATAGTTCAAAAATGCACTATCAGAAACTTGCAGAATTGATTGCATGTCTTACCACTGCTGAAAATATTTTATTTGGACCATAAAGACATATCTAATACTACACAGCCCAAAGACAGACTTCAAATGATGGGTGACAATTTTTTCCAGTTTTTTTCTCTGGCTGCAGGTGTTAATTATTAAAGTATAGCCTTCCCTGTAAAACGTTAGGCACTTCAACAGAAAATACAAGACACATTCATAAAATCAATTTTTTATTTTTATAAAATCCTTATAAATATAAAACATTGAACCAACTCCATTGTTTACAATTTGTAAGAAATATGTAAAACTTCTGTTTTCAATATGAAGCAGTAGCCTTATTCCTTTCTCTTCTGAGACAAACAAATCCTTTCTATCCTTCCTGCAGTCTGTAAACTTTTTTTCCACATTCTGTAGCTACTCACATAACAGGGAAACATATGAGATCCAACCCTAAGTCTGAAAAAAGGAGTGAAAACATACAACACACTCCTGCTTTGCTTTTTAGTGCTTCCAAATGCCTTTTATTTCTCCAGTGGTCTTTTTGTGGTTGTTTTTTTTTTTTCAGAAAATATTCAAAAGGCATTGGGAAGCCTTGCAGGATATAACAGCTATATTCTGGGGAAGGGAAAACAAAAAAGTCCACATATCTTAAATGAAGATAAAATATCTATATCACTATGTCTAATTTATTGTTCTAAAACAGAATATGAAGTCAATCCTCAATGTGATTTCCCTCTTGTTTGCTCATCTAAGATCAAATGACCCATGGAGGTAAAAGGCAGAGCACATAAAACCTATTTAAAAATTAATTCAAGGAGAGCAGTTATGGAAGACGAATTTGTCGGAAGTACTGCAGAGATTGGTGTTAGTTGCTGCCAGTAAAACCTCTAGCTGCCTCTTTCAGGTATGACTGGATTTCACTACGTAGTTCTCACAGTGTGAGAGTAAATCTAATTCTATCCTAAGCTACATCCTACGGCATGTTCGTTAATAAAAATATTGGGTGTAAAAAATCCCTGTTATATTTGAGATTAAAAAAGCTCCTGAGAGAAACACAGGCTCAAGTCAACTCATAAAAACAAATGTTTCAACATATTGCTGTTGAGAGCTGGGCTTTTTGTTAGATGTTGACTTGATTCCAATTTCTTTGGCTCTCTCTGAGTATTCTCTTTGGTCTTGGAATGTAAGTGCAACCACTGAAGTTCAGCTATGACAGCAGAACATCAGCCTTGAGACATCCTATACCTGGCTAGTACTGTGCTCCACAGCAAGAGCAGAGGCAAGCAGCATGTGGTTCACACTGCAGCGTGCAACAGTCTGGAACAACAGCTACCCCTGCCTGTTGATTTTAAGCAGCAAAAGTCTACTGCTACATGGATATAACATAATAATACAACAAACTGGATTTAGGCACAAACAGCTCTCTCTATGCCCTTCCACCTTGGAGTTTTCAGGTTTCAGGATAATTTCATCTTGTGACATTGTAAAATTCAGAAATACCTAATCAACCTGATGTGATCTTGCAATGTACAAAATCCTTACTATTTGCTTTTGAAAAACCATCAGTCATTATATGATTACTGCTATGAAGCAGCCAGAATAACAGGATCATATAAATATCTGTTTTACTTAAATGCTGGTAGTTATTACTGCTTTTTGTAGGAAAGTAAGCATGGTATTGCAGAAGTCAGCAATGAAATTACATCATATTTGAAATAGTTTTTTCTTGAGAACTGCAATGTAAGGTTTATACAGAAGTTAAATGTTATATTAGAGACCAGAAGAATAATCCCAGACATCCTATACTGTTAATAATACCAGGGATCCTGTTCAGTAATTTGGTGGCAAAATCTGGGCAACTCCTTCACAACATTTGACCCTTATGGTTAGCAGTGAGCCCTGTGTATGCAATGCTGATGGCTCAGTGCTTCCGAGCCAGTGCTCTCAAATCCAGTCAGACCTGTTAACATCAGTGAACCTGTGAGAAATGACTGCATGGAAACCACTAATAAAACAACACCTATTTGTCAAAACAACTCATAAAATAAAACAAAATTGAAAACCACAAAGTATATTAACTATTAAAATTAATTCAGCCTTTGGTTTTACAGGAAGGCTACTCTGGATTTACTCCTTTAATTCCTTCTGACTTCTCGTCCCCTTAGAGGCTGGGGAGGCCGGAAATTTCTCAGCAAGCAGCAGGCGACCTCATCCTCAGCAGTGCTCAGGAGGCTGCGGAATTTGGCCAGCTGTAACCAAAAGAGACGTAAGGTTCAGCAGAAAACCCTTATGTCAATACTAATGAAAAAGCATGTAAATATTAAAGACACTTGTCACTTTTTTTTTTTCACTTGGAAGTGGAAAGAACAGAACTGTATTTTATTAAGTCATGAGGGGGATGGCAAATTCACTATTTCTATCCTTGTAAATGAAAAAGGATGACTACTGAGAAAATATCCCAAAATACATGTCAACATGAACTGTGCATAAGGATCACTTATTTCCTTTATTCATACTTTGTCTTCCTGATCTAAACCAGGGTGGGGGGTTATATTTTTTTTAGCTGGATTTCATAGTTTGGAGATTATGATATGCTTTTCACCAAAATATAAGGTTATGTTTCTTATCATACAAACATTCTGTGTATTTTTCCTTTTTCAAAGAGTATATTCACTATTAACCTGGAATTGCAGGTGAGGTGGAACAGAAAGCTTCTGCAACTAGCACTTAGTCAAACCAGGAGAGATTCCAAATTCTTCCCTTGTGAAGACACAGGGCAAGCAGTTATTCATAACTCAGCATATGCTGATCTCAGCACAAACCCCATCAGAGCTCCATGTCTAAACCTTGGGAAATCTGAGCCTGATTTCTGACCTAAGTATAGAATTTTGTTTCATTTCTAACATTTCCAATAGTCTCTATTTCTCTATATCACTCCCCTCCTAGGTTAGCAAAGGCAGGACAGCACAAAAACCATTCCATTATAGTAGAGCATTTAGTTGTATGGCAGATTGCATTGTAATGATATTAAGAGCAGAAAAGGTCAATGCTATCTTGCTTCACCCCATTCTGAAGCTGACTTTTTTAATTCAGGGTCTGTAAGTTTCTAAACACTTAAATGCTATTTTTAATTTCTTTTAACCTGAAAAGTGCAAGAAAAACTCAGTAGTAAGCTCTAAAGCCCTAAGGAAATACAAACTCAGGGAATAAAATTAAGTGGTAGAACAGTATCAGCCATGGTGCTGACTGATCAATCACAACAGCGAACATTACTGGAAACAAACACTTTAGCTGCATGCATGTTTATATTGATAAGAATATAGCAATTTCTACTTTAATACATAAGATATAGCTAAAGTTTATGAAAAATGACTGATAAAGGATCACTATACTTGACACTTTCCCACACCATGTTCTCTGAGCCTGTTACACGTGGCTGTTTATATATAGCATTTCACAGACATACAGATGATATTTTGCCCAAATAAGAAGCTTTTAACCTGAAAAATAGCTTTTCTTTGGAAAGTTGATACCTTAACACAAGTTTTCAATCCTAGATTCATACACATTGCAGCCAGCCTTACAAAGCCAGATTGAGGGGAATGAAGAAGACATACAGATGACAAACAAACACACGTTGAGCAAATAAGTGACTTCAAATCAGTTTCAAACAGAAATTTGATGTTTTCTGACAAGCAATCCATTCAGGGAACTGTCTTAACATTTTTAGCAAAGGCTCAAGTCACCATTTCTGCTCAGTATGTGGTTTCTACTCAGAAATACTTTACACCTAAGAGGATCAGCGCGCTGGGTATCACTTGCCAAGATACAGTTTGAAGCTTTAACAAGAAATGTAAATAGAATCCTTTAAGTTGAGCCACAGCTTTCCTAAAACAGCCTCCCATAAGCCCAGCTTATTGCAATAGTACTCCCTTTTCACAAATCTAGTGAAGTCATCAAGTTTTATGTATTTAGAATGCAAGAAGAAATTTACTACTTGTCTGCCAGATAAAAATGCCAAAGATGAGGTTTGAGCAGGATATGTAAATAATTAAACCAACTGGAACTCCAGAATTTCTAAGCATCACCAGGACTCTTTTTTTCTTTAGGTTTCCTATGGAGTATTTTTGTTTATTATTTTTTAGAGTATTAAGATTCTTTTTAAAAATGAATAATAAATAGCTGTTACAGAAAGAAAGGCAACTAGTCAGAATAAATTTGATGTACATATTTTTGCCTTTTGAAAATCTTATAAGGTCTGCGGTGCCAAGATCTGCAAAAACTGGAATTTTGGGTGACATTTACAATTTCAATTCTTACAAAAGCAAAATTTCCATAGCAGTGAAAAATCCAAAGATACCTGTTCAGAACAAACACTTATGGGCTCTCTCAGAACAATCCAGATGACACTCTCAAGAAGAGGTGGAACAGTGAGAGAACCAAAGTAAGTCCAGTAATCCAGGGACTTGGGAAGCAGACAGCTGGGATCAAAGTTTGTGAATAGTGCTTTTTTTCCCTGGAAAGAAATAAAAGAAAAATCAATACCAGGCAATATTATTTAAAAGCAAGAGGTCAAGGTAAATCATGCCAAAGGAGGTAGAGCTTGTTCCACTATTAGGTAGGCTGTCAGCATCTTGGGTGATGACAGGAGGTACTCATCACTGCCCTTCTGATGAGGTCTTACCTCAGTGACAGCTTTGCTGTGACTTTCCTTGATACCAACAGGACACCATGAAAGGTGTCAAGTAAGCACAGGCTCCCCAGAGTTACATATGACCGTGAGATGGAAGTTGTGGGGAGAAGACAGATGTTAGACTTCCAATGTGGTCTCTGTGGGGCTGGCAGAGTTACCCCACAGGTTAGTGCCACTTGCTTCCCTCCCCACTCACTCCTCCCAGGAGTTACTTTACTTCTGCTTCTCCCTGTACCAGATACCAGGCCAGAAATGTCTGTCTGAAATATCATGTTGAGAGTCTGGCTTATTTCTCTCACACATACAATAGGTTATTTCTCACCTTATACCTCAGCAAAACAGGGAAGGAAGTAATGCCCTCGTCTTTTTTATAACTTTCCATAAAGTATGTTTTTCCCCTGTTATTATCCTCATAGCAACAGATTTATCAGAGGCTAGGTTCTTTGAGGAATTAGCCTTTTCCTCTGATAATTTACTGTGTAAAAATTAGTTTTTGTCTACATAGTTTTCAGCTTAAACAGAATGCCCACAAACTGTCTCAAATAAGATATCAGTTGCTAGGGATAAGGAAACATGAAGGTGAAGGGGGGTAGCAGCCAGATGTCAAAAAATAAAAACCCTACCAAAAAAACAACAAAAAAAATCTGAACAAAAGCAACCACCAATATTAGCTAGTATTCTTTTAGAAGCACTTGTTCACCTTGATTCTGATGGTGTCCAAGCGGTCAGTAATCTTGTTCAGTTGAGGGTTGCATTCACCAATCTATTAACACCAAAGAAAAAAGAAACACTGGAGCTCCAGAGAAAAGCAAAAAAATAATAAAAAGCAAATGCATAATGAAACTGCTTTGTATAACTGAAGTGACTGATGCATTTTGTGAGTAGAAGCCTGTGACTAGCTGGTCCTTAGAAATAATACAGGTCATAAAGAAGATCCACTCCTTTGTTGACAGTATTCTGGATACTCACAGTAATTATTTCAGCTGCAAAAGAATTACAGACTTTTCCCTATAGGGGAATAAAAACCACTTATCTTTCATGTTTTAATATGTGGGATATTAAAAGTTACAGACTAGCATCAGAAATGTAAACTGCTTTTAACACTAAAAACACTGTTCTTACATAAGAACATTCCAAACAGAATTTGTGTGCTAAGAAATCCAGTGACATTTCCCTTGAGTCATTGTAATGCAAACTGGAAAGACAGAATTGCTGAAGCAGTTATTTGCAACTGCTGCATGGAATGGCTCTTTGACTGTGCCGACACCAGTATTAGCTGTTCTCAGGAAGCTGTGTCAGCCACCAGAAACCACAGAATTGATCAAAGCCCTATCTTTTGTCACAGATTGTGTGATTTCCCCATCTGCTTCTACACACAAGTCAGTGAAGCTATTGCATAAATTTAATCATAGAACAGGTAGAGAAGGCAAAAAGGTATAAAATAATTACTGGGGAATTCTCCTGTTTCTGGTTTTGCATTTTTAAATTATTATTATTTTCTAGAAGAAACAACCAGCTCAGAAACAAGCAATTAAAGAAATCTTTAAATCAAGCTGTCCCCCTGAAGGAACATGCTAGTCAAGAACAAGTTACTGAGATCCAAATAGAGGTAGCTGAATAAAGTTCCATATCTAATGCTGTATGGGCTTGCAGACTAGGCAAACTGAAGAGTTTGACTGTCTTGAAAAATCCGTTCAGCTGATATTTTTATTCTTAGAGGAAGCACAGCTTTCTATATTGGTAGCTAAACACTGTGAAGGAAATAAGTATAAAGTAAGTATTTCTTTAACAATAATTACTCCAACCATCACCATAATTTCTTTTGGCTTATAATGCAGACTTATTATAAGGGCTGAAGCATTCTCTTCTTACCTTCAGAAATACAGCCATGACTGCTAATCCATCTGACTGACAAGCTGCCTCAACAAAACTGGAATACTTCTCTGCATTCCAATGGACCACATGAAGCTGAAGAGCAAGAGACACAGACAGCATCAACTCTCGCTGAACTCAAGTAGTGGCAAATTAATATTATAACTTTACTGGGTTTGACACTCTATTTCACTCTTTTGTATGCAGAATCATTCAGTGTTCTAAATGCAGATATTACATTAAATCAGTAAATACCTAGCTCACACTAATTACAAAAGCATTTCCAGTGGCTGAGATTATTAAAAATTTAGCAGCAGTTGGCATACCACAGTGCCTGTCACATTGCTGTTGGGTCCCCAGATTGTGAACTGAGAAGTTAAGACAAAAAAAAAAAAGCCAGTGTTTATACAACTAGAGGTTTTAAATCCATTTTTAGAACAGCTGATTTTAAAAACTGATTGAAATTCATGAGGATGTCATTAGTATTGTACTCCTCTTTTTCTTTAATCAAGCTTTCAGCAACATTAATCATCCACATAAATATCTAGAAAATAGGCAAATACACATTAAACTTGCACTGACCCCTTTTCCCTTGTTTAGCTTAAGGGAACATCAGCATTTAATTTTTGACATTTTTCAAATGTTGTTTTCTATGACTACCAGTAGTGATGCCCTTACAAGCAGCTTGATTATCTCAGGTTTGAGCATTTGCATTTCCAACAGGTATTATGCTGGAAGTGTCCTGTCATATTTGCTTAAGAAGCTTAAAGACACTACCCAGCCAAGAGGGAAGAGGAAAAGCCTGTGATGTCTACTTCCATGCCACTTAAGGCCCTCCTGTTAAATCAGGTTTCTCAATTCCTGACCACACTTCATGATGGGAGCTCCTGGTTCCCAGGAAGTGCCAGGTTGTTCCAGCCTTGAGCAGTGGTCTGACTGCCAAACTGAAGAGAGCACACTCACACAGCACTTAAATCTAAATACTTTACAAACATTAATTACTTCCACAAATCCTCAATGGATTAGTAAATCTTATTACACATCGTTTTTAGTTAAAGATGCTCAGAAGCAGGGCATGAGATTGGCTTTTCTAAAATTGGTGACCATCTTTTCAGGTTTTGAACTTCAAGAATGCTGAAAAGCAACTCATTGAATGACTTCGACTGGGATGAACCCATGAAAAAGCAGGCTTCCTTTTGGAATACAGCACCTACAAGACAAGTAAAGTCAGAACAATTTAGGAAAGCTGAAACCTGCTTTAAAGGATTTCTACGTGAAGCAAAATAACTGCATGGTTGATATAGAGATCTAGTAGTAGATTTTTTTTTCTAAATATCAGTCCTTGCTTAACGTCTATGAGTTTCAATTTTCTATATCTATAAAATGGAACTCATACTTGGTCTTACTTGATATTAATATTTGTTAAGCATTTGGGCTCTAAAGTGCTGAAACATTACTTGCAGCAAGTAAGAAATCTCACTATCGTCAATAATAATCCACAATGACACGCATGCTGGCTCACAGCTTTAGAAATCCTTGAAGGAAAGTTGCTAAGAATATTATACACTAAACCAGGAGGAGAACATAGTCCACTAACTTTTCGTAAGTGCATTAATATTCTGGGGCTCATAAGTGCCTGCACTGCTCCCTATTATAAGTTCACAGAACCCATGCTGAACAACTTTTAAACAATTACATTTTTACATATGCAAAAAGGAAACAGATACTCTCAGTGAGAAATCACTTTTATTGTGGATTTGGAAAAAAAAAAACAAAACACCAAAAACAACCTAACAAAGAACAAAAAGGAAAATTCCCACAGTTACTAAAACCCACTCCCACTCCCTCATAACTTTGCCAAAAAACTCCCAACAAGGTAACCCTCCCAAAACCAAAACCCCCAAACAGATGGTGAAACACTTTTGGGTACAGACCCATTCTCAATGGCTTGTGACTTCTCTCTAAGGAATATATCCCGTCTTACCACCGCTGTGTCACTGCAGCTTGTGAAGAGACCTTGATCAGACCATATGTTGTCACAGAGAACGGAGCCATGGATCCCTTCTGCTTCCTGGTGGGCTTAAGGGCCAAACCTTGCAGTCTTCTTTACCTGTACATTTATTCTTTCTTCAATTCAGCCAACGCTTTTTCTTGAAACTTTGCACATCTTCCTTACAAAGGTGAGCACTGAAACCATCTTCATGTATCCTTCTGAGGTATTTTCTTTTGTGTGAACAATATTCAGAAGCCTTGGTTTTGATTCTGAGTTTCTTATCCCAAAGCCAAAGTGACATCTAGAGAGCTTCTCGTGGAGGGTTACCCAACCAACAGGTAACAGAACGGCTTTTAGACTGGCTAGAAATTCAGAGATATTTTCTCCTTCCATTTGGTTTCTTAGATGGGAAACATATATTTTCTCAGCTAGAAATTTGGTTTGGTACTTAATGTACCTCTATTAATTCTTTATATTCCATCTCACCTGGTTCCTGTGGAAAACATAAGCCTTTAAACACTGCAAATGTCACTTTTCCCCATTAGTGTTAGAAAACCGATCTTGTTTTCCTGACCAGTATCTCTTATAGCATTTCCAGTAAAATCTGATCACACTACAGTGTATACATTACATCTTTTTCTTTTGTAGTATTATGCCTTTTATCTGTCCATTTGTTATTACATTTTTTACTTCTTTTTAAGCCCAGAAAACTCTGACATTGTCTGAATCATGTGTTTTTGAAGATCTAAATCTCCTGAAAATATTCCATGTTACTTCCATTTGCAAAGAGGCATCTCATACTGAACTTTCTCCTGCAGATTGCTCAAATGCACCAAAGGAGACAGAGCAGGAGTGACTGCTCCATGCCAGAGCAGGTGGTGCACTCCTCCCTGTGGCACACCACCTCCACTGAAGCACAGTACCCCACAGACAGCAGCCACCCCACAGCAGGCAACCCACAGATATTAAAGCATGGTCCTCAAAGTCATAAACACCACATTGCTAAGTGGACCACAAAATGCAGCATTCCTAAGTCTTGCATAGACTTTACACTACATAGGCCCCAAATCAAATAATTCTGTGGTTTGTCATTGAAGATGACTTTGAAATTGTTCTCCAAGGAAGAAACAATGAAAGGCAAAGTTTAAAATAACTCTTGAACATTAAGTCTTGCTCTTATCAAGCTCTTGTCTTCTGTACTCCTTTTTTAATCCTCTCCAAAGCTTTCAAAGAGGTTCTCCTTTGAGAAAGGATCGAACGTGTAACACTTCAGGAAGACCGCTTGTCTTTTGATAGAATGAGGGGAAGGTGAAAAGCAGGAAGAGGAAGGGCAACATTATTCTTGCACTGAAAAAGTAGTCACAAGCTTAGAGGTACAGCTGACTCCATGTAAAGCCTTACCTCTGCTGCATACTTCATCCCATCCACCGTGTGCTCAGAGCCAGCTTCATCATTGGATCCCCAGTGGAAGTGAATCTGCCGCAGCCTGTAGGTCCCGCTGAGTGGCCCCCCAGTCAGCACTGGAAACCCAAGCAGAGCAAAAGGCTTCACTGGGAGAACAGGAATCTCTACCCACATCCTCTAACCTCACACCAGACTTCAGTCTTCGGACACTCCTCTGCTACTGCTCCTAAGTTGTCTCAGACGGCTTCCTGTTTCTTGGAAGTACTACAGAAACCCTCACCTGTCGAGGATATGACTATGAAAATTGCATTTATGGGCATATTAGTGAGTTATGGCCCACTAAAGTGTATGCTGTTATTGTCAGTGTTGGACAACTCCCAGAGAATGGGAAAATACTTCTATTTTACAACACTCGAGACTTTCCTCTCTTGATTATATTCAAAAGAATCACTAAGAAATTAAGCTCAAAATGTAGGTTTTATGAATTAGGAGCAGGATCATAAAAATGTAATCTCAGTAAAATTTCTTTTCCTCATTAAAAATTTGGTGGAAAATAGGTGGAGCTTAAAATTTCAGGGCTCTTTCCTTCATTTGCAACTAGATCCAGCTATATGAGATTGAAGTCTGAGGAAAATGAGCTTATATTAACATAAATAAAATTAAGCCAATGCTATATATGCATTGTACAACTGCAACATTACTAACAATTAGCCAGGGCTGGGAAGCATGTCCTATAAGGAGCAGCTACGTACTTTGGGTTTGTCTAGTTTGGAGAGAAGGAGGCTGGGGGGTGTCCTCACTGCCCTCTACTGCTGAAGAGGGGAAGCAGAGAGGCAGTTGCTGGTCTCTTCTCTCAAGTATCCAGTGACAGGGCTCGTGGGTAAGGCTCAAAGTTGTGCCAGGAAGGTTTAAACTGGATGCTAGGAAGCTAGGAAGCATCTCTTTACCACAATGGTGATCGAACACTGGAACAAACTTCCTAGAGAGGTTGTCAAAGCCTCAGGCTTACCAGAGTTTAAGAGGCATTGGGACAATGCCCCTAAAAACACCCTTTAACTTTTGGTTAGCCCTCAACTGCTCAGGCAGTTGGACAAGATGATTGCTGCAGGTCCCTTCTAACTGAAAGAGTCTACCCTATATTATTCTTTTGATTTCTATTCTGTTCTAATTCTAGTCAAACTAACATGCATATGGGTAGGCTTTTCATTATTTTGCTTTTGCAAGTGTTTGCAATTTTCTTGTCAGACTTAGAAATAAAATATCTCTTCACAGAGCCTTGAATGTGAACTACACTCAGAAAGATTCCTTATCAGAACAAAACAAATCACTCCACTTTCCCAGATCCGTATATCCTCTAAGTGTTTGGGAATCAGTCTGGAATAGTTTAGTGGCTCATTATAGAAATTTTAAGGGGAAATGAGGGGAGATTTTACCATATGTTTTTTAAAATAAGAGCAGTAGGGATGGCAATAGCATTTTTTTTCTCTCTTTTAGGTATAGTCCAAAACTTAAACTTTCTTAGGAAAAAAACACACCAAATAAAAAATGAAAGAAGAATTTTTAGGTTGCCTATTTGCTAACACAAGTAGCTTAGATAATTAAAAGGAATGGGGCTCTTTATTTTGGGAAAAAAAATTTTACTTCCTTAAAGCTTCAACTCAAAAGATATGCATTTACACAGCCTATAAACTTAGCAAACAGAGGAGATGGGGCAGTGGCATTTTTAAATTTTTTTCTTTTAAGGACTGTAAACTTGGATGTAAATGATTCTAGAAAAGTGTAAGGATCAGTGTTCTAACTACTGAGGAAAAACTACCATGTAGAAATGCACCAGCATGAAATACTTATGCTGAAAAATGTGGAAAATGGCCTGTTGATGTATTTGTGCCACTTCACACAGTATTTAATTTCCTTAATTACTTTCATTCCAAAAGTAATTAAGGAAAAGGGTAGTCAGAAGGTTTTAAGGCAAATATCAGTATCTCAAATTTTGAAAAATGTTGGAAGAAGATCACTAGAACAATTCCAAAGAATGGAGCTGATGTGGTACCAAAGAGCATAAATAGACTTACACAAACAGTTACAGACTTGACAGCCCGGTTCCAATGCTGACCAAAGTGAGGAAATAGTTCATATGGGAGTCAGTTAATAAGGCATTAGAAGATGCTAATGTATTTAGTACCAATTAATTTGATTTTTTTTTCATGAAACCAACACATGGCAGGAGTTCTTACTTCACAGAGGTGCCCCAGAAGCCAAATTTGGGCCCTAGAAAATTTTTTGAGCAATGACCTGAAAGAAAACAAAAACAATACTGATAAAGTTTGTCAGTGACAAATATTAGGGAAAATAGTGAATTACTCAGTTTATGGTTGTGGACTGAAGAATGTGGTCCATGCATAGAAGACGTGGAGTCTAAGGAGACAAGGGATTCCATCTGTTAATTATCTGATCAACATCTGTCAGGGCTTTGCCATGATATGAATTATATGCTTGGAGATATGGCCTGAGGAAAGCAGTAAGAGGAGGATTGCATTACGATTGCTTTGGTACCAGGGGAAGCCTAGAGAAACACTGCGTTCAGGCCCTGTCACCTCATGGATGGAGTTAAGAGAGTGGAAGAGGTTCTGGGTGTATTCACATTCTTTACCTGTATTTGTTTTAAACTGAGAGTAATTAATTAGAACAACTTACCAAAGGCTGTGGTAGGTTCACCATCGCTGGAAAATTTGAAATCAAGATTGTATATTTTTCTAAGAGATGTGCTTTAGTTCACCAGCATCTACTAGGCTTGAAGCAGAGATTAATTCTGGGAAGTTCCATGGCACCTGACACAAGGTCAGACTGATCATTGATGGTCAGCTGGTGGCTTTCAGGCAACATCCAATGTTGACAGAAAGTTTAAAACTAAGACTGTTCAGGAAACAAAAACATGACAGTGTCTCCATCTATGTCATTCCCTCTTGCCACTAATCCTCAGGTCTAATGGGTCATCAAAAATTAGTCTCTCTCTGGCTTTGACACTTGTGAAAGCATTATCTGGTCTTGGATCCTCAGCTAAACGTCACACAGCCAAAATTATTTTATTGCTTGAAGATTCTGCATTCCTACAGCTTCAAGGGGATGCATGCTGGCTTGACCAAAATCCAAGAGAAGGTTTTAAAGATGAAGGCACTAACATTACAAAGACTATGATAAACCAGAGAACTTCTAAATAAGAATTATTGTTTGCAAAAAGGGTAGTTACATACTCCTGGAAAAGACTGGGGCAATGATACTTTTCAGAGAAGAAGAAGGATTACTTGGGATCTATTTCACTTGTTCTGTATTGGCTCTTACTTGACATAAGAAGTCCGAGTATAGGTTGAAAAAAGGGGAAAAACGTATAACCAAACCTGCAGCTAAATTCAGATAAGAGATTTGAGCGATTCGGTTGGAATGAACCTGCAATGAGACATAAAGGATTCATCTGCAGTGAGAGAGAGAGAGAGCAGCATTTGAAAATTGTACACAACACTGTTAAAATAGGGGGCTGACACTATCCAGCTGGTGGGTGGATCAAACCACTCCTGTGAGTAGGGAATCCCAGCACTTTCTGAGAAACACAACCTCAAACTTGTGTCCAGATATGTTCCCACAGTATATCATGCTGAAAGATGGAAAAAGGAATCTCTCATCCAGAGGAGTAAAGCCTTACTGTTTATAAGGAGTTCATACCCAGCAGTGAGACGTGCCCAGGCTGTAGGCACTCTATTTAGGAATTGGTGGAGGAAGTTACAGTGCAAGAGTAAAGGAACAAACCTGATTTGTTGATGGTGTCATCAAACTCCACACTGGTGGAGTGCCCGTTGTTAAGGATGATTTTAGCAGAAGCTGGATCATAACTGGGATTTAGAGGACGGAGGGAGGGATCATACTTGGTTTCCTCAGTTTTGATGTCAATGGGTGACTGACGGTCTCCATTAGCAACAGGAAAAACCTCCTTCCAGTGGGCAGGCCCTGCAATGCATTGGAGAAGAAGTCTAAATTGCTGACATCACCCTCATTCTTATGAAAGAAAACTCTGCTTAAATTGTCCTCATCTGCATCTTTTAAATTCAAAAAGGATGCATCAGGAAAACACAGATCAAAATATTCAGCTACTTTTGCTGCATCATATTGCAATAGCAGTTCTCAGGACCCCTTCATGTACCTTATATCCATCTTTAAACAAGGCTGCATACAGTGTGTAGACACTTAATTATTCCCAGGTAAGAGTCAGCTATGCACAAGACACATACAACAAATGCTCATTCAAATCAGGCATCCTGTATCAAACAGGCACTATGTCCCAATAAATTCTGACACGCCATTTTTGCCTAATATCTTGTCTGTGTCTTTAAGGATTACCTCTTTTCTATGCAAATCCTCAGATTAAGAATTTTTTTATGCCTTAGTCATTTGCTGCAAAAGGCCTGAGAACACATCTTCCACTGATCAATCTGAATGAGATGGGAAGATGTCAAAAGAGGCAATTGGTGATGTCAGAAAATGCTGAGTGGTTCCTGGAGTGTGATGGCAGTATCTGGAACCTAAACACTGCTGCACCTCTGATCACCTCTTCCCAGCCCACCAAGTGTGCACACCCTGTCACAAGAAAGAGAGACTCTCACCCTCTAATCATGAAGTGTCCATGCACACAGGCACACATACACACACTAGTGTAACACTGACAAAATCAAAGAACAGGAACACTCAGGACAGTGGTGCCTGCATGAGGTTTGGATTTCTATGCCTTTGGCTGAGGAGAGTAGATCTTCCAGACACAGATGCAGCACCATTCACCAGACTTAGGTAGAAATGATAGGACTAAAGAAGCTGATAATCAATACTAGTCATCTCAATCTTCCTCTCTCCAAGCTGGCTAAGCCAAACATCACATGAAAAGCTAATAAATCAATAATATGGATATGGGAAAATGGCAAATGACATCCTAAAAATGTAAGAAAAGCTTCATTGATAAGATGTGTGAGTTATGTGTTGTTACCCACTAACCATCAGAGAGTTCCCAATAATTCTCAAAAAGAATATATGTGCCTTTGTTTAACCATATTTGGATAAGAGGGTAAAGAAAAATACAAACAATAAATTGCCCAGGGAATATATTCTGTAAAGACAGAAAACAAGATTTAGAATTGAAAGGAGGGGAAAGCAAGGGGAAAGAAGAAAGGAAAAAGAGAAAGGTGAAAGGTGAAAGTCTGCAGGGCAAACAATCTTTCAGTATTAGGAAGAGCACAGCACTTGTTTTTCCTCCAGGCTTATAATGGGTAAGAAGCATAATAAATCAGTTGAGAGTGTGGATATAAGAAGTACTTAATATGAGCATCAGAACCTGGTCAAATAAAATCTGCATCACTGGAAATCCTTATAACTAACTCCCTATACTGAAGATAACTGACCTCAGTGCAAAAATTTGGTTTGGGTCTTTCCAGAGGTCTTAGCACTCAAATAAAAATGATGACAAAAAAGGATGAAAATGTATGGCACAGTGGTTAATAGCCTAACATCAAAAGCTGTTAGGTATTTTTCCCTCCTCCACTTCAGTAGAAGTGAGCACAGCTCAGAAACTCACAGATGCTAAAAGCACCCGTGCACCCCAGCAGTAAATCAGGGAGGAAGCCTCCACAGCGCTGCGAGGGGTGGGGAGGGGGGGCGGGCTGCAGCTTGCACAGCACCTGGGTAGAGAACAGAGAATGAGTCTCTGAACAGCACTAAAAAACAGAAGTGGGAAAAACTTGTAAAGAATAGCCTAAAGACTTAAGCCTCAGAACAAAGACAAAGGCCTTAAGTCTTGATTTGTTAAACATACTCTTGTTAATTACTTTATTACCTAAACTCAATAAAGAAATAGATTCTAAGGCAGAAGATAAAATTCCTACTGGTTTGAAACATTAAATTGCTTAAACTTAAATCCTCTCTGTTCATGAACGGTCATCAAAGCTATTCAATATTCTAATTCCATACAGTTTATAATATAATTTTAATTGTGTTTAGATCCTAATAACCTGTAGTTAGGGATGCAACACAAACTTTTATTTGTAAGAAGCACCACTCCATAACTTACACCTCACTACTGTGATTTGGGATGCCTAGAAAAAGCTTATTGCTACTTAATTTTAATATTTCTAATACTCCTTAACTGAGAAAAGGCAAAAATATGTTTATGTGCTTAACTACTTGCTCTTCTATTTCTCTGTCTCAGAAATAACTATAGTTATCTGAATTAAATAATATGGATTAATTGCATTCAAAAAGGATACAAAATTACCAAAAAAGAGGACACAAGGTTGTGATTCTGTCACCATCTAATTATTTAACAGTAATATTCACTTGTAAAAAGACATTATTGCTGGTTGGGCACTTGTTCTTGGCTCCGATGACCAAAATACTGTTTTGCTATGGTGATTAAACATCTACCAGCAAACAAACTAACAGACATCTGAACTTTCAAAATACACAGGAAAATATCAAGAAACTTCAGCTCGTTTTGTACCACTAGGTTATATCAAAAAGTATTCCTGGCTAGGTATTTTACCAGCAATCTAGTACAATTATTATGCTTTTGCCACTCTAGGAAAGCTGTGAGTCAATTCATTTCTATAAACTCTAGACCAATGCAAACTTTGTGTATGACTGCTGTAAAAAAAAAAGTCATTACTGTTGAAAGAGATGCTCAAATGCATGTCTTACAATCAGATTTAAACCAATAGGATATCCAGGGTGAAAATCTCTTCTGAATTCAGATCTGAATTAGATGCCTCCATAAGAAAATAATGTACACTTCGGTTTTCCAAATATGCACTTTAAGACATATCCAGGGAGTATAAATCATTAATCCACCTCCTTTCATTTTTCCCTTTACTGAATGAAAATGATTAATATACCAGTTTTTGAACTTATGAAATCCTCTCCTGCTGTTGAAAAAACGTTCTGTTGCTAGAGGCAATTTTCTAGTAGCTCTTAACAATCAAAGCCATTTTGACTAAGATTTATGACAAAAACCTGAACCATCTGCTCTGAAGATTTCATGCCTTTATTTTGGACACAGTATTACCACAGGCAATGAACTGCCTGACACTTTTAGGTCAGACCATGGCTGCATATACAACTCACCAGCATTGCATACACCTAGTTCATGAAGCAGATCTCACAATGAAGGCAGTAAGGAATTTTCCAGGAAATAGAACTCACTATAGCACCTCACAGTGTTGCATTTTGATTTAGCTGAAGCTAAAGATTACAAATTTCATCAACAGGATAACTTGAGACAAACCCAGTGAAAACACTGCAGGATACAGCTGAGTTCCAGTGAGTCTCTACACATGCATAAAGGAAGCATGTACAGATGAAAAAGGGTTTGGTTTGGGGTTTTTTTCACAGTCTGTTGTTATATGTAGAAAATTCATTATTTTTGTATCGTCTGACCTTGATAGGATCACATCCTCGTTTATTTCTAAAGAGAATCCATTGCCCAGTGTATCAAACACAGAGTGCTTGAATTTATAAACTTAGATTTGCAAGTAATTTAATTGCATATTAGGTTACAGTAAGATGAGCTCAAACAAAAGCAATTAAAAATTCTTTATGGGTAAAATTAAACACCTTTTTTTAAAAGCAGATATTGAAAGAATGTAATTATTCCCAGAAATAAAAAATGTATAAGGACTAATGGCTCGACTGAAGTACCTTAAATGTCTTTTGTAATCTAAATGATTCTATGGATTAATATCTTTTATTTATAAAATGTCTCAGCATTACAGTAGTAACTAGATCAATAGAAATTTTTGCAGTAAAAATTACATGTAAATAGTTACCATGAATTTCATTAAACAAATAGTAAACCGAAGGCAATTGATTTCCCACTGTGGTCCCTTCCAGCTCTGTGATTTGCCTTTTAATTAAAGCAATTCCCCTGTAAACAAAAGGGACTCAAGAGATGAGAACATTCCCATCCTGATAGGAACCTTGACCAGCAGTGAAGAGCAGTGAAAATGCCACCCTGAAGCCAGTTTTCAAGATTTCAGTATTACGTCTCTACAGATAAGCAACATCAAAACTGTGAGGTAAGAAAAGTGGAAAGAAAGCAAAGGCCAAGGTTTTCACAGAAGTAAAATAGTGCCTTCATGCATTTCAGAAATATGTGCATCAACTGAGAATTTCTGCATTAGGTTTGTGTGACAAGATACTGGTAGCAGGGACGCTGCAGGTGTGGCTTCTGTGAGAAGCTGCTGAAGCTTTCCCCATGTCCAATAGGGCCAGTGCCAGCTGGCTCCAGAATGGACCCACTGCTGGACAAGGCTGGGCCCATCAAGGACAGTGCTAGCACCTCTGGGATAACAGATTTCAGAAGAGGAAAAGTTCCTGTGCAACAGCAGCTGAAAGAGAGGAGTGAGAATAAGTGAGAGAAATAGCTCTGCAGACACCAAGAGGAAGAGGAGGACATGCTCCAGGTGTAGACAAAGTTTTACAGGAGACATGGGGCCTCAAGCAAGGTCCAGGGCCACCCCAGTAGAAATTCTGGTGGCCTCCCCACTCTAGAAGTTGAGAATAGCAAACAAGAAGAGATAGGATAAGGGAGGGAAAGTGGGCTTCTTATCTGGACAGTGCAGGTGAAGCTCAAAGCATAGAAACATATGGAGAAAAAAAATTTGAAAAACAAGACCCATTTACGTCTTCAGGGAGGGGTAGGGTAGACTGCACAACAGCAGATAACACACCCAATCATTGCAACATCCCTGTGATCCACCACCCAGTTTTTCAGGAAAAGTACATCCATCCAGAAAAGAATGAAGAGGGCCAGGAAGGAAAGGTAGTACTTGCACAAACAGTATTCCAGAGTCTAAGTAATAATATACACAAAGCATATTCTTATAGGTATTAGTGTATGCAAATATATACTGTCTCCCTTTACTGTCACAGCATCTAATTTCTCTGTGTACAGACAATATAAGATATTCCATGTATTTTATCAGAGTCGAGCCTACAATTTACAAAAACACTTTGATTTCTACTTGTATGACTTGTGAGACCGTCTGCACACTGGAGCAGCGTTTGCATGACTGAAGATGCAAAACAGAGCAAAGTCTTTAAGCCTGCTGATGAGCCCATCTTGGGACTTCAAAGACTGACAAGATGAAGGAAACCACGGAAGAACTAAAATCCAAAAGCATCTCCTCTTAGGTGCATAGCTACACATTTAAATAACCCAGTCAAGTAACCAGGATTTCCCACCGTGTAGCAGAAGCAGAACACAGCTGGAATGAGAAAAGCACTGCCGGTAGAGCAGTTCCGATCAGTGCAGCTGTCTGCCACGTACTGATCTGTGCACGCAGCTGTTCAGCTAAACGAGCGAACGACGTCCCAACCGGGAACGCGGCAGACCCGAAGGAGCCGAGCCCGCCCGGCTCCACAGGCGATGCCACACGCACGGACAGGCGATGCCACACGCTGTACCTCCCAGCCTCCTGCCCTGCAGAATGCCGAGACAAAAAAAGGCTCGCTCTCAGGCTGCAAAGCATTTCAGCTCATCCAGGTCTCCCGAGGGCTCGGGAGCTACCGAGCCCGGCGGCGGAAAGTGCTGCCCGCGGGACCCCGCTGTCCGCCCCGACGGCCTCGGCCGCCGTTTTCTTACCGTTGTGCTCGTCGTATCCCCAGTGCAGCATGGCTCTGCTCTCTTGTCCGCGCGGCACAGGAGGAACGGGCTGGGACAGGATGGGATGGGACGGGCTGGGGCGGGAGAGGCGGCTGCGCCCGATTTGAAGGCGACGGGCGGCGACGCCCCGATCCTCGGGCGCTGATAAGGAGACCTGCAGCACTCCGGCCCCCTGGCCCGTCCATGCCTGTTGTCGCCCCAAGCCCTTCTTCACCCAGGCTCTCCCCGGCCTCCCCCCAGCACCGTCGGGGTGGCCCGGGGGAGGCAGTGCCCTCTCTCAAGGGCCAGCTCCAACAGAGGGAAGGTGGCTCCGCCAGAGCACGAGTTGTGCGGCAAAGACCGACGGCAGTGTCCGTTCCTGGGGTCACCCCCGCCACTCCCGACAGTAAAGCCAAGCGCGCACCGCTGCATCCCCTCCCGTTTTTCTCCCAGGGGTGCAAGCCCAATTCCCTTTGGAATAGACCGCAGGAAGATTTCACGTTTCCCCCAGGGGGCCCGTGAGGCAGGAGGGTGTCCCACAACCCGCTGAGAGTCTATCCAAGCACTGCGCGTGCCGGGGGCTGCCCGTGAGCCCCCGCCTGTGGCAACCCGGAGCTTTGGACTCTGCGCTTGGGCTGCGGGCGCGCGCCAAGGAGCTCTCAGCCTTCCCGTGCTGCAAAAGCTGGCTGTGAGGGCGCGGCAGAGGCAAGCGGGGCCGAGGCTGAGGCCGGGACTGGACCGGGACAGGGACAGGGACCGGGGCAGGGACGGGGACCGGGACGGGGACAGGAACCGGGACAGGGACAGAGCCGCTCCGCCAGCGCTCCACAGAGCCCACCCGAGTCGGCGCGCCCCCTGCCGGCCCCGCTCGGGCGCTGCGGGCGATGGGCAGCTCACGCGTCACAGCCCCGTGTGACGTCACCGGCCCGCGCGCCGCAGCCGCCGCCATGGGGAAGAGCCGCGGCGGGGCCGCCAAGGGCGGCAGCGTGTTCCGCATCGCCCGCAGCGGCGTGCTCAGGGCCAAGGCCAAGGGCAAGGCAAGGCCCGTCACCTCCGGGCTGAAGCAGGTGAGTGCCGCGGCGGGAGGAGGCGCTGGTCGGGCTGCGGCGGCGCCCCACCACGGGGAGGGCCCCGGTCCTGCTGCGGCGCCCGCGGGAGGCCTCGGCCCGGCCGGGTTTCCTCCCTTCGGCCTCGCTGCGCGGCGGAGCAAGCGCTCGGAACCGATTAAACCGAGCTGTTTTAGGGGCAGGGTGCGTCCGGGTACAAAACGGCAAAGTGCACGATTTTTACCCGAAAATTAGGGTTGTATGCGGATGTATCATCTGCAGGAAGAAAAGCATATGCCACAGGAGGCATCTGGCTGTGCTTGAGGGGTGTCGTTTGGGAAGGGTAATAAATAGTATCTCGCCTTGTCCTACGGAATGCGATGCTAAAGGGCGCATCAGCAGTTCAGGGAGTTCGCGTTCACTGGGCTGCGTTCACAGCGTCGCTGAGGGTGTAATTCAGGGCACAGTTTAGCAAAATGCCTTGATCCAAACCTCCGGGCATAGTTAGTACATCTAAGAAGGGGAAATCCTGCTCCTTTCCATCACGTTCCTGGTCCCATGAAGAGATCCCTTTGCCAGGCTCTGGGCTATATTCCCACAGCTCTCCTTGATGCTGGCTTAGGAATTCGTCGTCCACCAGGTGACTCAACTTGCTAAATCATCAGCAAAAGCCATTAAAAATACATTTGGCATTTTTATGTGCTGGCTTGGTGAGTTGAACAAACTTAATTATGAAT
The DNA here is from genome assembly GCA_013400315.1 of Bombycilla garrulus. NCBI lineage: Eukaryota > Metazoa > Chordata > Aves > Passeriformes > Bombycillidae > Bombycilla > Bombycilla garrulus. The sequence continues at coordinate 343,977 of VXBU01001980.1, forward strand.
GAATGCAGAGAGAAGAATGAATTTTGGTGGGGAAGAACCAGAAAGGATGGAGCCTTTTCTGATCCAGTAGCTGTTTATTTGCCTCAGCTGCCAAGTAAAACTGTCAGTGAGATGCAGTGAACAGATCTAGGAGTGTGCACTGCTGGATGTTTTGCTCTTAATTTCTCTCTGCCCCTTTCTTGCACCTTAAGTGGGCTGTGATGCTCTGTAGATTCTTCTGTGAGCTAATTTAACATACTAAAGCAATGGAAAAACAAAGAAGCAAAAATAATGTTGTTATTTTTGTGTCTGTAGAGGAGCTCAGCCCAGAGGAGGGAGAGAATGGGTCATGGAGCAGGGAGCAGTGCAGGGGAAGAAGAATGGGGGTGATCTAAGCAAGAGTTTTTCTGTTGTGAGCAGTGAGTCAGTATACGGTATCTTCTCCAACCCTGCCTCCAGCCTGAGGTATGTGTTCTGCAAGAGTCCAGCTGTCCCTCTAGAAAAGCATCTGTTAATAAAAATAATAAAAGCAGATAGTAGCTTATTTATTCCATTTGATGCAGTTCCAGTCTGCTGGACAAACATAAGTAAATGGCTCTTACAAAAAAAAGGCTGTTTCAGATTTTCTCCTGCAAGGCAAAGCCACTTGACAGATTAATCTGGTGGACAGACAAGAATGTAACAAACTTTAGAAAGAATAATTCCATGTTGCTGGCGTCGCATCTCCTCTTAGTCTAGACTGTTCTGTATAATAAAGGGAGAAACAGGTTCAAAATCATATTCATGAAAAGTCAGTAGCTTATTAGGAGTAAAATTTTATTCTCTGTGTTTGAAGCCGTATTCTTTAATTCATTAAGCCTTTGGGCTTAATGTGATTTACTTATCATTAAGCAGTATAGGAAGATTCTCAGAAAAAAATTTGCTAAAATATGTTTATTCATTAATAGCTAAAAGCCCATTGTAACTGTTCAGACAACTTTTGATGTAGATACCCGTGGTAGCTATAGAGCCTCTTTCTGTGGAGGAGTCCTACCTGTGTGCCTGAGGATATCAGGCTGCAACACTGACTGGAACCTTCTAAAATCCCTATGAAGCTGGAAGGTGGTGACAAGCCCTGATTGAACATCATTGTACATCTTTGTACATCTTGTTACCAGCAGTCCATCCACTCTGGTCAGAGCTGGCTGTATTTCTGCAGTCACTGCCCCAGTTAAAGTGTTCATCTGAGGAGGCCTGTTTTATCAGCCTCATTGCCACTGCTTTCTGGATACTGGTTTTTGTGGTCAGTCAGAATGGAATTATTGCTACTGTATACGTGCTCTGACATTATGGAGGCTTTGAAAGCAAAATGAATACGTGTAACCATTCACAGTTTGCTTTTGCCTGTTTAACTTGCTCAGAGGTGAATTACAGGGGTAGCCTTTGAAACAGCAGTAGGTACCCTGAAATTTGGGGTTGCCTGAAGACCTATGAGCGTGCTTCTGGAAAGTTTGCAATGTAATAGGTCATTACCTGGCTATGATCCTGTTCCAGACTTTGGAAGCAGCAGGTCCAGGGCTGAGATCAGCTGAATCTTACTTTGCTGCAGTGGTGAGAGCTGATGGCCTCTTTCATCCACCCTGCTTCTCTACCACAGACAGTTATCCCCAGAGCATAACACATGTTCATACTCTAGTGCTTCCTGTTTGAAAGCAAAATCTTTGATGAAATAACTTAAAAAGGCAGACTTGGGTTAAAGAGAGGCTGAGGTGCTCAGAGATAGACATTCCGCTCTTCTACAGCTGCAGTTTCTTTAAATACTGTGGCAAAACCTGGTAGACGTTGTTGACCAGACCTAGAGTACGAACAATTAGGATGCAAGGTGTGATTAAAGGTAAGCTACTGGAAGAAATTCAAACCAGTAAAATAATTTACAAATTGTATTTGGTTTGAGGGGCTACAGGCGTGGCTTCTCTAAAAAACTTCCAGAAGCTTTCCTCATGTCTGAAAGGGCCACTGCCAGCTGGCTTCAGGATGGATATGCTGCTGGCCAACGCAGAGTCCATCAGGTACTGGCAGTGCCTGTGGGATGATGTAGTTCAGAAGCACACCATGAACAGCAGTCAGCAGAGGAGTGAGAATTTTTAAATGAAACAGCCCTGCAGATACCAAGGTCAATGAAGAAGGGGAAGGAGGTGCTCCAGGTGTCAGAGCTGAGATTCCTCTGCAGCATTTCTTTGACAACAAATGAAATTAATTTTCCTCAAGTTGAGTCTGTTCTGCCCATGTTAGCAACTGGTGAGTGATCTCTCCCTGCCCTTATCTCTACCCAGGAGCCTTTCTTTATATTTCCTGTCCCCTGTCCAGCTGAAGAAGGCAGTGATGGAGTGGGCACCTGGCATCCAGCCATGGTTAGTCCACCAGAGAGACGAAGGAAGGAATCCTTCCTGGGACTTCACTTCAGCTAAGAGGAGCTGAGGGTGGTGTAGCAGGGCCTGTGAAGCCTGACTTTTGTTTTCTCTGTGTTCTCTTTCTGGATCACTATGGGCTCCCATTCCAGTAGAGTAAGTTTAACTCTTAATTTTGAATTTATGAGTACACAGCCAAATGACCTAATGAAGTAACAGATGAAACATACTGAAAAGCATGTAACACTGGCTGCATAATAATTGCACAAAAATGGGGCAATTGCACATCAGTGGATTTTTTGTTAAAAATCCCAATGTGTATATTTTTTTCTCTCCCAGATAAACATTAAAAATGCTGATAAAGTTAGCTCAATAAATAAAGCATTTGCTGAAGTTCAGAAAGAAGTCCGGCAGCTATCAAAAGGTACCACAGCAGAACCTCAGAAGACTCAGCAGGTAATTTTCCTTTGTAGAAATCTGAGGAGAAGGAAAAGAATGTGTGTGTTTAAAGCATTATAATGTGTCTCTAAGAATGCAGGCAATTAGCTCAGCTGGTCAGAGCATGATGCTGGTCACACCAAGATACTGGGTTCAACCCCCTTATGGGCCATTTAAGCGTTGGACTTGATCCTTGTGGGTCCCCTCCCCCTCAGAATATTCTGTGAATCTGTGAATTCATGCAGTTGCTTTAAAGCTAGAATCCCAGTTTTATGAATTTCATTTGTGTGGTAATGCTGAAACCTGGTTAGCATGTTCAAATTCTATGTAACTACTAAGTAGAGAGAGAAGAGGGTGGACAGCCATGCTGAAGCACACTTCAAAAGCATATTTTCAAATTATGTTCCAGCTGATTTCTAATTTTTTTTTAAGTTAGTCCCAGCTCCATCCCGTTGTTTTGCAACTTTAATCTCCACTAATAGACACAGAGAAGGATGAACCTGGCTGTTCCCTACCTGAAGCACCTGACAGTGCTTAGAAACAAACAGTTCTGCCCCTCTTTTTCACGGATTCCTAAGCCTTCATTTAACCTCATCAGAAGACCAACACCTGAAACAGCAATTTCTGTAGTAGAGTTTTGCCTTTTGCACTTAAGGTTCAAGACAGGGTTTCTCTTGCCTTTGTCTATTTTTTTTTTATACAGGCCTACTTGCAGTCTTGCACTAGAATTAATTAATAAGGTTTAATTTCTGACACGTTCCTCCGTGTAAACTCTTTCTTCTGACTGTGCTCTGGGCACAGTTTCGGGGAGAGAAGGCAGTGCTTCAGGATGAGTTGCAGATGAATCCATCCTGGGTGTTGGGGGAAGATGGAGAAGTGGACATGAGTTCTCAGTGTGCCTGAGGTGATCAAGTTTCTGTACAGCTGGGAACAGCTAAACTAGTGTCAAATACCTTAAGGAGAGGCTGAGGGAAAAATGAAACATAAGTGGCAGTGCTGCCAGCACAGGATGAAGTCAAGCCAGGATTTCCAGGCAGCTGGAGCCACCTGTCCCTGATGGCTTGTTATTTATTCCTCTGAGAATTCAGACTGTACTACTCCTTCTGTGCTAGTAGGGCTCTACATGATTGCTGAATTTAATCACTCAGGCTGTAATAGTATTTTCTCCACAGTTGCAAAAGTGTTGTTGATTTGTGAACTGAAAGCTGAGCCTCAGTCGGGCTGTGTGTGTTATGTTACTGGTTCAACACTCCCAAAGCACAAAGCATTTTCTGCTTATGTCTCAACTTCAGTGTATCCTGCAATCCCCTGAAATTATTGAAGTATGACTGCAAAACTAGCCTTAATTAAATATATAAATTATGAAGTAATCTTCGGGACAATGGGTATTTATTAGCCTGTTTTGTTGTTGTTGTTGGGTTCATTTTTTTTTTTTTTTTTTGGTTTGGTTTGGTTTTTTTTCCCAAGCAGAATAAAAATAAATTGTTTTCTGCTTTAAACTGAAGCTCTTTTTCTTCCAGGTTTCCACAAATCTGGAAGAGGAACCAGCAAATGTGGATGCTGCCACAAGCCTATTATCTCAGTTGTAATGCAAAATGGACAATGATGGAGTTGCAAGAAATGAAAGACCAGAAATACTGATGGCTTTGTTTGCACAATTTTATTAAAAAAATCTTGTTAATATACAAGTATTGGCACACTTTAATAAAAACTACAAACAGACCTTTCCTGTCATCTAGGAAAGTGGAATGTCAGAAGTCAGTGTGAGAAACTTAAAGTGCTAAAACAGAAGGCACTTCACAAAATTTGTTCACTGAAACAATTTAGCATAACTCAAGTTGAGACCCTTCACTTTTCAACTTGGCAGTGAAAGCTGCAAAATTGTTTGAAAATTTAAAAAAGAATACAGAAAGCTTCTTGGCAGTAAAGCTTCAAAGCAAATGCTGTTAACTGTTGAGCAAGAAGCCTAATCATTTTTAAAAAAATGATCAAAAGGCTATAAAGTATTTTCACTTTTCTTACTAAAGAAAGCTCCAAACAATTGGCTTAGACAGAAAAACACTCAGGTGAAAAAGTGCCAGAATTTTTGATAAGAGCCCTTTTTTTCTTGTTCTTGAATTTGTTTTGTGAAGTAGTTAAAGGAAGCAAAAGGAAATATACTCCCAGAGTCAGTGAACTAAGAAGTTATACATTCATTATTCAAATACTTAGGTTATGAAGAAGTCTAGAATGTTACAGTTAGAGGTAGATAAGTAGTCTGGTTGACACAATATCTAATAATTTAGTATCTGCACATCAAAGAGATCACAGACTCCTTCATTATCATCCAGGTTAAAGTTGTAGTCATCTCCGGGAGTAGGAGAGAGTCGTAAGAGAGGAAAAACTGTAAAGCAGGAATAGTTTAGTTTAAATTAAAACACTTTAGGAAAATCAGCCCTATCATAATTCAGTATGTTTGTCATCAGGGTTAGTCTTAATAATTAAAATAGTCTTGATAATCTGACAAGCTCACTGGGATACATACCGTGAAAACCTGTACTGCATTCAAACTAAGGCAGTAAGTGATGTATCTACCATTTTTTGCTTGGTATTTTAAGTCAGTTTGCTGAAATGGAGTGATATATGTGGAATATTGGTTTAATTTCTTCTTGTGGAGTTCCTGAGCAACTTTTCAAAACTTTAACCAAAAAGCCAAAATTTATATTCCTTTGTTTTGTTACAGTATTGTTTGTATCAGCCTTCAAATAAGTAAAGAACTTAGCATTATCTCTGTTTTTAAGGAAGGGAAATGGAAGCTAGCAGTTTGTCTGTGCACTGTATTTCAAGCATGGACTCCAAGCTGTCTTAGTGGAGGGGAATGCAAGAAGAGAAGCCTCAGCCCTCACTCTGCACTGCAGGAACTCTTAACACACTGTAGGAACTCTAACACATTGTACATCATGCTTTATGTATGTCCCTGTTTTAGAAGTTGGGGCTGTTTCCATGTTAACCACATACTGGCACATTCACAGACTCCCATCTTGCCCCTTGGATCTTATACATCTCTCTTTCTGGATGAGCCCTGAGATGGTCTATTTGAGGGGCAGATATTATTACAGGGATTACAGAATACAGGGCCAAAGGAATAAAGCGAGTCAAGTTCACCTCCTTGCCTGGCACCTCTGTGAGAATGGCAGAGAGGTAGGGAGCACATGAATTCTGTAGTAGCTGTGGTTCAGTGCTGCACTCATATGGCCAAAGACATGCAAGAACAGATATGAGTGACATTTGTTCTGTTAGTGTACCACAGCTGGACATGTATCAGTCTGCATCCAAAACTATCTTTTGAAATACTGCACAAAACTTTAGGCAGAACAGAATTAAACCAATTAATTTTTTTGTAAAGCAGCACACGAGTCATCAGCTTGTCCTTTCCCTGTCCCTAAATTCAGTACTGGAGGGTTATTCATGCATGTAAGTGCTTGCTGGATTAAGCTTTTCATATTTTGACTGTTAAATAAAACTGTTGCAGGGAACAGAAGGGGGAGCAAAGACAAGAGTGACAGAGGAGGCAACACGGGAAAGAAGTAGTTTCATACTGACTCTCAGCATCAGATTGAACAGATGCCTTCTAAGTGCTGTTCACACAAAAACCATGCTGCTACTTGTGATTATTAGAAAATATGCTAAATACTTACCATCAGAAGACATGAGTTCATCAATAATATCTCCACTGATATTTCCTGTGAAAGACAGGAGCACATGCTTTATGTATGTGGAGTTTTTTAATGTGTGTTCAGAGCAGTCAACACATTCTTTGCATTAAAACATTTAATTCCCAAATACACTATGGCTTGTGCACTATAGGAGATGCAGAGATAGTATGCCATGTACATGTAAAATATACTTATCTTTGAAACCCTCAGTTTTCCCCCCCACCAATACATTTTTCTCACTTATCTCGTAAAACCCAAGAGCCATATACACCATGAAGCCTGTTTGGTGGCAAGGAAACTCATTTGCTCAAAATTAGTGTGCTACTCAGAGCTGGCTCGGTGACTTAATGAGAAGATAAACAGAGACCTGTTTTTGCCTCTGTGTAACTCACTGGTAATTTAGTCACAAAGAAGGGCTCAGGGAACCAGTGAAATATTTAAATAGGAACTATTGCTTCCTACCTGCAGGCTCCTCCATCTTTGCAATGTCAAACGAATTTGGCTTGAGAATACAGTTGACATCCAGAGGCAGCAAGCTCTGGTAGTCACTGGAGCTGGCTGAGGCTTGGGCACTGTCTCCAGACAGGCTGGGGTACAGCTCTGACTCCGGAAGGCTGGAATAAGGGGCTGCAGGGGCTGCGCTGTCCTGCTGGGCGCTGCCATCTACACAGACAGGAAGGCATGTTACAAGTCTGTTACAGTGAAACAGAACACACAGCACCAGCCCCTGACTTTGTCTTTTGAGGAGAACATGGCCAATGCCTGGGATCAGGTGAGAGGAGTCTTCTCCTTCCACAGTCAATTTAATTAATTGTCAATTAATTAAAGGTTAATAAATAAAGGTGATCAGGACTCCTCAGGAATGCAGTTGTAATATAGCATTTTCTTAAATATTTTCCCATTACCTATTAATTTTCTATTACTATGAAAAAAATACCTGGTATTCAGGCAGCCTCTTACTGTGGCTACGTGGAAAAAGGTAAGTGACTTTGTGGTACAATAGCTGGAACTGTTATTAGCAGTCTCATTAAAAGGTACATGTTCATATCCTCTGTCAAAAGGTTTGTAGTTTTGCTCCATAATGCATTCTGGAGAAGCACCTCAGATTAATTAACAGGATTACACACAAAACCTGTTCAGTGTAAGATGGTAAGATGTGAGGGAAGCATCTGTTTCACCAGACAGAAGAGGTGTCTGTAACCTTCTGAGTAACCTCCTGAGAGCTGTTTGTAAGCCCTTGGAGTAGTTTTTTAATGGACAGCTGCTACTCTATGCAAATTCTCGATTAAAATCCTTTGTCTAGCACCTTTCTTAACAGTTTCTTCTTTCCCTCCAGCTGCCTTCCCACCCCCCCCCATCAGAGGCAGGAAAACCCCTGGATCCACCTGATGGTGTGACAGCAGATGCTCTTTGTGGTAACTCCTGTCCTTGGCTCGGGTCACGTTGTTCTGGGGGATTTGGAGGAGCTGCAGCAGGTTTAAGTGGAGCTGCTGGAGCTGCAGGCTGAGGTGGGGGCTGTGCAAGGTCATCCGGTGGAGGAACAGGAAACACCGTGGGCTTGGAGGAGCTCGATTCTTTATTTATAAGCAGCACATGGATAGGTCCTGAACTACTTTTAAGATTGATCTGGTATTTCTTCTGTCCATTCTGTCCCTGTAAAGATGGTGTATTATGAAAGTTACTGTTCCTTGAGAACTTGGAACTGTACAAGAGATGAAGACTAAGATCAGCTGGTTTAGTCCTCAACAAAAAGAAAACTAAAATCCAACATCCCAGCTGCTAACTTGGGTCTTGCAGAGGAACCCAAAATGATTTCAGCAGAGATGGACAAAATAGTACCACTGATCAGCTTAATGGCTCTAGCCTTGGATGCTTTTACAGATACTAGACTGTGCTTAGCCTCACTAAAAATAGCTTGTGAAACTGCTCAGGTGAATTTCAGCCTTCTATAAGCACAATGGCTATCACGCTTCATTCAATGCTCTCTCATAACTATGTAAACACTGTTTAAAACCAAGCACTGCAACAACAACAACAAAAAGTTAAAGATGGACAGAAGTAAATAATTTGGCTTTCCAATTTAATCTTGCCAATTTAATCCTTTTGGCCAAAGTGAGAATGCAGTCTGTTTCTCTATCCGGTTCAGTACCATAAAACTAAATCTAAATTACATTGAAACTAAATCTAAAAGGCTTTTTCATAAGAGATCCACAAGAGAATTCATGACAACTATGCATTATTTTGAAAGCTGCAACATTTAAAAGCAAGAGAGAAGAAACCCACTTGTGTATTTTGGATTTACTAGAAGGCAGGTTACTATTAGTGTAAGTATACAAAACCCACTTTTTTCTGTCTGGCTCTCTCTTCTCACCTGAAACAATCCTATTCTTTTCTCCCCTCCTCTTGCACATGGATAGAGATAAATCCTCTGCTCTAAAACAGCTCTTTGCCACTATTGCTCTAGAACACTTAGATAAACAAGAAACCAGTACATACCATTTCAGGTCTAGGTACTTCTAACTGTGTACCACAAGGTGCTTGAATTGCTAGAAGTGTATCACCTGGTTAAACAGCAATTTTTAAGAAAGTGCTAAGTGCATTTTTTAAGTCTTGTATAGTATCCACTTAGATGAGATCTGTAAATTCTCTAAGGCCACTTAAAGTACTATGTAATTTAGCATATATGAACTTGTGGTAGGACATGTGTAGTCCCTCCAAGATCCAAGTGTATTGTATAGTGTAAATCACAGAATTCCAATACTTGGATCATAATTGCAAAAAACATTTTCTCACAACAGTACAAGATTTACCATGTTCTTTACCCATTTGGCTTCTAGTTGTACATATAAGATGAAAATAGTTAACAAGTTTATTTTTTCACAGAATCAAAGAATCATTTAGGTTGGAAAAGACCTCCAGATCCAAAGAGTCCAACCTTTGACTGATCACTGCCTTGTCAACTAGACCATAGCACTAAGCGTCATGTCCAGTTGTTTCTTGAATACCTCCATGGATGGTGACTCCACCACCTTCCTGGGCAGCCTGATCCAATGTTTAACCACCCTTTCTTGAAGAAATTTTTCCTGATGTCCAACCTGAACCTCTCCAGTGCAGCTTAAGGCCATGTCCTCTTGTCCTGTCACTGACTGCCTGGAGAAGAGATTGACTCCCACCTGGCTACAGCCTCCTTTCAGGTACCTTGTAGACAGTAAAAGATCTCCTTTGAACCTCCTTTTCTCCAGGCTAAACAACCCCAGCTCCCTCAGCCACTCCTCATACTTCAGCTAAACCAACTCTCTGGTCTAGCTCATTTTATGACTTTGATGAATGGTGCTAACTACAGAGATTTAATAGAAGGAAGAAGAGGTTTTAATGTTCATCTTCAGTGCCAGCACTTCCAAGTATCTAAGCTCATGGCTTCCACTGCACATTCAACTGGATGTAACAGCTGTCTGTCACACTCATCTGTAGCTTACTATGCACATTAAAACGTGTTGGTTAAAATCAGGGGACCACAGTTACATGCGCAGCGCTGGCACAATACTGCAGATCACTTGCCTACCTGCACATCACTTCCTCTTTGTCCACAATTAATTCAAAATAACAGTTTTCTTTCTCTGTCTCCTAAGAAACACTTAGGTGAAGTACTATGTGAGCACCATGCCAGGTGCCTCCATGTTTCGTACTGACTAACTCTTTTTCAGCAACAGCTCATTTTTGTAAAATTCTACAGCAGTTTTCTACTCTTGTATTTATTTCTATTTTAAAAAAACCCTTCCTTGTGGCAAAGACAAGATGGTTTTGAGCCTAGCTGGAGGCTGAACAACAATCTTCCCCTGGGTGCCCTAGGATCAGAAGATGATGTCAAAGGAAGTAACCTCTGCCAGGACTTCCCAGCAATTTCTTCAAACCACCTGTACAGGAATCCTTTAGATTTAGTAGCAATGCCCCATCATTGACCTTCTGCCTCTATACAGTATCACAAGCTCAGCCATAGTTGCCACCAGAAAATTATACCAAATTTGGATCTTCTTGGTTTTTTTTTTTTTGGAGGTTGGACCAACATGTCCTGTCTCTGGTTCCATTAATGGCCTGTGGTGAGCTGCTGAAAAGTATGAATACCAAAAAAGTCATCCAAACCAGGAACTCCAGCTGAGCTTCCATTCAATACAATCTGTGACTACAAGTAGAAAATGCCTAAACTTGGTAGCCCTGAACATTATGAGACCTCTACTTAGCACTAATCACTATTGAGTACTTCTCAATTCAAAATACTTGCAGGAAAAAAAAACAGGTTAATTACAAGTTATTTTTCAAGAAATCCCTAACTGTAGAACTACAGCCTAGCAGCAACTTACCATTGAAGCAGTTGCAGATATCTTCATGGGTGACATATGAAAATGTAATTTATGTCAAGGAGCATTTTTTTAAAAACAATATAAAACTGGTATTTGCTGCTCTTCAGAAGTTTATCCAAACCGAGCCTAAACAATAACATTATTACTGTCAGAGGTGTAATCAAGGCATTATTTTTGACTTTCAGAATGGCTCACTACAAATAACATTTCTGTGTTTTAAAGAAAATACCTGTATCAGCAAAGAAAATACAAAAAGAAAAATACTTGTGTAGCTTCAATGAGAAGAGATTCTTCTAAAAAAGAACAAGTAAAATCTTGCTTCAAATACCATTTAGTTTGCTAATTTGACAATACAGAATTCAGGTATGTATCAGCATTTCCCAGAATCACAAAAAATACTGCTAGAGGGAACTTCAGAATTCATCTGCCATCCCATTCCTCTGCCTCAAGGCAGGATCAATCCACCGTTCAGACATTCCAGACAGATGCTTGTCTTTCCTCTTCTGCAAAACATCCAGTGACAGATATTCCACCATCTCCCTGGGGGATCAGTTTCAGTGCTAGCTCTACCAAAAGTTTCTCCTAACATTTAACTTCAATCTCCTTTGCTACAAAATCCATTTTACAGTTTTTGAACAGAAACTCCAGTAATTTTTAAGTACTTATCAATAGTATCATAGATAAGAAGGGCACTTTCTCCTCCCGTTCTCAGGCATCTGATTTGCAAAACAGCTAAACATATGCTTACAAGCAATGCAGCTGGAACTCTCTGGTATTTATATACAAGATTTATTTTTTTTCCAGTTTGGAACCCAAGAAGCTTCAGGACTTTGTCAATTCCATTTATCTTTGGGCGCTAGCTTAATATTTTCACAATTATGAAGCAACAAAAAAGATACATGTAAAGCACTGGTAACAAAATATAAATTCAAGTTCTGGAAAGCAATATAACTGATTTCAAGTAAGACATTAGGATTATACTACTGATTTAATAGTTATTGCTGTACATATATATAAGCTAAATTATTTTCATGTTACTAATCACAGTCATAGAAGCTTTAAAAAGTCAAGTAAATAAGATATATATCTTCTTTTGTTGAAGCAAAACCTGAAAAACTACTCACCTTACCTTGCTTCAAGGTAAAATGAGTTATAATATGCTTTATGCATTACCTACACTTTAACTGTTGCTTTAATTCTAGTTCCAAAATGCACACAATTAATTCAAAAGGATATTGGTGGTTTGTAGAATCATCCATGACGTTCTTGATACTTTGCTGAAGCCACAATTTCTGCTGATCCAGTTCTTTTTCTTTTAGCTCTAAATCTTCAATTTCAGCTTCCAAATACCTCAGCCTGTCTATGACTTCTTTTGTATTGCAGCCAGCACCTACTCCTCTTAAAAAGGTATAAGGGTTCATGAAACCACAAGTGAAAATCTAAAGCAAACATCCAATTATAATTTCTTAAGACTGTTTCCAACATTTGGAAAATCTATTAATATTCAATATGAAGGAAATGTGCATTTAACCTCCCAGTAGTGTTTTGACAGGAAAATGAAAATTCTTTAATTCAGATCAAATTTAGAATTTCCCTCGACAAAAATTTATCTTCTTTTGGAACACATTTTTTTTTCTGTGTTTGAACTGTTTTGCAGGCCCTAGCTCCTTCCCCTATAATTCTTAACTTGAGCTTTTACCTTCAGAGACCTAAGAGAAAATAGGCACAGGCTATGGTAGGGTAGGTAGATGGAGACTGTGTTCTGACAGCCCTCCCAGGTTCCTTCCAGCTGAACTTTTCAACTACAAGTGCTAGTTATAAAGTAGCACTATAAGCCTTCTGAAAGGTTCTCTTCTGTGTGCTTTACACTTGATTTTATGTATCACAGACACAAGTTAAAGGGAAAACAAATACAGTTCATTTGCAACTTGCTTGTACTTCTACAACATCATATTGCTCACTGATTAGCACAATGTTAATTTTATGGTGTCGTATCTAGTCAGAAGTAGAAAGAGGCAATTTTTGTTGCTCTTAGGCATGTGAAAATTTGCAGAACTGACATCACTTACTTCCACTGAATGCTGTTTTTTGACTTTTTCTCAATGAGATCAATCCCCTCCAGAACGTTGGTGATATCATAGATCCTTCTCTTCTGCCTCACAGCAAGTGTATCAGCAGCCTGTGGAGAGAACCAGAATCAGCAACTTGCACACCGAAGGAAAGACAGTTAAGCCACTCCCTTGGAAAAATGCCATCTAATGTAACTTTGAAGGGAGAAGGCTCTCCCCTTCAAGAGCCAGATACCATTATGAATTCTGAAGTTCAGCACCTGCACGTAGTGCACAAAGCACACAGAGCAGTTCCCTGGCTGAAGGCCAGCAGGCCATCCCCCAGCAGAGAGGGGAGCTCACAGGGCTGGCAAAGACTGTGGGCAGTATCCAGAGCATATTCAGCTCCATGGAGGAGCTTGCCGTGCTCTTTCTGGAGGGCAGGAAAATGTATGGAAGGCAGGCAGCAACACCCTGCAGTGGGGCAAGCCTTTGAAGCCAAGGACATACTGAGTTTATCATTCCTGCCACTGACTCGAGGTATTACAGCCTTTGTTTGGAGTCAGTGGTGCCAGGATACGAAAAAACAGGGCTGTGATTTCACCCAGTGGCTGCAGGAGAGCTGCAGTACTTCAGACCAGCACTGTCCTTGCACAAATCCCCTGGCAGGGCACAAGGGCTCACTCGATCTGTCACACTGAGCATCAGCACCCTGGCACAGCTGCCAGGGACGCTGCTGCTGACACACAGCCAGCTGTACAGCACGTCTCAGGGCTGTCACACCTCGCCCCTCCGAGCAAAGCAGCCTCAGGCAGAGGCAACCACTTCATCCATTACTTCTTTCCATGGTGACTTTTGTGTAACTGATGCAAAGATAAAATAAGCAAATAGGCTAGTCATGCCTTCCACACCTGAAAAGCAGCTCAAGTTCAAAGAATATTCACTAAAAGAAGGGAAAGCAAAGAGGAGTCTGACTCTGTAGTTACTCAGGACACTTAAATACAATAATTACACGGGATTGTATGTATTAAACAAATAAAAGAGAAGAAAAATGAAGAGGAGGGTAGGCAAAGACTTCTGAATTTGAACTAATGCATAAAGGCATATAATTTCTACTACAGTAACATAATGATTTATTTTAGTTTGTTCCAACAATCTATTAAATATATGCTTTTTGTAAGCAGCCTATATCAAAGAAAGGTACAGCTCAAGACAACCATAACCTGGAAGGAAAACCAAGTTTCTTTGCTTAATAGTACAACTACCTTTTGCTACTGAAATAAAGTTGAAGGGATAAGAAGAAAGAACAGAGATGAAAGAAATACTATTATAGCCATGAAGTATAGACACTGCTCTTTAGCCTTGACAGTGATGTACCCACTAAACATTGTTTCCACTGACACCACTAGCAGCATTTATCTTTTGTATGGTCTTCTGTATGAGTCTTTTAAAATATTTTTTAACAAACAAAATGAGATGCATGCAAATACATATAAAGTGCATTTTAATTCTGTCCAAGGAAACTGGCTCTTTGATCCCTTGTTTCAGTAGGTATGCACCTGCTATCTTAATCTGCTGGTTTTGCTGCATACACACTGCTTCCAAGAACTGCAAGAGAACCTTAAAAATCTAGCAAGTGACAGAGCTGATGCCATTTGCACAATGTTGAATCAGCAACCCATACGTCTAACAGTCTTCAGTGATTCTACAAGCTGTTTACATTATATGAAATGGACACCACACGACTTAGATGCTATTCAATTTTCTGCTTTTTTCCCACTGCTCCATATATTGACCTAGGACTTAGTCTACCACTCATGACTTGAATGATGAAGAAACTGCTCTGAAGACATTTCATTACCTGAGAAGGAGATTTTTAGATTTTCCAAAAGGCCTGTCTACAAAATATAAATGCTTTACTAATCTTAATGTATTTTAACATTGTACTGGTAGCAAAAGATACCAATGTACATAAATTTGGAGCTATGAAACCAAAGCTTAAGACTTTTTTTAAAAAAAGTCTCTTCTTCTGAGTGTTCAATTTCAAATGTTTCAAAGTTGAAGTAATTGTTCCACTCTAAATGCTATTGCATTTTGTATGCCCAAAGCACAGCTCCCATGAACACCAGCAGCAGATTCACTGCTACCAGCTCCAGATCCCCAGGACAGGGGGTCATTTCATAGGA
Organism: Bombycilla garrulus; assembly: GCA_013400315.1. Lineage (NCBI taxonomy): Eukaryota > Metazoa > Chordata > Aves > Passeriformes > Bombycillidae > Bombycilla > Bombycilla garrulus. The sequence continues at coordinate 359,068 of VXBU01001980.1, forward strand.
AAATGAATAACACGTGTATTTGGCTTGACTAGCCCTGTACACAATTCAATCACTGCCATGAAGTTCCACTAATAGCAAGAGTTTCAACACAAAATGGGCCCAGTTCCCAAGCTGAGAAGTTTAATCCAGACATTCACTAACTGGTCTAGTGCAGACCTTGTAATCTAATTATCTTTTAAAAATTTCACAGATACTTTAAAAAGCAATTGACAAGTTCCTCCCTGACATTCTAGCAGTTATCAATACCTTCTGCCAGGTACATGGACTGGAAATTAAGTTCAGTTCTCCACATAAACCATTCACTAATAATTTAAATAATTAAAAGAGCTTTCTGAGACAAATCTCCTGTTGTCAAAAACACTGTTAAAACTCATCATTTCTTAGCCTGTGTCAAAAAAGGGACATCTACAACAATGGCCCTGCTAACACTGGTGGACATAGCTTCCACATTCAGAGTACTTTCATGAAATCCTTCTAATGTAAATCTGCTGAACTCTATCATTACTCCTCCTAATATCTCCTCATATTTTGAATATGTATGTATTCAAGCCAAGCACTCATGAGTGTCTCATAGACAGGTTCAGAGCTGGAATAAGTATCCAAGCACAGAGCTATGGTTCTGTGTACATTCCGATCGTGCAGCTCCTGGAATACAGAAAATGCACTGTTCACCACGGGTTCAGCTGCAGGTATGTACAGACACACACATACCCAGAAATAAGAAAGAAAGGCCAGGAAAAGGGCAACTGAGAGTTTGTAGCCCCCCCAACTTGTTTGCTTCCTAGGAGCTGACAAAAGGCAGGACAAATCATCAGCTGCAAATGTGCTGTGTGAGCCCTGGAAGGCAGAGGAACTGGGCAGAGCACTGTGGCAGAGCACAAGGGCCAGCACTGCCTGCTTGCTCTCTCCATATGTCAGAGGAAGGAGGTCTTCTGAGCTCTGTCTGTACCACATGATAACATACATTGACACGACAACATTTTCTGCCCGAGAGGGCTGCCAGCAGTTTGGTGAGAGTTTTTAATTGAACGTTGCTCTTGTCAAATTGTATGTAAAAGTATTTGAATGTCATTGCAACATAAACACTGAGGGAATATAAAATCTAAGACAGGCTCTTCTTCTGTGGAGTACAGCAAGTGTAAGGCAGTTATTTGCCCCTGTTCAGTACACTTCTAAAACTTGTTTTAGAAGTCTCATGTTTTGCACTGATGATCAGAAACACTATTAAATCATCATTAGAGCAGGGAAGGTATTCTGCAAAAAACAAAGCCCACTTAGGAAATGAGGGCAGAAGTATTGTACACTATGAACAGCATCCATTCAGGTGGTTTACCCCTTATTCACTCATCTTGCTCTTTTTCTCTCTTCCCTGCAATTCATGGGTTGCTGCAGATAAAAAATTAGTTTTCTTTCCTTCTATATAATCCCTTAGTGTTTTAAACTTAATTCCATAATTAGATTTCTTTATACATGGCTATTCTGTGACATGTATGTAATTATTTTAGAATAGCTGTTTGATTTTAAAGTAAATGCAAAATTCAAATTTCAAGTGAAGAAAATTCTCACTTCCACAATTTCTCAGATGTTACCAGAGAAGTGTCCAGCATTAAAACATTTTCACAGCTTCCTCTTACAGCCTGCTAAACTATAATTATAGAGGTATTAAAGATAACCGGAAAATGTCCCACAGAACAGACTTTCCTTCTCAATTACTAAATCACAAAGCTGGAAGTCTACCCGTTCTCAAATTTTGTTTTCTTTCTAGTGCTGGTTTTGCTACAGAAATTACGAATCAGCAGCACAACATGAGATAGTCAATACTAGCCAGCAGGGAGACACTTAAAGGTGTTCACTGCATGAATTCTTTCTTGGAATGCTCTGTTCCATTTCAAGACTGTCCTGTTCTTCAGTTTGCTGAGCGCACTGACATAACACAAACACATAAACTGGTCTTCATTTTTCCTTACATATATATGGCTTATTTAGGAGAAAACCAGTTTCAAAAATGTATGTTCTGACTCACTGCTTATGAAAGTACCAACAATTTATGCACTGCAGTTAGTACTTTCAACAAATTGTAACCTGTAATTCAGAAACTAGTGTCCAATAGGTCTTGAGCAGAAATGTCTGTGATTGGTTGCAATGCCCACTGAACTTTTCCGTGGCTATCAACCCTTTCATTACCTCTGAGTAGATACCTTTCTCACTAAAGAGAACAAGAAGCACTGTCCCACCCCACTACACAGCCCAGCTTTATTGTTCAAGTCAATCCTCTTTGGCACTTTAAGCCAAGCTTTTGGGCCTGATGTCTTACTGAGAATGTTTTGCTTCTCAGACTGACCAGGAAAGTCTCTCAGGACATGAAAGACAATAAAGGAAGCCGCACAACAATCCCTAAGATTTGGACATCTTCATTCTGTTTTGCTAGATAAAGAGGCAGCTAACACTAAGGAGTTCATCAACTTGTCCAGATCACAGCATAACTAAATGAGGAGTACAAAACCTATCAGTGTCCTTCCCTATTCACCCTGAAGTTTCATTAGCCACAGTAACATCACCAAAGCGCATCCACTCTGAACAGGGATGCACAAAGAAAGCACTGAGAACACCATTCACCTCCGCCTATTAAGAATAATCAAAAAATAGGTCAGTTTTCCAGAAAGGATTTTAAGCAGAGCACCAAGCCAGCCTCTTGCTGCACTTTGCTGAGCACCTCAGCTGTTCACTGACAACCTTAATGAGTTAGGTTAACACACCTTTGCCTCAATGTACTGCACACCTGACAGCCCAGAGGCCCCAAGCCCCTGGGCCAGAGCAGCAGCACGCTCCGGGGAACTGGCAGGACACAGTGCCAAGGATCCCTCCTGCTGCACAGTGACCTCCTGGCAGGAGGACCTTGCCAAGGCTGTGTCCCAGGGCATCACCGGAGACGCTCCAGCCCCTGCAGCCCAACAACGCCTTCATGTCCTGGAGGCAGCGGGCTGGCTGCACAGCTGGGTGACAGTGATTTGTCACTCATACGTCAATTCAGCTTCTTTCATTCACACATAATGGAAACTATAAGACAGCAATGGTCTGTTTTTCAACATCGTTTTCTCTTGCTAAAAAGGAGGGGAGTGGGCAAGAAATGGGTTTAAACAGCAGCCCATACACTGAGTCAGTGCAATAAAATAAAAAAAAAAATCACAGAGTTGTTACGGCAGGAAGGGACCCCTGGAAGTCATTTAGTCCAACCCCCACCAAGGCAGGGTCTCCTGGAACAGGTGCACAGGAACTCATCCAGGTGGGTTTTAAATGTCTCCAGAGAGGGAGACTCCAGGAACTCCTTGGGCAGCCTGTTCCAGTGCTCTGCCACCCTTAACGTAGAGAAGTTCTTCCTCATGTTGAGGTGAAACTTCTTGGGCTTTAGTTTATGGCCATTGCTCCTCTCCCTGTCACTGGGCGCCACCCCCTTGGCACGCACCTATTAAAAATATATATGCACTGATGGGACCGCTCTCAGTGTTTTCTCTTCCAGACTAAAAAGAGGAGCTCCCGCAGTCTCTTCTCATAAGAGATGCTCCAGACCCATCTTTGTAGCCCTCTGCTGGACCCTCTCCAGTAGCTCCTTCTTCTACTGAGGAGCCCAGAACAGGGCATAGTAAATAAGACCACTCTCAGTAAGTTCAACTTAACGCACGGTACCCCTTACACCCCTTTATAAAGAGCAGAAAAGCGTATTTAAGCCGACTGCGGTGGTTGTCAGCAATCACGGGGCACCCGCAGCCCGTCAGCAGCCAGGGCAGGCCCCGCCGGGCGGGCAGGAAGGAAGGAAGGAAGCAAGCAAGGAAGGAAGGAAGACTGGAGCGCGGAGGGCCCTGTGCCCGGCCGGGCTCGGCAGTGCTGCCGGCCGCCCCCGGCAATGCCGCCGGCCGCCCCCCCGCCATCGCACCGCTTTGAGGTCCAGCACGCCGTCCTTGGCCTCCTGCAGCAGCGACACGAACTTGGTGGTCAGCAGCCCCAGGCTCTTCTCGTNGAGGGGCGGCCGCACGAAGTGACGCCGCCGCCGTTGCCTGGACACCGGCGCGGCCCGAGCGGGGCTGGGGCTGGGGCTGCGGCGGAGACGGGCCCGGCCACCTCCGGCCGGAGCAGGGCGGACGGTCCCGGCCCGCCAGACAGCGAATGCGCTCCGCTAGCGCGGGCCGCTCTCGGCTCTCGCTCAGGGCCCCCCAGCACGGGTAGCGCTGGCCGGGAGTCGGCCAGATACGTCACGCGAACCTGCCTGTCCCTCGATAGCTCCTTGTCGCTCATTTCACCGCTTGCATTTGGTACAAAAACACTTAGATTAACTGCAAATGATGTTCTCACACCTCCCCAGCCCGGGCACAGGGCGCGCTGATGACCTGGCCAGGGGTACGGGGAATTTTGGATGCTTACCCAGCCCCTTCCACTGATGTCCAAATATACTTGGCCTTAATTCGGGTACACCTCTTTCCCTCAGGTACCATCGAATGAAAGCAGAGAAGTTTAAAGGCCATACTGTATAGGAATCCCGGGGATGCACTAAAGAAGAGCAGAGCCAAGCACCCCATCCCCGGCAGTGCAGCACAGTAACCCGGCTGTGCCGGGGCGCACGGGAGCTGTACCTGCACATGCAATCGCATGGCCAGGGCAACGAGTGCGAGGTAACGCTCTCTCCGGACCTGCAGTCACAGCCCTCCTGCTTTCAAGTAACACAGGAATTTCTTTATTCCATACTCGGTATCCTTTGAAACAGGTCATTCTCTAGTCAGGAAATGAAAACAAAGTCTAATAATGGAATTGATTTTAAATTGTCATGATTAATGTACGAGAGCATGCCTTGCATCTGACAGGATCAGTGTTCACATTTTGTTTATATTTTATTTAATTAAATTTATTTTATTTATTTATTTTATTAGGTTATGTCTTTCAGTCATGCTGGGTTGAATTTATCCTTGTGAATAGGTAAATTCAGTACAGCTTTCACCTGCACATCTCTATTATTTTACCATTTTGAAGGTAAAAATCACTTAAGCACTTACTAAAAAGCTCTAAGGAAGCCATGTAAGCATAAAGAGGGAAACAATGCCAAAGATGGAGTAATCTGCAAGAAAGACAAATATTCCAAGCACTACTAACACATACATGTTCCCAAGTACTATAATATGAAATTCCTGAGCCAAGAGCAAGGAATAGAAAGAATTCATATTAAAAATGTTAACAACTCCCTATGGTGAAATCAAAAATAAGTTTCAGAACAGCAATTTAGCAGTTAAAACTCAGAGGAGATATTAAGAAATTGAATCAGGGTAAGAATAAGTTCTTTTAACTTCCTGGTGCATTCCTGGTATTCAATTACTTCACCCAAAGTGTAGCTTGGTCAAATAATAAGCAAAGAAAAAAGAAGTGCCCTAGGAAACACTTGATCAACATGACAGAAAAGCACTCTGAAGTGGTGCAAGTTTTCTGCACCAATGATATCCATGAAAATACTATTGAACAGCTTTCCGGGTGAGCATTTCTCTCACATACTGTGGACAGAGTATATAGAACACAAGAGTGAGAAATAATTCTTCTGCCTTTAGAGAATTAGTAGTTAGTTTGTTCTCACACCCCACTAACCATTAAGTTTTACATATTATGAACTGATGGCACAGATTCCAAGCAAACAATCCTTAACAGCTCTCTCCTACCTTATGAGAGTACCTCAGTGCAGACCTCTGTTAGTACTTATGGCTCTCTCCTCCTGTTTCTATGGGTCAGGCATGGGAACTCGATGCAGGGAGTCAGAGCTGAAGCAGGTGTCTGCTTTCTGTCCCCTCCGCAAATTTGTAATTTTACCCTTTTATAAGACCTTGCAATCTCTGGACAATTCCCAGCTCTACACACCTCCCCCTGTGCGAAGCAGCGCGGGGGCAGTTTTCCCAGGCTGTTGCAGGTGCCTCGTTCAGTACTTAGGCTGCCTTTCTTTCTATTTTTATTTTGCTTTCCTACTGCTATTACATTCTTAAAACAAAGAGCCTCTTCCCAGATTTAAAGGTTGTGCTTTGCCAAAGACTAGTCACTGATCAGCAGGATGTTGTTTTCACTGCCATTGCCTCTGCTATCAACTTGTGTCCATGTTTTCAAGGCCTTTTCCATCCCACCTTAAGCTGCACCTCAGAACAAGAAGCAGCTAGTATCGAGCACTGCTTCACACAAGCTTTCATTAACAAATTTGTAACAAACCCAGCAGGTTCCCCAGAGGACAGGGATTTTTACTAGCACTAAATAAAGTACTTTTACAGGACTGCTGAGCACCAAAACGCACCGTCAGTTACACTGTGCCAATGTGCTAAAGCCCGGGATCAGAACAACTGAAGGTAAAGGCGGCTTAGGAGCTGCCATGGTCCCTGAAGCAACAGGACTCTGCGGCAGCTGCTGCGAGGTGCAGGGGGAGGAAATAGCTCCACCTGGTGTACCAGCGTGTCCCCGTACTTCCACTGCGCACGGATCCCTGTACCAGAGCAGCATGAAAATGCTTCAGAGGACGGGGTAGTGCACTGACAGCTTAGGATCTTCTGAGAACAAGCAGATGAAGTAAAAGCCTGAGAACAGTGGAGACAGTAAAGCCTCTACCGTGGAATAAGTGTAACAATATATTCACATAAGACTTATGTTTTGCTTCCATAAGAAGCTCTTAGGTTATTATCTCCTCTATTTCAAAAGCCTGGTAGGAAGCCTGTTGCTGTGGAGAAAACCAAACTATGGTGCCAAAAAAGCCACTCTAAGTTGCAGTAGTTGCACATTCTCCAACAGTGGCAGATTAAACATTTAAGGTACAAGAAAGATGGAGAGAGTCTATTTACATGTGCATGTTGTGACAGGACAACTGTCCTCCAATTTCTTTAAACTGAAAGACAGTAGGTTTAGATTAGTTTAATAGGAAAAAAAATCCCTATTGTGAGGGTGGTGAGGCACTGGAACAGGTTGTCCAAAAAGGTTGTGAATGCCCCATCTCTGGAAATGTTCAAAGCCAGGTAGGATGGGTCACTGAACAACCTGATCTAGTGGAAGGTGTCCCTGCCCATGGCAGGGGTGTTGGAACTGGATTATCTTTAAAGCACCTTTCAAACCAATGTTGTGATTCAACATTCTTGGTTCTCCCATTACAAGAATCTTTACCTCACTGAAACAAAGCTTCAAGCTCTTGGCTTAGAACTTTCCAACTTCATTTTCTCTTATTAAACATGCTAATTCCTAATTACATATGATGCTTTTCATCTATACATGTTTTGACCCATTTTGACAGCAGTTAAAAATAAAGGTTAGAAATAACTATTTATTATGAAAATAACAAAAAAAAAATTGTCTTCTCCTGGAACTATCAAAATATACAACAAAGACTTAATTCTCTAGAGAACAAGGGAAAGTACATTGTAGTGGATGAAAATGCTTGGGTAAAATAAATTTTTAGTATAAATATTAATAATCTTCAAAGTCTTGTTGAATATCATTCAGTGCATGTGTAAGTCGTCGTATTTTATTTTCCATGGCCTTTTTATTGCTTGCCATTTCTTGCAGAAGCTCTCGCATTTCTTCTTCAACAGAGTAGACCTGAAAGAGCACATAGAAATGAAGTAGAATTCCTGCTTTTCTTGATACAACTAAACCATTATAATCTTGGCAATTTTTAACACTGATAAGCAATGCAAGAGTTATATGCTTATGTTTGAATATGCAATGCATCACTCTTGATACTGGATGCAGCAGCAGAATTTTTTCTTTAAAAATTGTATTAATCTGCTAGGAGGTAGCAAGTACTGTACCAATCCAGAAAACTTATTATGGAAAAAAAGCACCAGTTGTCATGCTAAGGAAGAATGCAGCAGATGACAGAAACAGTTAAGGTTAGCATAGATGAGTTAAATGGATTATCTGACATAGTCATCATTACTCTTGCCTGTATAGATAAGGAAATGTTTAGCAATTGATTCATAACAGCTGCATAACATGGAGCTTTACTTTGCTTGAATATAAAACATTACAATGACACATGTCTAGAGATTTTCATGCTGTGCAAAGATTAAATACTAAACCAGGACTATTTCCATCCAGAGTCAGTCTGATAGATTCAAACAGGAGACTTACAAGCACCACTCTTGTAGCAGCTGTAGAATAAAAATGCAAATACAATAAAAATGTATACATTAAGTATTAAAATTACTTTTTCATTTGCTGCTTCAATTTGTTTTTCTTTTTCATTTTCCAGGTGCAAGAGTTCTTCCTGATGTGCTGCCAGCACTGACTCAAGTTGTTTTCTGAAAGCATTATCCATTTTATGAAGCTTTTCCACAGCAATCCTAAAAAAAAGATTGAAAAAAAAAAATCACTGTCCTCTAAACACAGTCCTGAAGTATTTTGCTTTGTCCAGTTCTGCCTTTGATAAAGTTTTAATAACTTAAGCATGGAGATACTTATATATTGGCAGAAGTGTTCTGTTTTCTCAAGTACATGTTCTAGCTTTATGCACTGTGTTTAGGACTTTTGGCATTCTCTTAGAAGAGGCATTTAATCACTAGCAAAGGATATGAAGATTAGGGCTTGCTACTGTCAACATGGATGAGAACTCCACCTGTTTTCCAATATCTCCTTATTATGCTTTTGGTTCCCAAGAAGTGACGGAACTGTGTGATGCTGTGAATAGCCTGTGTCTCACAGAAATAGGGAAGTGTCTCCTCACTGCAAACAAGCATTTCTTTAACTCCAAGAAAATCCTGCTTTTAGGGGATAATTCAAATATGTAGCAACAAAAAACAAGGCAAATTTATACAATTAATCTAGAACAAAATTCTGAAAACAAACCAGAAATATTTAGAACAAAAATTTCAGTTTCATTATCAATCTTCTAACAATTCCAAACCCCAATATTATTGACTATTTCAGGTGGTTTGTTTTGTTTGGCCTTTTTGTTATTGTTGTTTGTTGTTGATTTTTGTGGTTCTGTTTTATTCTTTTCATGCAGTCTTATTAACTAGCTAGTATTTTCACAAGAATAGTTGGAAGGAAGGAAGAAAAACATGAGAAGGGGGCCAAAGAATAAAGTAAAAATCACAGTAAGAATCTGAACTTATAACAGACATCCAGAAGCATATGAAATAATTTCCTGAGTTATGAGTACTTACCTCTGTATCATCTCATATTTAACAATTAACTGATCAAAGAAATTGACAGTACAAGACAAACAAGAAAATAAATTTAAAGTCTTGCTACTTGTATGGGAAAAGAACGGCAGGTAATTTAGAAACTGTCACAGACTGAAACTGCAATTAACAGACACCAAGTTGGGCAGAAGTGTTGATCTGCTGGAGCGCAGGAAGACTCTACAGAAGGGATCAGGGCAGGCAGGACTGATGGGACGAGGCCAACTGTATGAGGTTATTTCCAAAGAAAATGGAAATGAAGAAGTTCAGACGCCAAATGCTATAACTGAATGCCTGTTCCGTAAAGCAATTCACCTCTACAGCAAGAATTTCTTCTAGGCCCACTTTGTAACTTTGTAGCTAAAGGTATTCCTTCATCACATAATTGAGCATTTCTGCACAGTTATTAATAGTGCAACTCTATAATAAATGAGTAGTCACAAAATAAATTATTAAAGTGTTCACCTTTGAGTTTCAAGACTTTTATTTCTCTCTTCAATCAACTTCTTCTCTTTGAAATCAAAGTTCTCCTTCATTTGTTTAACCTGCACCTCCAGCTGGTTTAATAGCTCTCCTTTATCTTGCCACCTTTTTTTCAGTGCACTGAAAATAAAATACATATATTTAAAATGAACGTAAATACCACTTCTTAGGAAAGTAGAAAAGGTTTTCATGCTTCCATTTTTCCTCATTTATATGGGTTTTAATAGCAAGCCAGTACTTTCTGACTACAGAACAACTTCAAAGCTGTGTTGTATACAATGATCTCAAAGAAATATTGTGATTTGTATCACCTGTATGCATTCTTAATATCATCAAGTTCTACTTCTTTTTCTTCTAGGAGTTGCTTTAATTCCTCTTTTCTTTCAATCTGCCTTTCTAATTTTTCCATTAGGTTTTCACATTCAGCAGCTTTTTCATCCAACTGTACTCGAAGTAATTTCTGAGATTCCCGATTTTCTTCATGGTGTTTTTTGATTTGTTTATCTTTTTCTTGTAAGCCCTTTAGAAGATAAATATTTTAGAAAACATAAACTCACTTAACTTTATTGTTATCCCTTAAGAGTATGTGTTTAGACTACGTTGGAATAACGCAGAGAAGAACACAAAACTTTACTCTTCTGAACATATGAAGAACACTTAGTAAAGTGATAGTCAGTCACTTAATCTTCTTCTGAAAGAAGTCTGAATTAAAAAAAGTCATCAAAACATAAATCTGAAGTTAAAAGTAAGAGAAGAAAAACGTTATTTTGTACTCTTATCTACGTAAGAGTTGAATAAACAAGTTATTTGAAAGTCACTGAGCTCACATTCTGTGACAATGAGTAATGCATCCAACTTTGACATAATATGCTGTAAAATTTTGATTAATAAGCTGAAGTTTTAAGTCTCTAAATGAGACAAATGGAATTATTGGGACAAAACACATTACCTCTACTGCCAAAAGACCGCTTTACAAGAACAAAATAAAAAATATTTATGTTGTAAAAGAAATGTGAAGCAACTTTTAAAAATTATTTTTCCTTTTCTTTTAAACGCTCAGGAAGAATTATGCTATCCTAGTTTCACCTCTCTCAGAATCATTATCAAGAATAAACTGAAGCAAGGCAAAGAGAAGAAAGTCTGTACATAAATATAGTTCAATGAGAAATTCAAAGTAGCATCACTGTGCATCAATTTAATAAAAAGCCCTCTTGTGATCTCAGTGAAATGAATTGCCACTGACAGCCTGATTGTGATTTGTGAGTTGGAAAACTATAAATGCAGACCCAGTCTCCAGCACAGGCTTTGTGACAGCTATAATTAAGATTTGCAGTGAAAGTGAATGACACAAATTGTCAGTTATGGCACTTACTTCTTTTAGTCTCCTAATCGTTTCTGTCTGATCATCCACTATTTTGTTTTTAATTTTTATGGTATCACTGTCCTGTTCCTTTTGCTTTTTTAACATGTCAATCTCATTTGTTAAAACTTCAATTTTTGCCTCCAGTTTCCCCCGATCTTGCGCAAGATGAGCTCCTGCACAAAACAGATATTTACATTGCAGCAACTCATCTCATAGATGATTTCAAGATGTGGAATTGGGATATTTGGCTGAGGGAGGCAAAGGTAAGACCCTTACAAACCAAAGTATTGACTGTCTTGCCCACTGGAAACACTGTAGGAATTTAATCTGTAGGTAGGTAACACTTAAGAGGAAATGCACAACTGAAGGTCTGTGTTTTATCCTTTTTGAAAACTTCTCTGAAAAATAGTTGACAATAATTCTTAGAAGACCCCAAGAGACCACAAGGTGGTGCTGAGTCACAGGAATAGAGAAAAATGCCCAAATTTTTTTTTTCTCCCAGCATTTAACACTCTTTTAAGATACACACTGAAACCTCCATATTAGACTTCCCTGCTAGACAGGAAGAATTACATAACATTATTTACAGATCCTTGTTTTTCTAGTTTCACATTTAGAAGTTCTTTATACAACTTTATGGTATTTCCACATTTTCATGAAACAGATAAACTGTATTCACAGCTGACTCCCACAACTGCTCTTACAGATCCTGTATCAGCCCATGTGCCACAAAACATCTATTTTTGCACATCATCTTTACAACTGGATAAGACCAGGAAGGCATCCAAGGACCCTGTCATGATTAAAACTATATTGGAATGTTTATTTGAAACGTAAAATATTGAACACCATTATTTTTTTCTGCAAGAGAAAAAACCCGACTATTTTACCCTGTTCTGCCAACTCCTGCCCCCATATTTTTCTTTCCATTTTTAATCCATCAATCACAGATTCCTGTGCTGTCAGCTGGGAAATAAGTTTTCCATTTTCCTTTTTTAGAAGTTCAATTTGAAGAGCTTTTTGTTTGTCCTCCTCAATCACAGTTTCAAGTTCTCCAGTTCGACACTGTATAAACAAACATTGGGAAATGACAGATAATTTAAAACAATAGTCAAAAATTTAATCAATACTAAGGGGTTAAGAAAATAATCCTTATATATGCCAAATTAAGATAACTGAGAAATATTCTGCTTGCATTTAGGGTTCTATCTGCATCTCATTCCAGTTGTGAAACACAAATGTTTGCTTCAAATAGACATATTTCAGTCCCAGAAAACTGTAAAGCTGACTTCTAAATAACCACCCTAAAGTATCAATGTCATCATAAAAACCTTTTCAGAATGATAAATACACAAGTCAAGCAAAGCAAAAGTAAAGATATTAAAACCTGAATCGGAAGAAGAGAGAAGCTGGGGGTGTACTTTCACTTCCAATGATAAGTAAGTATCTTCGATTACCCAAGCTACTTTTTGTGTTACAGATTATAGCAATTTAATACAGGTATTTTTAAATTGTGTTCTTAAAAACATCACTGGCTGGCAGAATCCTATTCTGTACAACAATAAAATGTTTGGGCACCCTAACAACAACACCATGTAGAGGGGAGATTAGAAACAGCTGTGCAGGGGTTGTACGGCACCCAAGTTTTAGCACAAAGTTGGACTGGATCACACAAACATTCAAAAGTTATGTCCTTAAGATTTAAAAAAAAATTATTTACAGATAATAGAATAGTACTAGAATCTGTTACCACAAAGCAACTGTGCCCAGAGTATTTAGGATTTAAATTTGACAATTAGTAGATAATTAATAATACTTCCAATATTATACAACTAGGAGATATTAAGCTGCTAATAACTACACTGAATTATTTGTTCAATTACATTTTTACTTTGTATATAGTGACCAATGCAGAATCATGTTCCATTTCTTTGCATTTACAAGGAGTCAGGCTACTGATGTAGCTTTGATTGACCAACTGATATATACAAACTGCTCCTGCTCACAGGACAAGGAGTGCACTTTCCAAAACATGAATGAGTTGACATTTTTCTCTATGGAGAGCAGTGTTTGTGAGAAATACAAGTGCAAGATGCAAGAATGAAGGCTGACGTGCACTACTGGGTTTTAGTGCAACAGGAAACCCCTGTCTTTTAGTTAAGCTCGTATGGAATCACTAACTTTCATAAATAAAACATCACAAAAAATAATCTGTGTAGTTGAAATGTTTTGAAACAAATACCTTTAGGTTTGTTGTAGCTTCTTCATTTGATTTTGTTAATTCTGCAATTTTTGCTTTCTGTTCTTCCACTAAATTTGTCAGGTCTTGGATCAGACTTGCCATGTCTTTTTCCCTTTGTTCCAACTCAAAGAGGGCTTGTTTGTGTTCGACTAGATCAGCAGAAACGTTTTCAAAACCTTGTTTTGCCTAGAATTTTTAAGACAAGAGTTAAAAAATGCTATCATTTGGAAAAAATTGTGCATATACAAACACAAGTGGCATTTGAGTTTCACACGAAGACACAGAAATTCATCAACTGTATATGAAATTAGTGAATATCTGAAACCAGTTTTCTCCTGGTTTGTTCATGAACCTTCAACTTGAAAAACTGGTTCTACACAGCTACATATTTGTAAAAAACACCCTCAAACCCAACAAAACATAATAACCCCCCCCCAAAACAAACAAACAAACAAAAAAAATCCACACACAGAAAAAAAAAATCATGGGTAGATGGAAGGAGAACAGAAAAGCCATACTAGGGAACTAAAACCAATGCCTTGATTTAATCTCATTGTTAAAATTGACATTAAAATCTCAAAAGAAGGACAAAGTTAATTCAAGCCTTTTTTTCTTGCAACAGAAAGATTTGAAGGGTAAACCCCAGTCTTTTCTCTCTTCTTCCATCTATTTTTAACTTATTTAAAACAAAGAAATCCAAGTTTAAGGTGAAGTATGTAATATTTTATTTAACCTAAAAAAATGGTAAATACTAGCCACAGAAATAAATTTCCTAGGGAATTTAGCAAGCAAGTTTTGAATGTGAGTTTTAAAACGTGTATCCAAAATTCAATTTTGAAAAATTACACAAGAAGGAACTATATTATTAAATAAACTTGTATATATATTTAATGATAACTGTATCAAAACACAAACCAAAAAAGAGGTTTTACTGTAACTGAATATATTCCAATTGAAGGTCAACATATTTTAAAAGAAATTAATAACATCAGACAGAAGGGGCTTTTAAAATTGCTTTTGATTATGTTCTACATATGAGCAAAAATATTGCAGTTTTTGAGTACTGACTTGGCATTTTCTGTCATTGTTTTAATCACTGATATTTCAAAAGTTTCTACCAGTATTTTTGCATGAATCCTTGGAGCAAAGGTCATAGGGATAAAAAAAACCAACCCAATAAAGTACCTAAAACCACACCCAGAATATACACTCAAACCTAACACATTTTAGAGAACTACAACCCCACCTACTGCGAGATGAAATGTTCTCTTAGTCTTACCTCTTTAAACCTTTTTGCTTCGATAGTTAAAGCTAAACGAAATTCATCTTCTAACTCTCTATACTTCTGGTTTGAGATGTTAATTTTCTCCTGCAATTCTCTAACAAGCTGTTCATGCCTCTGCTCCTCTTTAGCCAGTTCTTTTGACAAAGCATCTTGAAATTCAGGTCCATTTAAAACAACTCGGGTACCAAGTTCTTTCCTGAAATTATGAAGCATACACTTGAGACATGAGCTGCAGGATCTCACAATGCTGTTTTAATTCATTTCCTTGGTCTTACTGAACATTACTTTCATATATGAATTATTATTACATAATAAATGGGGTAAATTCCTTCATCTCACAGACAGCTGTCAGTCTTCTCTGACAATGGCCCTGGCATGAGGAAAATTCTGTTGATTATTGTTAAAAACACCCAAAGGAATATCCTTACTTTTTAATTCAAACATTTGTAGAAATTGTTCAATTGTGCTTTTACTGTGATTTAGAACCTGTTTGCTTTGCTGTTAACAAACATCTGGAAGTGACACTGGAATCAGAGAAAAGCCCTGCACACCCAGACACCCTCTTCTGCAGCCAGTCATTCCCTTCACCCTCACCCAACAACTGCTGCTGCTCACTCAGACCCAAAACCTGAAAAGCAGCAGCAACAGGGACCTAAAAGGACAATGTTGAAGCAAATATACCCTGTATTTCAAAACTACTCTGTTCATCTATTTTAAAGCAAAAAAAAGGAAAAAAAAAATATATATATATCCAATGTCCTTCACATTATATCTTTTGGAGATTTGTGAGGTAATTATTGGAAGTTCTCAAAAGAAAGCTGTATTCCCATCTAAACCTGCAATTTTCTTGGTATTTGAATACATTTTCCCTTGTAAAATTTAGCAAATGTGACCAGCTTATTTTATTAATAACCTTCCTTATATAATAATATACCTCATGGTACTTCTTGATATAGTTTGTACACATATTTGATTATATTAGCTGAACACCACAGAACTTAGCCTCAAGTATTGTCCAAAAAAAGGAAATTTTCAAAGAGGAAAATAGCCAGGCAAGTAACTCACTCTCCACCCAACAAGCAAGATACTGTGAAGGCTGCCTGATTTTTTGGAACACTTTGTGTTATTGCAGCATAGGCAGTTCTTCAGATAGTAATTCAAACACAATTTTATTTTTATCTGATTATTCTTAGATTACAGATCAAGTATTTAAAATAAAGAATTTGCCCATATTGTAGGACAAGAACCTTTCACATGAACGGCCAGAAGTTACCTATGTGAACTTATGAGTTAGGAATCTACGATATTCTTAAATGAGCAAGGAAAAAAAAGTGTGGGAAGACATGCACATTTGTACAAAGACCATCTCTGCCATTAATCAAAATAACCCAAAACAAAGCAAACCCAAACAAAATCACATCCGTACTTTAGAATCCATTTCAACAAAACATGTTGGCAACACAAGCATCTCTATTAACTTGTGAAAAGAAAATAATGACCCCATACCTTTGCTCTTGCTCTCTTAATACAAGAAGCTCATGTAGTTGTTTCACCTTCTCCTTCTGTTGTCGGACGGATATTCGGAGTAACTGTACTTCTCTTTCATTTGCTGATGCTTTAAGCTCTGCTTCTTGCACCTGTTTCATCTGTGTCATAAAGACAAGAGCAAGACTTTCTTAAAACTGTAACCTAGTCTTCATGTTTTATACTAGAACGCAAAGGAAAAGGTGCTTTTTCTAAGAGTTTTTTGTTTGGAGTTTCTTGTTTAGTTTTGTTTCAGCTTTTTCTTAATATATTGTAACACCTGAAGAAATTTAAGACAAGATGTTTTAAATAAAGTTTTAACTTAACATCCTACAAATCAAAAAGCAACCTTAATAAAGAACTAGGGGCATTTACTTAATTGGTAAAGAACTTGAAGGTGTTCTGAAAAACTGGAACACACGCATTGGCAGAACGATTTCCTCAATTAGAAACTCTTTTATTGTAATGCTTGTATTAGCTTCAGAGAGAACATTTTTAGATGTATTCAACAGTAACTTCATTTTTTTAACATTCCACCACTTTTGTAAAAATCTTCATCTTTCTGATTTGTACAGTTTAGAGTTGCTGAACAGAGCTGCTTTCTAATGATTTTACAAAAAATGTAGAATCAGTGAAAACACCAGATGGCATACTCCACTCTTCTATTTGATGCAAGCTTTTATGAGTAATTCCATTTTATAGACTTAAGCCTTTTAAATACAAAACTCCTTTCTAATTCAACATGAAGAAAAAAGATATGAAAAAAAGTTATAAAAAAGGTTTTGATTAACCATTAAATGGTAATTCAAAATCAGGACACCTCAGAAGGCTAAGTTCTTATGTTCTACATGTGAAGCCTTTTCATGAGTAGTTTAATGTGTAACTTTTAGACACACCACACTGCATCCCTTTGTTTTGTGGAAGAAGAGAAGCAATTCTCTCCTAAATGGAAGCACTTAAAAAATGTCAAGCAAGAACACATTTTGACAAAAATGTCAAGCAAGAACAAGGGAATAGGGTACATATTTAGATACATAGAAAACTTACTCATCTTGAATCCTTCAAGAAGTCACTTAGTAATGCTGACTGAAGGCCTTAAACATGGAGTAACTATGATTTACCACTGAAATCAGGATGTACAATGCAAAAGTTCTATAAAATATCCTAGAATTTCTTAATCTTGGAATTGATAAAATAGGTCAAAGGTATATTAAATCCGAGCATTTAAAAAGAGATTCAGTTTCGAGAGCATGATTATTCTTTGAAACATAATTATTAAGGAGTACTTGCTACAGGATGTTAAAGACAGGAACAAAGGCCTTCCCTTAATAAAAACCATGTTACTACCACCAAAAGGACGACTTATTTCTACAAACTCATTGAAGGAAAAATAAAAGCCACATACATCAGTAAGGTGTTTCCATTCTTATAGGATAGAAAAAACCATACACACATATGCAAATCCCACTCTCCTGTTCTCCAAATCTCTAAATTTTGTACTTTTCAAACTGACAGGCAGATACCTGATCTAAACTGAAGGTCACTTCTAGCTCCAGGATATCTACAGCTAAGGAAGAAATGGAAGAGCCAAACTGGAGCCTAAAGTAGAGGGTGTCTTGGAGGGTACTTGGCAGTTTGTCTGTCAGCACATTCCCTGATTCTCATTTCAGGGAATCTGAACTACAACACCTCCTAGGGCACCACACTATCATTTAAA
The DNA here is from genome assembly GCA_013400315.1 of Bombycilla garrulus. Classification (NCBI taxonomy): domain Eukaryota; kingdom Metazoa; phylum Chordata; class Aves; order Passeriformes; family Bombycillidae; genus Bombycilla; species Bombycilla garrulus. The sequence continues at coordinate 376,864 of VXBU01001980.1, forward strand.
GAGTTTACAGGATGGATGTGTGAAGATTCATTTTCTCTAAGTTCAGTGACACAGGTATGGACTAACATAGGAATATAAACAAACAAAAGGAATAGATTTTGAAGGACACTGAAAATTCAGCAATTAATTTTTCAGAAATAGTGGTAGTATCCAGTCCAGCATCTCGATCTTATATATTTGTATACTCAACAAAGAGCCTCTGATGACAAAAGCATCATTATCTCCTCCAGCTGTAAAAACAAAACCAAAAAATCCCAAACAAAGAAACACAAAACATCACACAATCTAACCAGCATCTTTAACGTTCTCAGCAATTACTGTTTTCTTCTGGTTGCAATTAAAAGCATCTCATTCTTTAGATCAGCAAAACAAACAGAACAATCAGATTTCCATCCCAGTGGTAAGATGTTTATTGATTTTAGCAACTTTAAAAACTTGTCTTTGTCACTCTGTATTTTCAGAAAATATCAACTCTCAGTTGAATACATAGGAGTTGTTCTCCTTTATCTTAAGATCACAATTTATAAAATACATTAATTGACAATTAAAATGGATACCTGTTACTAACTACTACTACGCAGAAAAAAAAGCCCCAGGTTTTCTTGTGGAAACCTCAGACTCAATGCTGGTAAAATCTAGTATTTCTTTGTATTCAGGACTATGGTAGCCACCCTGTTGACACTATTATTTACTTAGGAAAAATATTTACCTCTAGTGTTCGCTGCTGTAATCTCTGTGTCTCCATCTTGGACAGTGTTTCTTCTAAAGCTCGCATGGCCACCTGATATTCTGTTTCTTTATTTCTTGCCTGATTTAGCTCATTAGTAAGTCTTTCAGTTTCACCTTTCAACTGTTGGATATCTGCTTGCAGTCTTGCTTTGGCATCTCTCTCTTTCAATACCAATTCCTTTAACCTGAGAATAAACCAAATAAAGTTGCATTAAGAACATTTTACTTACAAGTTCGATGCCATCTATGTTGAGAAAAAGGCATTAGTAGCTATTGTAGCAACATATCTTGTTTTTTACTGAGTTTTACTATTTATAACACTGTTATATAAAACTGTTTAAGGAGACATAACTATTACTTAAGCCACATGTAGCATTACTATATGGAGATTCATTTTAAAAAAACCTGAGATGGAGACAATCTCATAGATACATCTTTTAGGAAATGACATTCCAGTATTACTTTGCTTTACAGGAAATATAATAAGCTTATTATAGAAGAGGGTATAAATGTAGATAGGTATAAAATAAAGTTAGGAAGTGAACCTAAACAAAAAGGGAAGAAAGGGGAAATCTTCACAGTGAGTCATGGATGGTAACTCAGGAAGCATGTGGCTTGGCTTTTCCTAAAAGAAAAAAAAATGTGGCTTTGATAAATATAGTGCAGTTAAGAAAAAGACAAATGGAGCAGACATCTCCAAAAATAAGGAGATCTTTTTAAAAAAAGGCTGCTGCTCAGAACACACAAGAATGGTGACAACCATCTCTCTGAAGATGTGCTAGGCCTGCCCTGCACAATACACTGCCTATGGGTCAACTCTGGCCTGCCAGAAACATTTTTATTCTAATGTGCTGTGCAGAAAGAACCAAAGAATGCTCCAGGTATGTGTGGGGAGGGAGACTGGGACACAGAAGGAAAATTATGATATGGGAAAGCTACTAGAGCTTGAACTGAAGGGACAGTTATGATACAAATTGTGTGGAAAGTAATAGCTAGAAATGGAGGAAAGTTGCATTCTGATATTGTTCTATGACAAGAACAGGAAGAAAGCTGCAGAAGGGAATTGCACTAGGTAATACTGAGAGAAATTCTAGCACTACTTCCTGATGCCTTATTTTCCAAGTATGTTGTTTAAGCTGTTCTTTTTTCTTAAGGCTAAGAAATTAACTATTGGAAACTAAAAAAAAAAAACCCAACCAAAAAAACCACACTTAACAAACTCTTAGACTACAGAATTGTTTCCCTACCTGTCTGTAGTGTACATAGCCATACTCTGATTATTCTTTTCTTCTTTTGCATGCTTCTGTAGCTCACTGACATGCTCTAATAATTTCTTCTCTGCTTGCTCTGCTTTCCACCTCCTTTCTTTCTCCTGATCCAGTTCCTGAATCAGTGCCTTAGCAAGAATGTGATAAGCATCAATTTACCAGGAAACCTTCAAGCATAGCCAAAAATGACAAACAATATTTATAACTGTAGAACAAGACTTTTTTGTCCTTCTGGAATTCATGGATGACAGAAGAAAGTGCAAGCGACCAGGCCAAAAACTCCCATGAAAGTGAAATAAAATACATCCTCTCCCAGCTGACACTACAAGAACTCCACTACTTTTGGTAATATCTACATGCAATTATTTTTGTCACCTCCAGTTTTAGTTTGACTAGAAGACATATATTTGGCTTCAGATGAAGATATACTCATATTTAACTTGAAATTATGCAAAACCTACTAGGTATGTTGATTCCTCTCTGGGATTTGAATTACATTCTTCTACTTTTTCCATATTGCTCTGTCTTCCAGTTAGTATTTCAGCTTTTCTTCCCACTACTTCAAAATGAGAGTCTTGCTGGCTGGAGCATGGACACTTTGAGGAACTCTTCTTCTCTTTCCTACATGCAGAGTTTAAACAGTAACAGTGGATTCAGATACTTCTAAATGAAAAAAAAAATAGTTCTGTGCAGCAGCTGAATAGTAGAGCGTTCAAAACCATTTAGAAAATAATTTGCAATCAGACCACAGAAACAGCTAAGTTCATATATCCAGCTCTAAAAAGTTACTTACAACTAGTAGATGCTACCTAAAACCATCTCTTGGTCACATAGACATGAAATAATTTTGTAAGAGTAGAGTAGCTGTAGAGATGCAGTGGCTGAATGAACAAATATATTCCAATTTGTATTGTCTTCTACTCATCACTTCTGATATTTACTATATAAATCAAACAAATAGCTGTGCCATCCTCAGCCTCATCAAGGATATACATTCTTGACCATTGTTCTGACACCATCAATCTTTTATTGTTTAATTACCCAGCTCCATCTGTGGAGAAATCTTTTGCCACCACAAATTAAAATAATGACAAAAATATAAGCTGCTAGAATTTTCAAAGTGTTTGTTTTGGAATCCTCCATTCAATTTCCTTCTCATCTGAAGAAAGAAGTGGCTCATATGGAGAAACAACTGAATGAAGCCTCATTAGCTACTCATTTTCAGGGCACTATTTACTCAACCTACCACTCTCAGTGAAATGTTTCAAGTCAAAACTATGTTCATGCTGACAATATTCAGTTTAATTAATTTTGGCTTTATATAGTAAACACTGAGATACCTGTCAGTTATTTTCTTCTTTAGATGACTTGCATGACCTTTTGTAGATAAGGCAGTTCTACGGTAAATGGGGATCTTGCTTCCTTTCATGACCTTTCTGTTGTTCTCTTTTCCACTCTCAATATCACTTTCAGAAGTGGGATCTGTGTCTCTCTTAGCTTTGAGAGCACTTGGAGCAGCTTCCTGTTTTGAACTCTCAGATACCTAAGATGAGGTCACAGTTTTAGATACAAATTTTACCATTTCTGATTGGTTAATTTTTAACACTTATTCAGGTGCTATTTAAAAAAAAAACAACACTTATTCAGGTGCTATTTTTAAAAAAGTTCATACAAAATAATTTTGGCAAAAACTAAACAAATGCTTCCAGTTCTTTACTTTTACAATCTCTTCCCTCCTTGCTGAAATACTTGTTTTAAAGCTAAAGTAAACCCAGGATGTTTGAGAACATATAGTTGTTTCCTTTTGAAATACCTGAAGTTTGCTAAAATCCTTAGTCAGTTGGTGAAAAATGTAAAACAAACATAACACTTAAAACCAAAAAAGCCTTGCAAACACTGCTACCAAACAAACCTGACAAACTTATGTTACCTGTGTTAACAACACAAACTATATTATGTGACAAACATATCAGACCAAGTTGACCTACTGGTGAAATTAATTTTCACCAACTGTGTAATCCAGGCACATCGGTGCATTTCATGTTTTACTCTGGTTCAGTTAGTATATTGATGGTTTCAGGATTAAAAAAACAAAAAAAAACCAAACATAAAAAGAATTTTCTAATATAACATGATCAGATAGCTCTGCTAGTCCCGTACACTATGGTTTTCATTCTGTATGGAATGATTCATGATACAAAGTGCAATCTGCAGTTTTAAAGACTTCTTTTTATTTTATTCCCAGCTTCTCAAAATCATTAAGAACAGTCAGCCCATACATGCCAGTAGAAATGCTCTAGTCTGGTTCAGCAATTTTTTTCATTATCAGAAAGGTACACCTTATCTTACAAACAAAACTTGCTGTGCAATCACAGAAAAAAATCACCTTTTGCAGTATCTCTAAAATCTGATCTTCTATTTTTTTTATCCTCATCTCACTCTGTATTTTATCAAGCTGTGTCTTCTCAGGTTCAGAAGATGAGACAAGCTCTGTGGAGGAGCTGGTGGCACCTTGCACGGGCATCCTTGTACGCTGCCGAAACTGAGCCAGCGCCTGGTCGATGTGTGGCGTCGCCAGCAGTAAGGGAACATTGTTCTGTCAGAAGAAAAGACAATCCTTGTAGTGTTGATATGTGCATGCAATATAAAAATAGAATGTGGCAATTTTAAAACCAGTACACACAAATTATGGCACCTGATCGTGGGAAGAAGGGCACCCAGATGAAACCAAAATGTCCTCTAAACACTGCAAATCTGAACAGTTTTCTTCTGCCAGGTCCACTGATTCACCAGAAATATTTCTTCCATCTAGAGCTGTTAGCTGGGGCAATGCCTGAAGAACAGCTTCTCTATAACCTTGAGAAAAAGACCACATTTAAATGAAATCCACCTTCCAAGGAGATGTCTGGTGTATTTTAGGTACCTCATAATCTTAGATTATTCATTGCATTTTTAATGTATGAAAAAAAGTAGTGACTGATCTACAGTTGTCTCACCTTTCCCCACTCATGGCTTTCAACAGACAAAATTAGCAATTAAATCAGCTGGGAAACTGCCTGCCTAGTCCTGATCTACACAGGGATTTCCCAGCCACCATCAGCACACTGCAATTGCACAGACAGCCTTTCAACATCAGGCTGCTGCACCCACACAGCTGTACCAAATGAAGGGCAGATGAATATATTGGAAAAGCAACTTCTGAAAGGGCTTAAACAACTTCATCCTTTGTCAGTGAATGAAATAAGGCATTATGAAACCGTAAAGCACTGAAGTTAGCATTTTAATTTATTAGAATTTGGGCTGCTGAACACTGTAGTTTTGAAGATGCGACCAAAGATACAGATATGAAGAGGTACGTAAATAATTGCAGAAGAAAACTTGTGACATTTTCTAAGTTAATCAGATAACTTTAACAGTCCTGTTACTGTTTCTGTAGTGCCTGGATATATTTGTAAAACATGATAACTGCATTTAAAAACATTACTTGAAACCTTATTCGGCTTTCCTAAATAAGCTCTGATGTTTCTTTTGAACTATACATATGTTGCAGCTGTATCAGTTGAATGTTCATGATATGATTGCTATTTTTATTGTTGTAATTCCTACTGTCCTACTCTTTGTAATGACATTATCTTGATCTCTTGCAAAGTCCTCCACTTCCGCCTCCCTATAAGAAATTTTTCCTTCTTACATACAAAGAAAATAAAAAAAAATCTAAAGCAATATAGGATGCTACAATTTAACTTGTTTGAACTTAGAGTAAAATTTTAATGGCCTGGAAAACAGAATCAGAAGCTCTAAGACAACTGAAAGTGACGTATCCACATGCATTCTCCAAGGTGTCTCCATGCTACCTAGTGAAACACCTGCCACCTCCTTGGATGAACATGCTAATTACTGCAGAGGATCCTAGTCTGTCACTGCTGATCAAAACAGGGGGGAAGAAGGAAAAGCTAACTGTTACTGATTTTTCTCCTGCAGTCTCTATCAGTAGCAGATTACCTACTTCCTGTGCCTGCCTTCTGTCTATGCAATTCAATATCTCTACGTACATTCTTTGAGTCCTCCACCTTTCCAGTTTATAATACAATATTCATATTCCTGTCCTTCCACTAGACCATGCTGCTCAGAGCTCCATCCAACCTGTCCTTGAACAGTTCCACAACCATTCTGGGCAGCCTGTTCCAGTGCCTCACCACCCTTTACAGTAAAGAAGTTTTTCTAATGTCTAATCTAAACCCACTCCAGTTTGAAGCCACTCCTCCTTGTCCTGTCACTACATGCCCTCGAAAAGAGTCTCTCTCCTTCCTTCTTGTAGACCTCTCTCAGGTACAGCAAAGACACAATTAGGTCATCCTGAAGCCTTCTCTTCTCCAGGCGGAACAATCACGATTCTCTCAGCATTTCCTCATAGGAGAGGTGCTCCATCCCTCTAATCATGCTGGTCGCCCTTCTCTGGACTCACAAGTGAAAATGTTGAGCCTAATCAAAGCATACAAGTTACAGTTTTGAGAATATGCCGTGGGGAAAAAAAGGGATTTTTTTTTTAATGGAAAATGGATTAATTTTGACAGAATTTCGATTTCTGGCCAGTTTATGAATGAATTTGCAAGCTTCTGAAAAACGGCTCACAGCTTAAAGGACATCACAGACCTAATGAGCACAAATTATCTATGTAAGATCAGATCCATACCTGGTGTGTGACAAACTGGATTGGCTTTTCCATTTCTTTCCAGCATGAGGTTTGTCAAACAGTGCAGCCCCTTCGTGCACTGAAGTAAGTGATTAATATTGCTTACACAGTTGCTGTGAAGGTCAACGTGGCTAATCTTATGTCTGGTTCCATGAAGAGATTGAAATCCTAGAAATTTCAGGGAAAAAAACCCAAACAACCACAAAGTAATGTTTTCTGATACAGTCTTAGACTATGGGGTTTAGAACAAATGGCATCTTGTTGAAAAATATTCAGTAAATAATATATCATAACTAGAAATGGGAGAACAACACTTGCTCCATATCCTTGTCTACATGTTAATTACCTATGGTACTCTACCACAAAGTATAACACTTTAGCTACTTATGTGAGCTAACTTTAAACAGATTAATCACTGACTGTTAAAAAGCATGGAAAAATAAACCTTTTCCTTGACATTTCATTTTATAACACAAACTCATTAACAGAAGTGTTACCAATGTACCTTTAATTTTCCACTACAAGTTCTCTTGATTTTGTAGCATGAAATCATAAGAACAACCGACCATTTTTCAAAGAGAATTATCATACAAGAGAATTTTCATATCATATGTAAAGTTGCATTTTTGTTCTATAAAAATGAAAGGTATGAATATTTTGGAAGTAAGTCTGAAATGTTTACTGTACTACTTTCTGAACAAGCTTGGCCTCACCAAACACAGAAGAATAAATTCTAGTTCAGCACAATCTTTGGTGTCAAAAACTTTAAAGCTGAGAAGAGCAGCAACTGCCACCTTTATTAGAATTATTCAGTAAATTGGCTCTTGAAGCTCTAGAAACTTCTCAAAATACACTTGGTCAAGTTTTTCAAAATTAAAGTGAGACAAATGCTTTGCATTACACAGCACATGGCAACATCACTTACCAGAGAGATCATGTATGCGATTATATGACAAGTTCAGCATAGTTAAATTAAAGAGTTTTTCCAGTCCTAAACAAAATGAGGAAAAAATAGAAATAGTACGATTTTCAGAAGAATGCTCTGCTTTCATCAAATTCAAAGCTTGCAAAGTGAACCTTTAAAGATCATAACTACGAATTATGACATTAAACTATAATAATAATATAAGAATCAGATTTCCCTTCTAAATTAAGGCCTATTGCTAAGATAAGGCTTATGAAGACTACATATACTCATCTGAAAATTTGCTTTATGAAATGGTTAGCATACTAAGCCGTAACTAATTTGGTATAACGTTAATTATGCAAACATTCCAGAAGTAAACTTTAAGACGGCTTTTAGAAAACCTTTGTAACTTCCTAAATGGACAGAAATAAACATTGCAGACCCTCCACTTTGGTTAGCAGGTTACAGGACAAGCTCAGGGTGCGCAGCTTGGCCAGGGAACCGAGCCCCTCGATGCGACGGATCTGGTTTGATGACAGATCCAAGTGCTGCAGATTCTGGAGGAGGTCGAGCCCTTGGATCCTGGTGATGAGGTTACAGTGAGCGTTGAGCGTGTGCAGGTCCGGGCTCAGGGACACATCCTGCAGGCTGCGGAGAGAGGCGTCCACCGTCAGCTCGGCCCCACGCTGCGATCTCCCCTCTCCCCGGCCCGGCCGCACTCACCTCTTAACGCCCTTATCCATGAGGCTGAGCTCGCCGGCGATCCCCGCCATCCCGCCGGGTCCCCGCGCTGGCCGCATCTCGCTTCAATCCTCCCTCGTCTCCCACGGCAGCGCTCCCCGCCTTGGGCCGCGACACAAACGCCTCACGGCCCCGCCTGACGGCCCCGCCGCCGCCAGGCTCCGCTCCGGCCGCGGCCCGCTCCCGCCGCGGGCAGGCGGGGCAGCGGGAACGTGCCCCGTGCCTCCACTCGGCTCCCAGCCCCTTGCTACCGCTTCCCTGCCGCTTTCCTGTCGCTTCCTGATGCTTTCAGCCGCTTGCCTGCCGCTTCCTGCCATTGGCCCAGGAAGGGGCTGGGTTTTTAGACCGGACTGCTTTGAATTCTTCGCCGGGAGGGGGAGCGGCTTTGGTGTTTTTTAGAGCTCCCCGGGTGTTAGTTTCACAGAATCTCAGAATATCCCGGAATGGAAGGTACACACAGGGATCATCGACGGCCATCCCCAAGAGTCACACCATGAGCCTGAGAGCACTGTGCAATTCTGTCAGGCCTGGAACTGTGAGCGCCTTCTCGGGGAGTCTGTTCCCTGCCCAACCACCTTGGTCAGAAGTAAAATATCCATATTAATCTGCTGTTTGGGAGATCCTGTCAANTTGGAACTGTGAGCGCCTTCCCGGGGAGCCTGTTCCCTGCCCAACCACCAAGCGATAACCTCAATGAGGTTTTCTGAGATCAGGCAGCTTGGTCAGAAGTAAAATATCCATATTAATCTGCTGTCTGGGAGATCCTGTCAATGGCTTTGTTCTACTAGAAATCATACACTAGGATTTTCAGTGAAAAAAGTCAGTTACATCTGTACTTTAAGATGCTATTTAGCATAACACTGACTTGTTCTAAGATAGTCATCCAAATCCAGCTGTACATGGCAGAATACACAGATAGCTGGAAGATGGCTGGATATCAAGAAATAGGTGTGCATTCACAGAGGAGACACAGAAAATACACTGAAATAAAACAAGGAATTACATCTTTTGACCATTTAAAATACATGCCAATACATGAATTCCTCGATCATGAATACTATAAAATTAATATTTAATTATTATTAATTATTAATAATGCATCGTAAATGCATAGTTAAATATGTACTAGAATTTATGAAATTAATAAATGCAATGCAAAATATATGCAAGTTTTAGTAAGTAGAGGTGCATCTTGTAAAACTACATTTTTTGTAGTCTGTAAGGTGAAAGTATCTAGTGAGTACTGCAGGGATTTGGAGAAAATGGAAGAATTTTCTTATGGTTATAAGCTGCTCTGGAGCTGTAGTTTCTGTCACTGATCACGCTGCAAAGCTTCTCTGTGGTAAAGGAAACATTTGTGTCTGTGTCATTGGAACATTTAAAAGGACAGTCTTTGCATATGCCTATTTTAGCCAAAGGTTTCTTACATGACGACATATTATACAAACTAGCTTTTCAGATTAATTTATTTTGTATTTGAATGAAAATCACGCTGTTTAGGATTAGTGTAAACCACTGTGTCTTTCAAGTTGGCCCCCATAAAAGCATGAGTTTTGTTCACTGCACTGCTGAGCTTTGACCTGCAGAACAAAACTGGTTCTGCAACTTGACTGACAAAGAGTCAGACTTGTAACTTGGCAGTTACAAGTTTGGGCACTTACACAGCCTTTAGGGTCCATGCTGAGCTTCTTTTCAGTTAGTTTTTTTCTTTCTGCCCATTTTTCTTTACATCTTTTAAAAAGAATAATTGCATTTTTTTTGTACAAAAGTCATTGGTTTATGATATCTCCACATCTGATTGAAGAGAAGCTCCTAACACGAAGTATACCACAGATTGATAAATACGTAGAAAAATCAGAGGCCACACTTTAAAAGACACATGCCACACTGGTGGGAACTTCCATCCTTCCTCTTTCTATTCCACAGCCCCTGTGCAGAAATGAAAGTTATGATACAGCTTCTTTTTTCCTTCACAGCAGTTTCCAAAGATTAATGCCATCTTAGGATGTGCTTGAGTACTAGTCTAACAATGAGTGCTCAGGAAAAGAAATTGTAATTTTCTTTCCAGGGCAATCTTTAATGAATTAAGCATAAACAAGCTCTAGTATACCCAGTGACTGATGAGATTTTGGCAAAATATACTGGTAGTCATTGGTTATCACTGTCCATGTTCTATATGGATGGTGGAAAAATAGTGCCAGGCTGTTCATCTAATGTCCATGTCATTGTCAGTAATATACTGAAGGTTGATTTCTTTCCTTATGCTGCCATATCGTTCCTAATTTTTAGGGTTAATGGAGAAGTCACATTTACTCACCTCTGTGGTTGTCTCTGAAGATGTACATAAAACAAAGTGAAATCTGTTGATGAATGTCATGTGAGAAAATTACCATTGTCGTGCATTATTTTTTATGCTGTTTTCTTTAAAAATACCTGCAGACCATAATAATTTCTGAAGTACATATTAAACCAACCTGCACATGATTTGCCAGTTTCTTGAAGTGTTTGGTTAATTATCTTCACACAGGAGACATGAAAACCCAAAGTATGCTTTCTTTTCTGAATGATTAAGCCAAGCTTCCCATAACATTTCACTAGCAAGTAGCACTATGACAGCCTGCTAATAACAAACTGAAATCTGCTGTGAAAAAAAACAGGAAAAATGGGAAAAGGAGAAAAAAAGGACCCCAAAGATGTGCAAAGAAAAGAAAAAGCCAAGATGCAACTCAAAAGAAATATTGGTTATTTTGATGGGGTAAGTTTTATTATAGGAACGATTGTTGGAGCAGGGATCTTCGTGTCTCCCACAGGGGTGCTAAAACATTCCTTACTCAATGTTGGCGTTGCACTAACGATCTGGACTGCATCTGGGCTGGTTTCTCTGATGGGTGCCCTCTGCTATGCGGAGCTGGGAGCTGCTCTGCCCTTCTCCGGAGGAGAATACAGCCATATTAAAAGAGGCCTTGGATCCCTACCTGCCTTCACGTTTATCTGGACCTCAATGTTTGGCAAGCCAGCATCAAATGCTGCTCGAGCCTTGCTGTTTGCTGAATATGCCATGCAGCCTTTCTATGGCATTTGTCCTGTACCAGACGTGCCAAAGAAGTGCCTGGCCTTGGCCGTTCTCTGGTTCCTGGGGATTTTGAATGGCCTCAGTGTCAAAATGGCTGCATGGGTGCAGACAGTTTTCACTCTGCTGAAGATGATGGCCTTGTCTGTGATTGCTGTGGGTGGCATAGTTCTCCTCGTTGCCAGGCCAAAGGAGAGTCTGGCCAGGTTTGAGGACATGTTTGGCTCAGAGATCCCCGACGCCTCTCAAGTGGCTGAAGCCTTCTTCCAAGGGCTGTATGCGTACGGTGGCTGGTGGTCCCTCAACTACATGGCAGGTATTCCTCTCCTCTTCTTTGGATTTAGTTCTGCAGTTCTCATTCTTGTGTTCCTCAGCTTGCTTTTGGGAGAACTTGTCTCTACCTCAAGACCACACATTTTACACGAGTGTTTGTTGCGGCTGGTAGAAGAGGCGTTGTTCCCCTCTAGGGAAGGTTGCTGATTTTTGTGCAGAATCAAGCTGACATTTCCAGGGAAGTACAAGAGAAATCATAATAGTTAATTTTAAATCTCATGCATAAAAGGAAATTTTCATGCCTTAAAAATTTGCATTTTGTCTATTTCAGTGTCCATGTCAGTGTATTTTTAGGAAAGTATTAAATTATCCATGCCAAACTATGTGTGCATAGATAATTTCTATTTAAATATCTGTGCCTTATCTGAGGTTATGCATCTGGTTTGAACATGGACAAATTAATTTTGAGTTTTGTTAGAATGTAGTAATTTTATGGGATATATTTTCCTGGGAAAATAGGCTTTTGAAGTCTAATAGAAGGTAAGGAGAGGTTTATAGAAGGTTGTGTAATTTTTTCATAGAACTTGTACTTAATTTTAACATTCAAAAAGCTTTTGAGTTTTTCTACTTTGAGTTTTTTCTATTTACTTCCCTATTCTGTATCTGCTGACATGTGGCAGTAATAAATGAGCACTTTTTCACGAAAGCTACAGAGATTATGTTCATAATGTTAATTATTCACATCACAAGTTAAACTAATAGAGTTTTATAGAATCATCAGATTTATGGAATTACATTGCAAGAAAGTGGATATTGCTGTTATATCTTTAACCATCTGTATCCATTGACCTCTATCATGTAAAATATTAAATCAACTGAATGTGTTAAATGCATACCACAAAGTTCAGTGGTGAGGATAGTGTGAAAATTTGGTTAATGTTTGAAAACCTTATCGTTGTCCTTATAATCCAGGAATTCCCTCTTTAAAAATAGGCTGCAATTAAAAATAAGTTATATAAATCAGGAAAGCACAGTTTTGAAACCTTAGGGATTCCCTAAAGGCAAACACTTGGCTTTTTAAGCCTGAGAAAATAGGACTTATGGTAAAAAAACTGATTTATTCTGATCAGTTAGCAGTACTAATAAATGCCATACACCAGGCAGCACAGCTATTTGGACAGATGTAACCTATGCAGTGGATCTGAACCAGAGTTTCCTATTCTTCAACAATAATTTCATTTCTGTGAGCTTCAGCTGATGGATCAGGTGCCAGCTGGCTGGCAAGACTGCAACAAGCAAAATGAATGGAAAGATAAATTTAAATTGGCAATTTTGGTGATTATCCTCTTCTGAGCTAAAAGTTACTAAGTATATTTCTTACATCTGAAATAAATCCCAAATTCTCTGATAGTGTCTGAATTCCACTATTGTGGTCCTTCAGTCTTGTCTCTGTGCACTACAGCCAGCACAGAGATCATGGCTCAAGTCCGCTGTCCTGCACAGAAGATAGAAATCAAATGCAAAGGAGGAAACAGGTTTCTGTCTCCTAAAAACAGTTTAAATAAGCTGCATATTTCACTTTTCACTTTTTTCCCTCATATCAGTTCTATTTGCTGGTAATACTCAGGAAATTATCTGTAAATGCTGAGGCACATGCAAAGTGGAGAAGGGAACAAGAGGAAGGAATGAAATAAATGAAAAAGAACTTTTTGATTGAGATGACACTGATTGAGATTAAGCTTCTGGAAACCAGCTCCATCTCTTGACATGCTCAGGAATGTGTGCCAATGCCTGAGTTATTCACCTGCAAAATTATGGGTTTTTTTTTTCTTGTTTGGTAAGAGTAGTTCTAAGCTATCAGGCTTAGCACTAAACAGTTTTCCTCTACCATCTTTGCCCTGGAAAAGATAATAATCATCAGAATCCATCTGGAATGCCCCCCTTTTAAAGCCACTGCATTATTGCTCTTATGTCTATACCTTCAGTCTTTTCTGTTACTTCTGCATTTCTTGATATAAGAGCAAAGAGAAAGGTTTTGAGTAGGAATAGGCAAATAGGCTCACTAAGTTTCAGAGCAGTATTCATGAGGTGATGTAAGAACAAATAATGTGACTAAAGAGTTTCATGTTTAAACTAGTGATTTTCAAGTAAGGCTACTTGAAAATTTCCTACCAAGTCACTTTTCTAATGTAAGTCAAATATGTGATTAATCAAATCAAAGGGAAATTATCACTTCTTTTGTTATTTTTAAATTAGTCAGCACTTCATCAGCTCTCCTTCCAAAATAGCTAAAAAAATAGCTAAATAAAAATAAATAGTTTAAGAATCTTTGACATAAACCTATTTGAGAACTACTGTAGGACTTCACAAGCAGAGAATTTAGCAGCCATGATTAGGGATTGGGACAGGACTTAGGTATCAATCTTATCAAATTCTGCACAGCTTCACCGCTGAAAAACACTGCAGAAGCTACACTACTTGCTTCACTTGTTGTTTTAAATTGTATTTTTCAGAGGAGATGAAATGCCCCAGCAGAAATATCCCCTTAACTGTGATGACTGCTGTTCCTGCAGTAATTGTTTTTTATTTACTAGTGAACATCTCATATCTGACTGTCCTCACACCTAAGGAAATTGTCTCCTCAGGTATGTATTTAATATTTTTTTTAATTAAAAAGACTGGTCCATTGACATATCCATCTGATGTCAATGCCCCCGGTTACTTCTGCTCACCTAACATCACGGTCCAGAAATTTGGGTTCCTTTAATTTTAACAGAGAATTCTTCTTTAATTTTGTTGTATGACACAAGTTGGATGAATGCAGGCAGGTTGTTGAAATTGTTGACTTTTCTCTCTACTGTCTAAAAAGAAATCAGAATTGTATTAAAACCCGGAAAATAAGATGAAAATCAGGTCTCAAGTATAGAGATGATCTTTTGTTTGCCTGTGGTTTTAATCCTATCTCCTCCTTCTTTCCCTGTCTCATTCAGTTTCAGACTAAAGCCATTACTCTTTAGGAGGGTGACAAGTCTAACATGTTCAGGAGTATAGAAAAGATTATGGACACAAAAATGTAGCCATTTTGGGTATGTATTATTCATGATAAATATTGTGAGTTCTTAGAAGAGCCTATAGAAAATTCCAGTGTATGTAAAGCCTATCTCAGATCCTGTACCAATAAGTGGCCATGAGAAGCTCCAAAGGGAACTGTATTTCTCCTTGATTGTCCAAGCAGCACATTTTAAATCCCACTGTAATGAGACTGAGCTTGCTTACAGCCCTGACAAAAAATATACCTCCTTTAAATGGATCAGTCATTTTTTTTTCCTATGAAGAAAGCTCACTAATGTAAATGAGAACAGTGTACCTGTCACTCAGTAACCTCATATGATCTCTCAGGCAGTGTCAGGCTGTTTGCTGGGAGAGATGGATCATTTGCATGCTACAATGAAGGAGGCAGCAAATACCAGACTATCCATGGATAGCAGCTGCCAGCTGGCATGACCAGCTCCATGCATACCAGAGGAACGGTGTTTATCTATGCCAGTTAAAAAGATAACTTTAAAATTACAGCACTTTTTCAAATATTACTTTTTCTTTTTTTTGAGGTGTTTGCTGAGTTTTCCCCATCTCTAATAACTTTCTATGCTGCACAGGACACTGTAAGAGCTGTGTTCCTCATGGCATTTGGTTGTAGACCCACTAAATATTGTCCTCACCACAATATCAGCTATGGCTACTTTCAAGCAATATTGAATATCTCTAGTTTGGAAACAATCTTTCACATTTCTCAGTTCCACCCAAAACAAAATCTCATTAATATCACATTTGTTGGCTCATCTCTTAACGTAGATGTGCTCCTGTTGGCAGTTTCCTGTAACAGCAGATTGTGTCACAACCGTGGTCACGCCAGGGATGAAGGAGTTAATTTTCTTTCCTTGCCCGGGTGTGTGTTTTTTCCATGCAGGAGTGGGATACAGCTCACTCCTGCTGGGCAGTCCATTATTGTGATATTGGCCCCAGAAGGTTTCCCTGGCTTCCTCTGGCAGGCAGCACTCCTTCTTGCTGTCGTCCTCCCTGGAAACCTTTAGCTCCTGAATGAAATACCCTTAGGATTGTATTAGTGTTTGACTACTGCATTGAAAAAGCAGGCATTGCTGGTAAATAATAGGTGCTTCTTGTATTTTAAGTTTTGTTCCTGTTGAGTCTGTCAGTTATTCAGAACATGATACTTGTACTACACTAATTCTGTGCTTTCTTGCAGTTGCTGTGGCAGTCACTTGGGCTGATCGAGTGATCCCCTCTGTTGCCTGGATCATTCCTCTGTCTGTTGCTGTCTCAATATTTGGTGCCCTCAACAGCAGTATGTTCACACTCGGTCGATTAAGCTATGCTGGAAGTCAGTCAGGACATTTACCTCTTTTAATATCCATGCTTAATGTCCACTCGTGTACTCCAGCACCAGCCATGATTTTTTCAACCACCATTGCATCTATTTTTATCATCCCCTCCGACCTTATTATGTTAACAAATTACTTCGGATTTTCTGCCTGGCTTATGATTGGATTGACTTGTGCAAGCCTGATTGTACTTCGGTACCGGGAACCTCATCTACACCGACCATACAAAGTAAATCGAGCTAAGTTAAAAAATATTTTATAGGTTTTTTTTTTTTGAGTCCTGGGTAGCATGCAAAAGTTATAGAAGTGCAAATCCAAAGTGGATAGTCACAAAAATACAAATAATAATCTCAATCCTTAGAGCCTTATTTGAAAATTTTACTTCACTACAAAAAGAAGAGAAACAAACAGATGGTCTCTGCCCCAGAGAACTTGAAAACATGAGATGGTCCTTTGCAGAATGGGAGAGATGTGCAAACAATGTGGAACCATACCGGTGTGATGCAGTAACAAGAACATAGGACCCATTGCCATTCACAGTTAATTAAATTTTGATCTGCTCTCACCTTCCCTGAACAATTACAGGCATTAAGGATAGGCTGAATTTCCTCTCATTCCAGCAGTCAGAAAGCTGGGTTAGAAGTGTATGCTTATTGTGAAGGCTCCTAGGCACCCAGCCCTCAGCGACTTATAGGAACTCACAATATCATGTGTGAACAAATGGATTTCCAGTACTGCCTGTCTCACCCCTTTGACAACAGAAGGAGCCTAAACAAATATTTTTAAAAAGATGCCTCTCTTATAGGCAATTTGAGTCAAATGACTCTTGTCCTGGGTGAATTTGTAGCAGCATAAGGAATGGTACTCTACTGCGGCAAAGAGCACATTGTCACTCTAATGAATGAGGCATAAAATCACAGTTGGTTCATTTATTTCCTAAGCCACTTTTTTTTTTTCTCTTACAGGTGTTTTTACCGGTTCCATTTATGATGGTGGCGATGTCTTTCTTCCTAGTTCTAGCTCCCATAGTCTGGTCTCCAAACCTGCAATATGTTTACGCTTTCCTGTTTATATTCGGAAGTCTTATTATTTATCTGCCTTTTATACATTTTAAGTGGCATTTTGCATTTCTTGATAAAATTACTTGCCATTTACAGCTCCTGTTAGAAGTCTGTCCTGCTGAAGGATCTGCTGAGGACAAATGTGAATAATAGCAGATATCTAATCTCAGTACAACTAAGACACAACAGAGGGTTTTTTTTTTAACTGAGACTGTAAACAGTACAATTTAGATGTTGGTGTGATAATAGGTGTGCATGCATGCATATACAAATGTAGATGTATACACACAGATTGCAAACACGCACATATATATGTGTGTATAGGCACAGAATCACAGAATGAACTAGGTTGGAAAAGACCTTTGAGATCACAAAGTCTAACCTCTGACCTAACACCTCCTCATTAACTAAATCATGGCATTAGCATAATGAGTTAATATGTATATATGTTTTTTGTCTGTTTCTATAATTAGAAAAACTTGTATGTATACTAATTTAACAGCTGCAAAGGAGCTCTCTTAAACTTGCAAAATCTATAAAATGCTCTCTCTTGCTCCTGAAAACAAAAGTTGTGTAAAGTCTTGCAATAATAGAAATAAGGCAATTACAACACAAATAATTATGAATATTATCATACAATAAGTGAATAAATACACAATAGGATCATTATAAAAGTACACTTTTGCACTTAGGACTAAATTGTCTGGATTATTCTTAGTTTTCAGTAGCTCATTGATTAGAACTGGTTTTAAAGGCTTTGTCTTTCTTTTCATCTTCTACCATTTTTTGCATGAATTTATTTTTAATAAAAGTCTTTGAAGAATATCAAAGTTGACTGAGGTCTTCTTAAATCCCAAGAAAACTATACATGGTGCATCTTAGCTATTTTAGAACAATACATACAAATTCAAGGTAAAATCTTACAAAGCATGAAGTTAGACAATAACAATTATTTATCCTTTTCATCATAGAAATAAAGGCTAAAGATATGGAGATTCCTTTACTAAATTTTTTACATCTTAGCTTTAATAGTACTTTTTTCATTGCTTTCTCTTTGGTGCTATTGAGAAGTAAGGCTTTTTTGCACCTCCTCCCCTCCATTTTTTTTTCTTTATGAAAGCATGATGAATTAATTCTTTTTTTCTTCTGATAACTGGACCATATTAAGTGCACAGAATATTTAAGCTTAAAAAGAAATAAACAGTGAATAAAAAAAATCATGTATGTAGGTGACTATTACTCTATGCTGCTATTTTTATAATTGCAATAGAAGTACAAATATAAAATAATTTTCCACATCTGGTAATGAAAGATCAGCAACACAACCAGTAGATGGCCCCAGCCGAACATCATCACTCTTACGCCGTGATCTGTGGTTCGATGGATGTTGTGTTAGTGAAACTGCCTTACAGGGCATTGTATTATAACACAGTGGAATGAGAAAAAAATCTTGCTACAATACTTGATTCACTGATGTATAAAAATTTTAGAGATAGAATGATAAAGAATTCTTTATATCTACCCAAAGTCTAGGGTGGCCATCAATAAAACCAGGAATCAACCAAAGGTTTCAGAGGATTTGACTTTGCACTGGAATGAGCCCCCAAATGAAAACAAATACATGAGGCAAGTGGCTTTTCTCAAGGTGATAATGCACAAAGAATGAAAATTTGAAGAAAAAATGATACCTTTTTAAGTGCTGTATGAAGAAGAGTTCATACGAGTGAGAACAGCAGTTTATACAGCTGAGCTGGAGACTGGATCCTGCTGAACGCAAGAAAGGAATCAATGCTCAATTTCTCTTAATAGAACCATTGGAAAAACATTTCTCTTGCTATTTAAATTCAAAAAATCATGGGACTCATCAACATTGTAGAGGACTTATATTTTAAGAACTGAATTGTAAAAGGAAGAACTAATTTTACTGTGACCAAAGCATCCATTGGTGATTTGTAAATGCAGGTGTGGCAGTGCCACAGATTTTCAACTGCACTTTCAAGGAATTATTTAAACCTATATTTTAATATGTGAAAGAAGAGTTGTAATTATAAGGAAAAAAAAGGCTTATGTAACATTACTACTGTGTTGAAGACCAGATGATTAGTAAAAGCAAGCATCAGGGGGAAGTTGCTCATTTGGGTGTGTTATTTCCATGTAATTTCTTGTCAGTGTGTCAACTATCTATTTAATTCCATAAGGAGTTGGGTACTTACTGATTACATATGTTAGGGTATGTTTGGGTAATTGGAGCATGTATTTGTTAATGATACAAATTTCAAATATAGAGGTTTGGCAGTTCCAACAAATCAGGGAACTCAAAAGTCTCAATGAAATGTAATATGAAATAAATTGCATTTATGTATCTTTCTGGAATGTGAAGTAGATAGTTTTTATTTTAACAAAAATAGAAACAGAAATGGCATGGAATGTATCAGATGAGAAGATTTAGAATAGGTCAGAATTAAAAATGTCCATGCAAGCTTAAGCCCCTCTGCAAAGGCACCTTTCAATGGCCTTGCATTATCAGATCATAAACTGTTCTTTCTATATACCCTTACCTCATTTATTGGAATGAATGGATGGTGCCAAATAATTCAATATTATTTTCTCCACATTTCAATGTGTGATCTTGCATTTTATTTGTCACTCTCTGCTCAAATGCTGCTTCTGATAGACATTGTTGATATCTTCCAGACTTTTCTATGGTGTTCCTCACAGCAGCACCTAAGCACTTCACAAACGACGACTAATTTCTCTCGACTCTCATGAGCTGTGGTATCATCTTTGCTTGCTGAAAGTAAATTAAGCTGATGTGCAGGTTGCACAAGAAATCTGTTTTGTGATGTTCCCTGAGATCCTTCAATTCACATCAAATACTTGGATGGAGAACCACTGATGGTAGAATGAGATTCAAGTCCTTTATTTTAGGAGCAGGGCAAAGAGCCAGGGAATTGGTGAACATACATCTCGTATGGCTGTTCAGACACTATGTACAGATTTCCATTTCCATTCATTCCAGCTTTTAGGTGGAAACAAGGAAGTATGGCCTAAATTGCTCACTAACTTTGGTTGCCTGAGATGGAGTACCTTGGAGCTGATTTTTCGTAGTAATTAGTAAATTCACACTGCCTGTAATCCCCTGGGATTAAGTTCCAAGAATACTACAAAAAGGAAAATAGAACAAGTTTTCACAGTCATTTTAGTTTAGATGAATAGCTGGTATCCTTTAGCTCAATTTCTGAATAACTGTGGATAGCTGCAATTCCTTTAAGACCTACAGTCTACTAAAAGTTAAATTACAACAATGAGATTTTAAAATTCCACAATTAAATTAGAGGATTTAAAAATTGGTATAGAAAATGATGAAAGCAGAATAAACTGCAATTTAAAAAAAATAATTATTCAAATTATTCCGGTATGGCCATGGAATTTTACAGAAAAAGAGCATGTGTATTCTTCTGGGCAATACTCAAATTCCTAAATCCAGCAACTGTTCTGCAAGTGCTACAACATTCACTACATCAAATTCCTCTTCTACAGCAAATGAGGCATTGGCTGCCTCACATTTAACATCTTCTTCAACACAAATGTTGACTTATTCCCAGATCCGAGAGAGACAGGATTTTCTGAAAAAGAATGCTCACATTAAATAACCCCGGTTGGAAAGGGACTCACACAGCTGAGCTGAATTAGCATTATAAAAGCAATCCCAGATATGGTATTGCTCATCCCCTGAATGTGAGTCACTGATGTTCTCTTAATGCAGACTTTCTTTTGCCTGAGTGTTTTAGAATGCTAAATCACAAAGAAGCAAATACACTGTTAAATTTATAAAGATTTCTTATTGTTGCTGGCTCATTCCACATCTCCAAGCAGTAAGCATAAAGGAATAGAATTCAAATTTATAACTCGTGTTACCTACTCTGGCCAAGAGCAATCCAATATTTTAACATTATAGCTTGTTTCACTTGGTCTCAGCTGCTTTCCTACTTGAATATATCTCAGAAAATGCTATATGGAAGTGTGACTGTTTTATTACTAGACTATACCAGACATTTATTTTAATTTTAATTTTAATTTTTTTTACTATTTTACTTCATAATTCTTTTATGCTTATGCATACTTGCATGTTTCAGAACTTCAAACTTACAACAAGTAAACATGGAATGTGGATAATTTTTTATCAGTAGTGTACTGATTGGTCCATTTTGACATATAATCTCCCTCTCTGTTTTTTCTAACACTATTTATATGTATGTCTGCATTATCTTTTTTCTTTTGTCCTTTACATCCTCAAAAAGACAATATAAAATACAAAATTATTATCAGTATTATTTTAAAAATTACTTGTAGTTATAAATCATACTAATTCCATGTGTGCTGACTGCTTTACAAAAAAAAAAAATAATCGCTCTGAGGTGAACCCCAGCAATTGTACAGAAGAAAGAAAAACTCCAGGAATTATTTGTTTTATTTCTCTTTTCATAGTTAGGGTTAATTGTGATTCCAATAAAAAGATAATCACCTAATAATGAACAGCTGTATTAGCATTTTTTTTGTGCTCTGATGTGGTGATATTTGCTTGGAACCTCTGGGTTGATAGGGGAGGATATATGAGGAGCTGCCTGTAGCTGTTAGGCCATGAGTTCTTCAGACCTCCCAACTTCTGCTCTTATGTTTGATACATACACTGTGGATATTGCTAAGGTTCCCTACATCTCAGTTTCCCATTTGCCAAACCAGAAACAACTGTGTTTTGACAACTATCAGGTCAAAGAGTATTCACTTGTGGCCTTCTCCTCTGTATCACAGTTCGAAGTAATTCCTGTCATTGTCCTCTATGACTAATTTCAAGTGTTGGGGGATCCTGGGCATTCCCATTTCTTACTGGCTTTGTTTAGAGGGATAAGAGCTGTATCTGCTTCAGAAACTTTGAAGCTGTTTCTAGTTTTGCTTTGGAACAGGAAATAAAACACTTAAATTAGCAGGTTTGGATAACCTGTATCTTACAGGTTTAAAGGCACTGTTGAGGAGTTGGACTGTTAATGTTGATTTTCAGTAACTCTTGCTACACAGGGGAAATTTCAGGAGTGCAAAGAAAAGGTAACATGCCAATATTTAAGGAGAATAAAAGAAATGAGCCAGGAAATTATAGACTTGTCAGTGTCACATAATTCCTCGGAAAAAGTAATGGAACAGATAACATGAAACTGAATTAATAATGAATTAAAAGCGAGTAGCAGAATTAATGCCAGTTCATTTGTATTTATGGAAAATAATCCTATCAAACCAGTTTCACATTACACATTCTGTAATACATGTTGGGATAAAAGCTGAAGAAAAGGTGATTTTTGAGGTCCACCAGAGCTGCAGACTTGACAAAGTAGTTACACCATTACAAATCAATCTTGTTTGGCAAATTTAAAAGTGACTAGGGTTTTTTCATAATCTTGCAAAGCTACTTAAATTAACCCTGTTAGCAAGTCTTTGTACATAGTATTGGCTAGGGATTTTCTTCTTCTCCTGACAACAGAAAAAGGTATTGTTCCTGGCAGCAAGAGATAAATGTGTTTAGGCTGAGACTTCCCTAGGAGCCGCTACATATACAATGGATCTTTAATATGAGGGTGGAACAGGCTGCGCAGAGAAGCTGTGCATGCCCCGCTGTAGGCCAGCTTGGATGGGCCACTTGGTCTAGTGAAAGGGGTCCTGCTCACAGCAGAGGGGTTGAAATCAAATTATATTTAAATGTTCCCACCAACCCAGAGTCACTTTCCATGACTCTGTGAAGTTGTGAAGCTCTAGGTGCAAGCTGGACTTTCTAGAGCAGAGTCCCGCCAGGACTGGGCGTGGCTAAGCTTGGAACTTTGGAGAGGGGCTGTTGCCAAGCAACCTCGCAGCCTTTCTGTAAACGTTCCACTGCAGTCGGCACTTAGGGTCCCTCTCTTCTACTCTGCCTGCATGGGTATGTCCTGTCCTTATTGTTAAAGTGATAGTTTATATAAAGTGTTGGCCTTGCACTTTGAGGCCAAGCTCTTGAACCTGAGCTTTTTTTGACAGCAGGTTCTTGCAGTTGTTTAGGACTTCAGTTCAGAGTCAGTTCAGAAGGATGTATTTGGCAGATGTTTCATGTGTAAAGAATTTGTGCACAGCTAATCTTTAAACTGGCTACTGGTGTTCTCATTTTGGGATTGCCTGTTGCAGAGAGATCATCACACCTGAGCCTCTGTTATGTGTGGACTGGTTCATGTGCTCCAAAACAATCACTTTATGTTGTGACTTTCAGCAGATAAACTTTTCCTCTAAATCAGTTTTCTTGGCATCAGAAGCGTCTTCATGTTTAATCAACTTTTCTTTCATGCTCGAAACTAATTTTCTAATGCCAAGTCAAGTTAAGACACGTGGAAAGTTGGATACAAAGTGAAGCAGTCCTAGTGTTTCTGTCTGTGTGTCTACAATTTAATTATCTTTGTGAAGCCCACACTGACGTTGTTTTCTGAAAAGTTTGCAAAGTGTAACAGCAATGAGATTTTTTTTTTCCTACCATGTATAGTCATAGAAAATCAGCATAAGAACTTAATTCCAGTTGCAAGAAGAGTAGGCAAACTTAAGAGTTGAAGTTGATAGTCCTTGTCACTTCCTTCCAACACATTGTGAGTCTATTGTCTGAGGAAGGCTGGGAACTAAAAATGACTTAATGCTATCATGCAGAGCAACCTAAATGTGATGACAAACTTCCATAATTTCTTTTTGTTATCTAAATATGATCTTCACAATTAATTTTTTGTTGCTAAATTAGATTTTTTTTTGTGTTCAGCAAGAGGGGAAAATAAAGCTAATAATGGTGTATGTTTGTAAATGCTTAACCAGTTGTTCTTAAATCTCTCTAAAAAAAAGTAACCTGTTTGAACTAATTTTTAGGTAGTGTTGAAAGACTTGTCTGGAGGCCAATTACTTGCTTTGTGCACACTATATTGAAACATATTCTGGTTACTGTGTGCTGGTTTAAATGAGGTTGTTTGAACCTGCCTATCTGTGCTCTTACATATCAACTTTGTATCAGTATTTCAGTAGCAGTCTTGCGAGAAAGTGGATGATGGGGAGATTTGTAGGGTATTTCACATAGAGGAATTATTTAATTGTATTTTTAATTTAGTTCATAAAATTCTTCCAAAGCACAGTTTGAAAGAAAACTATTTATTTTTGGTCTCCAATTGTAATTTAATACCTTACAGTCATGTCACATCTGCACTCTAAGGGTGGAGGAAATATCTTCTTCAGAAGAAACTCAAAAATAGCAGTGAAATGCTGCAATACATGCCGAAAACTATGCTTTCTGAAATGCCTTATGACTTTTGAATGGACTCTGCTTATGAGGAGTTGTTTCACAGCTTGAGTTTTCACTTCAAATCATACTAAAAACTGATGTGTGCCTTATCTGTGTTTGCTTTTTTTGCCAGCCTCACCTGTGAGCTCAAGTAGTCCTCTGTTGTGAGAGGAAATCATGTTAAAATGATATTCAGTAGCCATATTCCCTCTTAGTTTTCCTCTTTTAAGTTAGTATGCTGTGCTTTTGAATGACAGTTCCTTTGTTTGACTAACATCTTCATAGACTGCTTTGATAGGTCTTTTATTGTTCAGATCTGAATTCCTTTATGTTTTCTTTGGTTGGTTTGTTTTTTAATGAAACCAGAATTTTCCATAGCACTTTACCATCTCCCAAATGCCAGGATGATTATTTTTTGTCAGCTAGGAGTTGCTTTGTCCTAGGTTCTGCTGCACTCTTGGGTTATTTACTTGGGATTAATTGAAGTACTTTTTTTTTGCATCTGGTGAAGTGTTTATCACGTGTACTAATTTAGAGCACAAACACTTGTTATTAATCACGGGTACCAGAGAGATGCTCCCATTCTCACCTCCTGTGCCTAATTTAATCTTTTGTGTATATGAAGTTCCTTGATGATATTACTGTATAAGTACCAAATATGCCCACAGGTTTTTCACATGTTTCTGACTGATCTTCCTTGTTTCTCTTAATTAGGAAAGCCTCAATATGGGAAGAAATAACAGGGAAAACCCTGATGATCCAGGTAGCATTGTAGACTATTTCTGCTTTAAATTTTCTTGACTACACTTTAGCCAAAAGCCTTGTCTTTAACAATGGAAATGGGCTGAACTATTTGTTGTTTTTCAAATATTAAAGAATTTATGTTTCTATTACCATTACAAGCTGTAAGCTCTAGGGCCATACTGTAGTCAGCTCAGAACAGGTATTCAGAGGAAAAACAAATCCATGTTTTTCCAAAATGCTTACAAGTTCAAAAGTTGTGGGGAGGTGAGAATAGGCCATGTAGTTTGTTTTGAATACATCACATTTACAACAGTACTTACACAGCTTAACATTGTGTTGATGTGCTGTGGTTTCACCAGAAAGGAATGAAGAAAAAGAAGGCGATGGCTTGCGTCACTCCTTCCGGCAGAGGAAAGCTGTTGAGCGCTTTCAATCTCCATTTGAAAGTAGGTGTGCTGGGCTGACCTGTGCTGCACAGCTGTGCTCACCAAGCTGCTCTACCACTCCCTCTTCTCAGCTGAACTGGGCAGAGAAAATAAAAAGAAAAGCAACTTTAAGGTTAAGGCAGTTCACCAAAGCAAAGGGAAAAGGTTGTGCACAAACAAAGAAAAAGAAAGGTTTTGTTTTCTACTTCCCATCAGCAAGTGATGTCTGGCTGTTTCCCAGGAAGCAGGGCTTCAGCGTGTGTAGAGATTGCTCCAGAATGCAAACATTTTAAATGACAAATGCCCCACTTTCCTCTTCCTACTTTTCTAAACTTTTATAGCTAAGTTGATGTCCTATGGTATGGAAAACCCCTTTGGTTAATTTGGGTGAGCTCTCCCAGCTGTGACTCCTCCCAGGATCTTCCCAGCCTACTGCTGGGGAGTGGAATGTTGGGGAGACAGTGCTGTACCAGCACTGCTCAGCAGCAGCCAAAACACTGCTGTGTTATCAACACCTTTCCAGCTACCAGTGAAAAGCACAGCACTGTGAGGGCTGCTGTGGGGAAAATTAACTCCATCCCAGCCAGACTCAAAACAGTATATTATATAATACTTTGTATTATACGGTTTCTCTTGAAAACTAATTTCTTGCATGGAAGTGGTGGGTTGTTGATTTAGTTTTGTTGTGGGTTGTTGATTTAGTTTTGTTTTTCTATTTTTTTTTTTTTTAAAAAGAAAATACATGCAAACAACTCCTCTTTATATTTCTTACTTCATTCTGCCAATAAATTTTATTGAATGCATGTATCCTGTACACATTCTATTTTTTTTCTTACCATTTGGCATCCTTATTGTTGCTTTTCAGTTAGAAAAATTACCTATCTGCTCTTAAAAGAATAGCAATTAAAGAGACTTAATAATCTTACTCTTGTGGTTTTAAATTTTTCTTTAAAATCAGGTGTGTCTTTTTACTTCTATTCTGCACTGATTAAACCACCCAACATCCCCTCCTTGAAACTTTCCCTGAACTTAGAGATGGGTAATACCTGTCCCATTTTCTGCGTTTGACTTTCCTGGTTTCTCTCAAATTTGTTTTTAACAAATTCTAAATTCTTTGCTTTCAACAGGTCTAAGAAAACATAACCTAAGCTCATCCCACCATTCTTCACCTGTCAAAGAGAGAGATTCAGGCAAAAAATCTAAAAGGTTGGTGTATGTTTCATGATAGTTCTCCTTTATAAGAGTGCTGTTGGTCTTCTGGCTGAATAATGCTTTCATGGTTTTTTGGACTGGTGATAATTAGAGAATAATATAATTGCAGATTATTACTGTGGTAGTCTGAGGGTGTAAGGAAAACAAACACTGCAGGGGAGGCCATCCCTTTTAGTAGACATTAAATTTTATTTGAAAATGCTGTATTTTTGGTCACTGATAAGATGATGATGAGGGTTGTGGCTGAGATTGCATAACTGAAATTCATTTTTCTGGAATAGAAGCCATAATTTCCCTCTGAAAATCTTAAACTTGAAAGGTGTATAAATTAAGATTTAAGACTAAATCTTGAAGGATACATTTTATTAAAACTGAAGAGAACTTACAGGGAGAGCCTGTATGGAAGTTTCAATTTTTTTTTTCAATCACTCAAGAGAGTACATGTTTATGAAACTATCCTTCAACAAGAAAACTGCCTAATGAAATTCTAAATTATAAGTTGCAATAGTCATATTTGTAAGTGCTAAGAGTTGTTAAAATAATTAACTCAGTCTGAAGTTCTTTATTTACTCATGGCCATTAAATGTAAAACAATTGGAATGAATAACTATTTAGGAAGTTTATACTAATTTATAAGGTCTTTTAGATTCACTTGCTATCATTAAAAAATCAAAAATCATCTAACTGCATCATAAATTAGAAAGCACTTTTTTCTTTCTTCTTAATTTGAATTAGGTCTGACATAAAGGGAGTTCCACATGATCACACAAAAACTGAAGCAACTCAGAGAGGCGACTTAATTGAAGTTCAAAAGTATCACATGATTGGAGCAAGTCTGGCTGGTGTGGAGCAAATGCAAATAGATGGTTCAGTAAGTATTTTTACTTCATCATATCAGTGAGACATTTGCAGTATTTATGAAAGCTTTCAGTAATGAGCTGTTGACAGCTCCCTTAACTTACAGTTTTCTCTCAAACAATTTGCAAATTGCCGCTAACATTTTCCTTGTGCTGACATCTAATTTGTGATGGAACCTTATAGAGGTTGCAGCTTTCTTTAACATGTGTTCTGTTGACTTCATCTTTAGGCACAGTTTCATGGTGTGGGTGGTCTGTCTGACCACATTTCAGCTTTAAAAGAGATGGTCATTTTGCCGTTGCTTTATCCTGATGTCTTTGAGATATTGAAATTTAAACCTCCAAGGTAAGAGACACCATTTAAAACTATAAGGTCTCAATTCTTTTCAGCAGAATATTCAACTGAAGTATCAATATGCTTCCATGCTTCAAAATTTTCAGCTGTGTTTTTGGTTCTTTCTAGCACTAATAAAAAGTAATTTTTTAAAAACGGATAGAATACAGTATATATGTAGGTTCAGAGAATTACTGTGTGGCAAGACTATCCTTTAAAAATATCTTGCCTTTAAAAAATGGAGTTGGAGATTTTTTACTTTAGAGTCCTATATGCAAGTGGACTTGATTAGTTTGTAAGCAGGAAGGTATTATCTGCTGCTAGTTAATTGTACTTTGTTATATGGAAGTCCAATTCTGTCTTACACCAACCCTTTTCTAAGTATTTTCAGGTATTAGTTTTACAATTGATGAGACTTGCAACTAGAACTTTGTAGTGTTTTTTGTGCTTGGGCTAAAATAAGAATCTGTCACCTTCTCACACAGCTAAGCGAGTTCTGTATGAAATGAGATTATTAGAGATTCATTTGCTTTATATATCCTTGGTTATGGTATATTGATATAGGACTTTAAATTCTATGCTTCCAGTGAATTTAAAAGTTCTACTAACATTGAAAAGAAAATCTGTGTTTTGATTCTTTATTAATTGAAATTCTTTTTGAAGCAGCAGCGCATTGGCTCTTCTAGTTGATGGAAATACAGAAATGCAGAGTACCTTCCCCTTTTTAGACTACTTCCTCTTTCTTAATCGCCAGCAAAGAGAGACCAAATCCAGTAACATAAAGCTTTTTAGAGGAGAATTAAATGCTTTACTCTCAAATCTCTACTTTTGTGAAAACAAGAATGAATATGAAGTTTATCACTGAAAAATGAACTGATGATTCCTAAGTTAACCCATTCTCCGATTCTGCATTGGAAGTTTGCTCTTGTTTTGCTCCACTCTACTGCAACAATCTCTGTTGGTTTGTCATATCTGGGATGCTGCTGTCTTTTCTCAAGATTTTTTACATCTGCGTTGTTATCTTTATTAATTTTGTTTGCTGCCTTGCAGAATTGTGTAGGAAGACTTTTGACTTTTCTCATGCTTCAGCTGTTACTATCTTATGCATGTAGTGTTCAGGTTAGGAGAGTAGAGTTGTGTGTTTTAGGGATGGGGGTTGTAATAGATACTTTTCCATGACATTTTTTCTTATGTGAAGTTTTTAAAAAATTTCTTTGTTTTAAATTGTAGAGGCTGTTTATTCTATGGTCCCCCAGGGACTGGAAAGACCCTGGTTGCTCGTGCACTTGCTAATGAATGTAGCAGAGGTGACAGGAAAGTAACATTTTTTATGAGAAGTGCTTCTGACTGCATGAGCAAATGGGTAGGAGAATCTGAACGACAGCTGCGTTTAGTATTTGAGCAGGTAAAGTTGAAACATGCCATGTGTTCTGTTGGAATTGTAACTAACATTTTGTGGTCAAGAATAACTCACTGTTTTTTATGTTTTTTAATCTTCCACTGGAATGGGATTATCAGTGTTCCCTTTTTCAGTGGAGTCTCTTGAGATATATTGAAAAGATTATTAAAGCAAACAAGAAAATTACCATCACCATCACCCTCAGAAAACCTGCCATCATACACACAACTTGGTCACAAAAAAGGTCACAAGAAGCAAGAGATGATAGCTTTAGGTCAGAGGGAAACAGATGCCAGGTGAAAACATGTTCATTTAAATTAGTAATGGAAGGTCACTTCCAGAAATTTTCAGTCCTGTTTCTGTTCTCATGGTTGCCAAATAGCGGTAAAAACTACTGGTATGATTTGTTTTCTGTCGCCCAGTCTCAGTGGGTTGGCAGGCTGCTGTTTTTCTGTTGACAGGCTGCTGTTTCACATTAGGTTAATTAGTAGAGATCCCTGAATCTAGTCTGAGAAATCTCGTTCCTGTGCCTTTTCAACCAAAATATCTTTCATGCATTTTCTCTTTCAAGTAGTACTGTTTTCCTGATGTCAATATTCCTGTGTTTTCTTTGTAGGCCTACCAGATGCGTCCTTCAATTATTTTCTTTGATGAGATCGATGCTCTCGCTCCTGTACGGTCCAGCAAACAAGACCAGGTTCATAGGTGGGACATATTTTGTGTCTACATAGAAGGTGTTTGATCTTTGTGAAAAGAATACCACAACATACTTATCTTCATGTGATACCTTCTTTTAACCTGAAAACTAGTAATTCAGTGCTAGTGAATTACAGACAATTTTTAAGCAATAATTGGAAACAATTCAGGAAGCTTGGTATCAGTATAAGGTCTATGTTACCTTATCTGTATTTTGCTCTGTCTTAAAATAATTCTTTCACTGATCAGTATCTTGTTAATAAAAACTTGTCCTTTTTGAAGTATCCGTGGAGAAGGTTATGTGACTGAAGAAAATTTACTAAACCAGTGAATGAAAATTATATTTTTCTGTTAGCTCTGTTGTGGGGACACTTCTGACACTTATGGATGGCTTAGCCAGCAGAGGAGAGGTTGTGGTAATAGGAGCCACCAACAGACTGGATTCTATAGATCCTGCTTTACGAAGACCTGGGCGCTTTGAACGAGAATTCCGCTTCAGCCTGCCAGACAAAGAGGTCAGAACTTCCACTCAACTTTACATGGAAAAGTCCATCTTCATAACAAACCCCTGTAACAAGGCAGCATCACAGAGCAGTGCAAGTCTCCATCTGTACTGTACAGCTTGGACACAAGAGATATCTGGAGACACTCCATACTGTGAAGGGCAAACCTGGCACTGAACATATATAGGAATAAGATGATGTCAACAAGTAGTTGCTTCTTTCTTGGTCAAAGATATGAGGTACAATGCACAGGTGCAGCACTTCAAGTTCAATAGCAATAGCAAAGCAATGAAGAAATTTGTTTTATAGCAACAAAAATATTGGGGTGGGGATGGTTGGGAGAGAGATGGTGTGCAAAACTGTTACCCTGCTTTTGTGTTTTTTCATTCGCTATCACTGTTATTTTTTGCTACTTTTTGGAGCAAAGATAAAAGGCTAATTGGGTTGAAGGCTAGTAAAAGTGCATGAAACAGTGCATTTAGCACAAACATTTGTATTCAGTATTTATCTGCCCTCAGGAACAAGAGACAAGGTGCCATGAAATAGATCTAATACACAATTCCCTGCTGTGGAAGAATTCTAGAAGTGTGCCATAATTAATCTTTGTACCAGAAGATACTTCACTAAAAGTCTTGTTAGGATCAGAGACGAGAATGGGTGATGTTTGACATTTTCTGGATCAGTGACAGTAGTTTGAGTCATAGTTTTTGTTCTCAGTAGCAACTGTAGAAATTCTAAATGGACTAGGACTGTTTTCTTTGAATGAACTGGCAGAAGAGCAATTTTGATGAATTATTGAAACTGTCAGTGTGAATTTTTGCTAAATTTCAGAGAATTTTCTTTGACGCAAAATGTCCATTTGCAGATGAGGCTTTTACTACCATTTGTTCTTCCAAATCATTAGGTCTCATGCTTATAAAACTCACTTTTTCTGGAAGATGCATCTGTCTTTTATTTCACTGCATCCCCTGCAAGAGCTTGATGTAAGAATTTAAGAATGATTAAATTTCCTGCTTGAAGAAGCAGCGAGTGTATTAATAACTGACATTTAAAATGCTTACAAGTTTAGCAGACAAGAAAAATATTTGTACTAATGTGAGAGGTTTGGGGGTTTTGTGTTGTGGTTGTTTTTTTAAGAGAAAACTTAAGGCAAACTAAAATGCAACCATTTTATTTCTAGGCAAGATTAGAAATTTTCAAAATTCACACACGAGACTGGACCCTGAAGCCATCAGACAACTTACTTAAAGACCTGGCTGAGAAATGTGTTGGTGAGTTTGAAAGCAGTTTGTGTCATTTTCCCCTGGGCAGCATTGAACCACTCTGCCCCCAGCCTGTAGTGCTGCATGGGGCTGTGACTGAAGTGCAGGAGCCAGCACTTGGCTTTGTTGAGCCTCATACTCATTGATCCAGCCTGTCCAGGTCCCCCTGCAGAGCCTTCCTGCTCTCCAGCAGATCAACACACCCACCAAGGCAGTGTTGTTCACAATCCTACTGAGGATGTACTAATCCCCTCATCCACGTCGTTGATAAAGATATTAAAAAGGACTGGACTCGGTACTGAGCCTTGGGTAACACCACTAGTGAACCCTCTGCCAACTGGATGCAGCATCATTCACCAACACTCTTGGCCTGGCCATCCGGGCAGTTTTTAACATATAAGACACATATATATGTTGACGTAACATTTGGTTCTTGTTTTGTTTGTCAGGATTCTGTGGTGCTGATATTAAAGCCTTATGTGTTGAAGCTGGGCTCTGTGCTTTGCGCCGCCGCTATCCGCAGATACATGAGAGCAATAAAAGACTGAAGATAGATGCCAGATCGATTAAAGTAACAGCAAAGGATTTTGCCATGGCCATGCAGAAGATTGTTCCAGCATCACAGAGGGCTGGGGCTTCACCTGGGAGAGCACTACCACCTATTTCAAAGCCACTGTTAGAAAACACCCTGGAAAGAATTTTACAATCCTTGCAGAGAGCATTTCCCCATGCAAAGCTTGCACTAAAGAAGAACCAAGGTATTACAATAACATCTAATTGTTTAAATCTTCTGATTTATGCAACCAACATACACAAACATCTCAGCCATAATGACAGTGCAAATTTATACTTTGCGTGTGCAGAGTGGGAGCCGTGCATGACTTGCAACATGCAGTGGAGAACTGTGGGCTCTCTGCTGGAGCCCCCTGTTACTGACAGCAGCTCACATCCCATTAATCGTTTCAGAGATGGATCTGAGGTTTCACAGATGAGGCACTTCTTTCCAAATTGTAGAATCACAAAATGATTTGCATTGGAAGGGACCTTAAAGGTGACTTAATTCCAGCCCCCTGCCTTAGACAGGGACACCTTCGACTAGACCAGATTTCTCAGAGCTCCATCCAGCCTAGCTCTGAACATTTCCAAGGACTGGGCATCTATGACTTCTCTGGGCAACCTGTTTCAATGCCTTACCGCTCTCACAGGAAAGAATTTTTTCCTAATATCCAACCTAAACTTGATCTCTTTCAGTCTGAACCCATTCCCCC
Organism: Bombycilla garrulus; assembly: GCA_013400315.1. Taxonomy (NCBI): domain Eukaryota; kingdom Metazoa; phylum Chordata; class Aves; order Passeriformes; family Bombycillidae; genus Bombycilla; species Bombycilla garrulus. The sequence continues at coordinate 410,033 of VXBU01001980.1, forward strand.
TTGTCCTCTCACTACATGCTCTTGCAAGTAGTCCCTCTCCATCTTTTTTGTAGGTTTTCTTCAGGTACTGGAAAGCCAAAAGTAGGTCAGCCTGAAGCCTTGTCTTTTCCAAGCTAAGCAAACCAAATTTTCCCAACCTTTCCTGGGAGAAGCGCTCCATCCCTCTAATCATCTTGGTGGCTCTCCTATGGACTTGCTCCAACAGGTCCGTGTCCTTCCTGTGCTGGGACCCCAGAGATTATGCAGATGGCTCTCACCAGAGCAAAACAGAGGGGCGGAATCCCCTCCCTGGCCCTGCTGCCCATGCTGCTTTGGATGAACCCCAGAAAAAATTGTCTTTCGGGGTTGCAAGAGTTGGGTCATGTCCAGCCTCTCATCCACCTAAGTCATTCCACCCTAAGTCATTCTCAGCAGGGCTGCTCTTAATCTGTTCATCCCCAGTTTGTGTTGATACTGGGGATTGCTCTGACTCAGGTGCAGTACCTTGAACTTGGACCTGTTGAACCTCATGAGATTCCCATTGTCCCAGTTCTTGAGCTTGTCCAGGTCACTCTTGATGGCATCCCATCCTTCAGGTGTGTCAACTGCATCACTCATCACTTGGTGTCATCAGCAGATTTACTGAGGATACACTCAATTCCTTAATTTATGTCATTAATTAAGATATTAAATAACACTAGCCTAGTAGGAACCCCTAAGGGACACCACTTGTCACTGATGTCAGCTGGGATCCAGAGCAATTCATCACTACCCCCTGGATGTGACCATCCAACTGCTTTCTTATCCATCTAACAGTTCACTCATCCATCTGTCTCTAATTTAAAGAGAAGGACACTGTGGGGGACTGTGTCAGAAATTTTATAGAAGTCCAGATAAATGATGTCTGTAACCCTTCCTTTGTCCACTGATGTGGTCAATAAGCATTACTAATATAGTAAATAAATGCTTAAATGAAGGGAGAAGGGTTTTTCTGGTATCTAGGAACTAGAGAAGTTGTTCCTGATCATCTTTATTCTGAGGAAAAAAACTCCCAAGTATTTGTCAATAGAGAGATAATACCTGATGCAAATTATAGGACATAGGACAACTTTGTATAACTTGTGCAGTCTTCTTAGATCTGTGGTAGAGTGTACTCTTCAGATAAAGCATTCAAATAATTCAAGAGAAATGGTTTCCAGCACTGATTTCAAAGGTGTGTTAAAGCAAGAGCAGTGTATGAACTATTCAGTAGACATAACAAATTTCTCTTGTCTTTAAATCTAATTTTAGGGAATGATGGGATTGACAGTGATGATGACTCACCATCAGTCTCTGAAAGGAGGCCTGACAGCAAAAAGGCAGAATTCCGCACTTTTAGCAGGTACATATTTGTCCTCTTTATGGTGACATTTTTGAGATGGCTGCATCTGTAAAATGTTATGAAAGTATGTGAGGGCTGCTAAATGAAGGAGTTAAGGGTGCTTGTGTGGGTGATCAATATTTGTAAGAATTCAACTGTGAAGATCCAGCTGGGTACTAGATCTAACTGTTCTGACTACACTGCCCTAACTTGTCAAACTGATAGGCCTAGACTTCTTTTTCTAAGTCAAATTGGTTCACAGACTATTAAAATATGTTGGTTTACTCCATAGTATTCCTTCAAAGACTCAAGACCCAAAAAAAGCTCATTCTGTCCCTTTAGCTTAAAATCCTCCATGGATTTATGTAGCCATTTTTACCCTTCTACCTTCCAAGATGATTGAACCAGTAGCAAATTATGTATCAGAAACAAAATCAAGAAGTGGTTTGTTAAGTCACTGTAAGAAAAATTTAAATGATGTCTGCATTTTTTTACCTTTATCCGACTGATTTTTTTTGTTATCTTTTGACATTTTTATTGTGGAAGACATGTAGTCCAATAAGTCCAAGTTTTAAAAATAGATTATTTCCAGATAATTTTGTCCCTTCCTATGGCAGTGCTGCCCAGAAAATATGACTTGATGAGCTTGATTAGGTCTCTAGGATCTTTGACTTCAGCAAATAAAGGTACAATAGTAATGTGGTGGGAAAATGCACAAGTGTATTTCATGCAAGTGAAGCAAGATGACTAGGAAATTAATACACAAGTCAAAGATGAAACCACTAGAATGGCTGAATAAAATGAATATAAATCTTATGCATATTTAGTGTAGTGCTGTAATTTAAGCAATCAAGTAATGTTCTTCTTCAGATAGAACTAATGTATTTCAGAACCCTCATTATTTTTTTTTTAGAAATGTGGTTTTTCCCCTTTCTTCCCACCATCTCCAGGAACTGTGGCCAAGTTTTAGCTAAATCTGACAGGTGTAGATATCTCACTTAAAGTCAAGAAAAGCTGAAAATGGTTGTATATGGACAATGAAGAGACTCAGACAAGTTTGTGCTGTGAGAGTTGTTATTTTGCCCCCGTATCAGGTTACTGATACCTGTTATCAGCTGTTTTTTGTGTATTTGCCTGGACATTCCCTCTGTGGGATTTAAGAACTGTTACTTAACCCATCTGGAGGAATAGTAGACATGCTGGAGACTGGCAGGATTTTTTTAGCAGAGGAGTGATACCAGTTTTTGAGAAAATAAATGTTGATAAATAGCCTGGTCTTCTTGATCACAGATCATGTTCTAATAGTAATAATAGTAGTAATAATAATAGTAGTAGTAGTAGTAGTAATNAAATAAGCACAACTCATTGTTAATGGAGTTGGCCTGATTTGAATTTGCTGTTCTGTGTTTAATGTTGTCTGAAAATTCGCTTTTCTTGTAGATGGAACGATTCTGAATGAGGACATTTGTACATAGCCATGTTTAATTTCTATTTGAAATGAAAGGGGAGGATGTTGCTAGCAGCTTGGGAAGATAGGAGGTGCTGCTAATAAGCCCTTCTTTGTGGCAAGTAATCCTGCTGATCTTGATGGGATCCAGAAATTGTTTTTTTGTTGCTTCTTAGATCTCTGTGCTCCCAGTAGCTGCCTCTGCATCAGCCGATGGCATAATGCATTTTTTTTACTTTCTTTTTTATTGTATTGTAGGGAAGCCAAAGTTTTTGTGAAAATAATTTTTTTAAAAATATACATATAGAGTTTGTACTGCTGCACTAAAATGCAATGAAAGTGTTGCGATTCATGGAAAGCTTAGATGTATAAACTGATGTGTGCTCCTTAACTAGAAAAATAAATATAAGCAGACTACTGCAGTTTTGATTTTCTACCATTAGGCAGGAAATAAATTTCATCACTTGGTATTGCTGTATTAAAATATTTTGATCTTTATTAGCAGCATTTTAGAGCTGTACAAGTCAGCACAGACACATCATGCCACTGGATACTTGTTTGCCGCACAGGAGGAACAATTCTCTTTTTGCTATGTCATGGTTACACCTATGGCTATATAAATACTCTGTCTACTGTATGGATTTACCATGTGTGATATACCATGCCTATCTTGTGACAGGAACTCCCTGCATATTGTTACTGTGAAACGGTGCATGAAGAAATTTGCCATGTGAAAAGACTTTTGCCACTTCCTTCATGCAGCAGATTTGTGTCCTCTTCTGTGATTGAAGTGCCATCTGTAGGCAGTGGCTTGTGGTTTTTCAAAGCACTTTATCTGGTCTGATGGATACTTTGATAATGAGAGGAGTGAGAGGCTCTGAGTGATTTAACTCTTCAGGCAGACTAAGGACTGGTCACCTCTTATAAAAGGTGTTTGAAATTATGATCTGTGACTTGGCTTCTTTTACTGTGTTAGCCCTCATCTTTGCAAATAGGTCTTTGTTCAGGCTGTGCTCCAGTCTAACGTGGCTATGGGCCCACACTGAACTGCAAATGGTGCATTCACAGTTGTGTAGTGATTTTTCCAGGCTGACATGTCTTGCTGAGGGGTTAGCCTTGATTTTTCAGGTGCATCATCACATCGATAACTGAGTTTTGAGGCTCTTTAGGAGTTACCTTACCCCTAAGTAGTTTTGAATTCCAATTCAGTTCTGTTTCTGTCTGCATAACGTCTGAGTCAAAGTGAAAATGTTACCTTATTGTTAAGGAGTTGCTCATTTATTGGTTTGTCTTGATGTCTTTGCTTTATGCACTCTTATTTCACCAGATAGTTTTACTGATATGTAGTTACTTTCTGGCCTGTTCTACATGATGTAGTTTTCTTAACTAAGCTTTCATTTTACCAGCTGATACGAGAAGCTCAAAGAACAGCACCAAGTATCATTTATATCCCACAAATCCCTACATGGTGGGAGACTATTGGACCTGCCCTGAAAGCTGGTTTTACAGGACTACTGAATAACATTCCATACTTTGCTCCAGTTTTGCTCCTTGCGACATCTGATGTGCCACATGAAGATCTCCCTGAAGAGGTATTTCTGTCAATACTTTTCTTTCTTTGTTACGCAGTTTCTTGTTAATTTACAACTCCTCGAAACATTGTGCTGTTCTTAAGCAGATTTATGCTGTTATTACTCAGGCACCAGACCCCTGTCTCTTAGAATTTGCTTAGACAAAGCAATGCTGAAAGCATTTGTCTAAAGTGTCATCTGAGTAAAGAGGCTGACTTTGACCCAACTTTTTCTCCCTTTTCACACACTTGTGCTTACTAGACAGATCTATAGATACACTTCAGACAACCAGTTCAGCAGCTTCAAGATGGTTTGGAGTGTACTTAGTGAATAATATACAGTGCTTGAAAGGTAGCTGGGAAAAAGACTGTTTTTCTGAAAACGTTTTTACAGAAAAAGTACCGTGGTCACATTGTTAGTGATAGAAAGTAATTTCTAATCTAAATTATTTCACAAAAAAATAAATTTCTTTCTTCATCTAGCTGGAGACTTGACAAATTAAAAAGCTAAGGACCAACTTCTGTTTAAGCACCTTGGAAATAAAGTTTTAGTTGTATTTCTTAACAAAATTTATGAAAAACACATGCTCTGCTTATCAGAATCTGAGTGTTCGTTAAAGGAAGGTGGTTAAAATATAAATATGCTGCTCTGCTTATTTTGTCTAAGTAACAGAAGTTTTTATAAAATTAATAAGTGCATTCTGAAAAAACAAAAACAAAACCGAAACAACCCACATTACCAAAAAGTTGGCACTTGTCTGCTGAGCCCTGCCTCTTCCCTCTGTAGCTGTCATAAATATTCAAGCGAAAGGACATCAAGCTGGGTAAACATACAATACGCAGTATTTGGGGTGGTGAATATCACCCCTTTCTGATTTGTTTATCATACATTTTTTCATGGATCTTAAAATCTAGAAGGTTGATTAGAGAAGGCGTTTTAGTCTGCAGTGCTATGAAAATCTAGCCTTTTAAGGCCAAGAAGTTAACTTTTTATTGCTTGTTTTATCTATATGAATATTCAGCATAATTTAGAAATGCGCTCATCTGTTTGGAATAGAAAAGAAAAAAAAATTAGTGGCCTTATATCTGAAATCTCTTTTCTTCTCATGGTCTAGATAAAAACATTGTTTAATGCTAATCGTGAAGAAGTTTTCAATATCCCACGGCCTACCAGTGCTGAAAGAAAAGGCTTTTATGAGAACTTGATTATGAAGCAAGCTGCTGAACCTCCTGCATCAAAAAACAATGCAGGTAAGGATATTCTACATATAAAAAGTTTGTTACAGTAAGTTAACAGGTAATAGTATTATTGGTTTGGTGATAATTCCCTGACAATAATTTTTCATATACTTGCATTTGAGCACCATGAATTGACTAAATCTTTTCTCTGTTATTGCAGAGAGGGACCCTATTTCAGGTACAGGATACTTCCTGGATATTCTATTTCACATGAAGAGAAATCCTGATTTAAATTTGTGTCATTCCAGATTCACAGGTACTTTCTTCTGCAAGATGTTCTCAGGTGGATGTGCAACCAGAAGTATTGCGCAAGAAAGCAGCCAAAATTAAAAAACGAGGAGTGTTTGTGGATTACTCTGAGCTCAGAGTAAGTCTAACTTCAATTTTGTTAATACTGAAGTAGGACATTTTCTTTATGACTGTAAATTAACTCGATTGTTAACCAATGCCAATTCAAACAATTTATGAGGGGGATATATAGCTTGTGAAATAATTCAGCCTGCAAGGGACTAGGAGAGTTGCTTCTGCAGCTGGTGTAAACTGCTGCTCTTGCTGTGTTTTAGAAGACAGGGTTCTCTTTCTAATTTTTAATGTAAAAGGGCTTGTTAAATTTTAAAATAGCCCAATGACAACCTGCAGGTACTGTTAGTTATTAATGCAGTTTTTATGATGGATTGGGGTAGGGTTGTTTTGTTTTTCTGTTTGTATGTTTTCATATATTAGGAAGCAGAAAAGGACCTTGATTTTTAGTAGTTATGGCTCTAAACCTGAAATTAGCAGATTGACCTAAAGCATGTCCTGGATAAAATACTAATACCTGCTTTTCCAAAATTATTTCAAAATCCAGTGTTAGAATTTTACATTCATATGGTTACAGTATTATAAAGTTTTTCTAGTTTCCGGAAGAAGAGAAGTTGTCCTAGGTTATAGCTGAGGAAAGGGTCAAAAGTGGGTCTAGCTGCAGGGAGTAAAAGATCTTGAACTGGAGAGGATATAAAAGAAGGACCTGACTTTCAGGGAACATTGCTTGGATGAAAATTTGGGAAATTGCTAGTTGAACTCCTGGAGTTTGGTCAAAGCAGAAGAGGCTGCTGTTTATCTGTCTGGGAAAGGGAGTATTATTTGGATGTTTCCTCTGTATGGGGAGACTATCATCAGAGTGGAATCCCCTCTGACGAAGGAGTTTGTCCACACAATTTCTATTACATTTTTAAGCAGTGACATAATTTGTAGAAGTGAAACTAGCTTTCTAAGGCTGGTGTCTTCCTAAGGAAGCAAATTTTTGAGGGTTTTAATGTTCACATCTGTCTGCATATGGAGAGAAAACACATAGGTTTTTCTAGAGTCAGAGTGCTAATAGCATGTGCTCCAAAGTTATTTCCAGCTAGAGAAATGGCATGGTAGAGTCCTTATAGATGCTTCAGTTTATACATATTTTTCAGTTGTTTTTTTTTCAGAGGAGAAAACTACAGCCATGAAACATGTCTTTTTTTGAAAAAGTGTTTCCTTAACAAGAATGTCACTGGAACTTGACATTTGTACCAGAGAACCTCTTTGGAACTTTCCTGAAGTCAATAAGCTGGGTGAACCTCCAAAATATATCTGCTTGGTTTTGTATGGGATAGGGGTTTTTTTTATTATTTGTTTGGGTTTCTTAAGTTGATTGGATTGGTGGAAGTTTCTGTTTGTTTATTTGGTCGGTAATAGGCATAGAATTTTACAAACAAATAGAAAAGCATGCAGTCACCTATGTGGTAGCAATTAGAAATAGTTTCACTGGTGGTGTTGGCCATGCAGGTCTGTCATGTCCTATGTGTTGTGTTTGCAGCAGCTGGAAGCACGCTGTGTGCGTTTTGTGCCTCTTACCTGCATGTTGGAAGTTCAGGGGAATACCCTGGTCTTGTGCTAATTGATCTGAGCAGGGCTGAGTTAATGACAAGCAGCTGTGAGACAGTAATACTTTCACTTGGTGTAGCTGCTTTCTTAAGCTATGTCTTTACAACCTCACACAACACAGAGCTACTGAACAGCAGTGTTGCCACTAGCTTGTTAGTGTTGCATTTTCATAGATTATCACATTCACATCTCCGCAACAAAAGGGACTGTGTGACAGATTGGAAATTTGCTACAGGTGCTCATTCTGCTAGTTCATCCACTCCTGAGTTGAAAAGTAGGAGCTAACAGTGTTTGGCACAGTATACATCCAGCTAATGTGTAGAGGTGAGCACCTAAGGAGCTTCTGTTTCCAGCTGGCATGGCTGTACCTTGAAGATCTGTAGCCTGGTTTCCAAAGATATATTTTCCAGGGCCCTGTACTGCATTTCTAATGAAATACAAGCATGGTTTTTCGGTGACAGCTACTCTATAACAAAGGGGGTTGTGTCATTTCTTGCTGTTCTGGAGGCGTTTGATTGGCAGTTATGATTGTTGATGTCATAGATTGATGAGTAAGAAAATATTGTCTGAACTTTAAACCTTCCTTTTGTCTGAAGTGTGAGTTTCTTCAGTTAAATCTTGTGAGATATTAAATCAGCTCTCTGAAGTGCCACTTTTATTTAACAATATATGAAAGTAGGACATACCTTGCCCTATTCTGAATTGCAGTTTCCACTTTTTTTTCCTTCAGAAAGTATTGGATGCTGTTGTTGCAGCAACTGAGAATGTCAGTATATCAAGCATGGCAAAACTATATTCTGTTCTTAGCATGTGCATTTACCAACAGCGGGAAAATCCGGACAAAACTGAATTAGTGAAGGTAAATTTTTTTGTCTTATAGCACTTGCTGTCACATGGTATTATGTTTGTGTGTGTATGTTGTGCATATGTATGTGCTCACAATTACTTATCACTCTTTACTGCTTAGTTGCCTCTGTTACAAGATTTTAATTTCAGGCTAGAAGACATCTACTCATACTGCAAACCCATTGTTGAATTTGGCATAATTGGCAATTTCAGCAGAAAAAGGCAATGGATCCACCTACACAGGCCTCTCCAACCAGTTAATCTCTCTGTCACGAGTCCTTCTCCAGAACTTCTCCAGGATAGGGAGCTGTGAAAGGAGAGCGCTTTTCTCAGTATACCACTTCCTCTTTCTCCCCTTGCAGGCAGGCACACATGGTAACACTTGAATAGTACTCATTCCATTCTTGAAAAGAAATTAAATATGAAACATTACAAGAATTTCAGGCTTTTCTGTAGGCTCACTAGACTTTTCAACTTGGCATGGCTCAAGCATCTTTAATAGGACAGGTGGGGGGCTTTCTGCCTATGATGGTTTGATGCTAATGAGTCCAGCTCTCTAATCTCTTCCTCTGAGTGAGGATTTCTGAGTTGTTAGAACTCAGCAGAAATCTTTCAAAGGCACCCATGGTCCCAGGCAGACATTCTCAGTATTGAGTTGTTTTAGATAGATTGGATATTCAGTCTTCAGCTTCAAGACCCTTGAATCCATTTGTCTTTCAAGTGTTTATGCATGAAATTACATAAAATTCTTTATGCTTCTAAGTCTGCCTTAAAAAAAAGAGGAAGCCTCTCCTCTTTTGCCAAGGAGACCATTCCTGAAAAATGCACCCTTCTCTAATCTAGCAAAATAATGTGTTTTAGCATGAGGAGGGATTTGTTTGTGTTATATCAGGGCTTGTGGGCTCTTGTGTCTGGACTTGATTTTTTGTTAATTTTCTATATCTACTTTTAGCTTTAGTTCCAACTTTCAGCACTGGCTCTTCAGGAACTGTCTTCTTTTTTATTGTTGAAAGCATCTTAAGAGAGACCCATTGCTCCTTGATGTAGATCCCTGCAGTTTCTCTGGCCTACTCTCTGTTTTGAATGCCTAAGGATGTGTTTGAAGCTAGTGGGGCCATTGTGATGGTGGTAGCACATGTATTGGCTGAATATTACTAACAATTGAATGTATGTACAGATTCTTGATTATTTTGATGAAGAAGTTATCAGGGTTCTCAGGCTTGTATTCACACTGACTCCTAATTTGTCTTTTTCTCCCTCTTTTTTCTTTCTTTTTTTTTTTTTTCTTGTTAGGAAATGAGGGATGAAATTGCAGGCCTCAGTTGGATGTGATACTTGACTCCAGTATACTTGACATACACTGATGTTCATGTATGGCTCCCAAATGGATACGTTATATTTATGTCTCACTAATTGTAGCAGCTATAGAAAAAAAAGAATAGAAGAAGCTAAGTACATAACTGAAACCAAACATAACAGAGTGCTGAACCAGCAACACTGGTTGAAATGACCAATGCCAGATTATGAGGAACAAAACAAGGCAAGCTTATTAAACTGGGTAATTCCAGTAGTAGATCATGCCCACTGGATCAAGAAAGGATCTGTCTGAAGAAGGGAAGACATCAGCTGAAGAAAAGTGGGAACCAGTTTGAAAGAAAATTGACCATGTGGGCTAATTAGCAAATGAAGCAAGAGAATAATTCAACCAATAGAAGAGTGAATAGTAATTAATTGGAAGCCTATGTAATTGGGAGCCAATCAACATTAGTGTCTGCAAAGTTTTGATAGTCAGTATGCTGGCTTTGTGGATTTACTGCCTACCACCCTTTTCTGCACAGAACTGCAAATAAATCAAATACCTCTACTTTGTGTGGATCAGCCTTTTGCACACTGAGTGAAAACCTGTTTTGGGACAACAGTGTTTTCTTTTCGAGAGAACAGCATGGAATTCTTCTAAAGCATATTGATTCTGATTCCTGCTGCTGTCTCAAACCTTCCAAACATTTTTTATTGCTGGAAGACTTTGGAACTGCTGAATATTTTTTCGTTCAAGTTTATTTCTAGTGAAGAAAAGCTGAGAGGCCAAGAGTAGGACACAGGGCACCATTCTCGCTAGTGACTCTGGCTGCCCTGTTGCCTCACCGGGATGGGTCGGGAGGCACCCCAGTGCCCCGGGGTGCAGGAGCGAGCTGGTGGGGCGGCACTGCCCCCTCGTAGGCGACCGTGGTGCGGCGACCTCCAGGGCTCCAGCTCCCAGTTCATCCTCTTGGATCCTCCTCCCTCAGTATCCGACCCAGCTGGAGGCGCTCCGGGTGCCCCCAGGCAACCGCAAGAGCCGCAGGATCCAGGGGCAGGGGGGGACCCGGCGAGGTCGTGAGTCCCGGCGCGGAGGCGCCGGCCGGGAGCCCGCGGGAGCGGCGGCAGCGGGGGCCGGTGCCCGTGCCGGTGCCGGTGCCCGTGCCGGTGCCCGTGCCGGTGCCGGCGCCGGGTGCCGAGTGGGAGCCTTCGGGACCGTTGGGAGGAGCTGGAAAACCTGAGTCCCGCGGGAATGCACCGGAGACCGTACCCCATGGAGGGAAAAAAGAGAAGATAAAAGGAGATTTAGGGTAAGTTGTCGGGTGCGTTGAGCGTGTGAAGAAGCGGCCGCGGGTGTAGTCGGGGGTCGCCCAGCGCGGCAGGCCGCCTGCTTTCCAGTACCATCCCCCTTTTCTGGCAGCGTGGGAATCCTTAAAGGTAAAGGGTTTTGGGAAAGCTGCAAAAACGAAGTTTCAGAAACAGCAGAACAGCAATTAGAGGTAAGCTGTAGCCATAAGATTTGTCAGTAGAAAAGTTACACGAGATATAGAAAGCAAGGACAAATGAAACAACGATCTGCATATTAAAGCGTGGCTAGAATAACTCTTAAGACCGCAGAAAAATATATCTAGCAAGATATTAGGAAGTTCTAAGCTTAATAATGGAGCAGGCATTTTATTCGGAATAAGCAAGCATTGGTTTAACCAAATGTATGTGTACATATAGTAGTTGGCTAAAGCAACTGTCAGTATGCTTTTGCTCTCTGCGATTGATCAAGAAACGTTTAAAATGCATTGTAAAACAGGGCTCTGCATCTGAACTTGAGCTGTTGTCATCTTCCTATTGTCTCAATCATGTAATGAGACTTCTGAGAAATAAAAAGCTTGAGATGCAGATGCATTCTGCAGCATTCCTGTCCTGTTCGATGTTGTATATAAATTTGCAGCTGGCATTATGGCAGCCCTTCTAAGGAAGTTGACTGGGTGCNGACTTCTGAGAAATAAAAAGCTTGAGATGCAGATGCATTCTGCAGCATTCCTGTCCTGTTCGATGTTGTATATAAATTTGCAGCTGGCATTATGGCAGCCCTTCTAAGGAAGTTGACTGGGTGCAAACCCTGGTCCAGGGGGCTGTGGCAGCATGCTGAGAGCCAGTTCCTGGGGTGCCTGCAGCCCTGAGAATATAACCCTTCTGTATCAACCTCATGGTTTGCTGGTTTATTTGTTCTTCCCCTTCCCTGTTTATTTTGATTCAGTTTCTTACCTGAAAAGTTATCTTATGAAGATTAACTTAGATACTGCTTTGGTTTTATTTTGATAATGGTCACACAGAGACTGCCTATATTTTGATGACAAAAAGGCATCATGCTTGGCACAAAATATTCATAACCTCTGAGTGCATTTTAGCTGGTGTGAAGTACCTGTGAAATACTCTAGTTAACAGTTTATATGTCCTACTTTAGATGCTTTAAAAGCAAAACTCTGTTTGGAAATCAGAAGTCATTTGTGCTTAATTAAAACTCATAATCTAAACTGATGAAAGTGTTACTTAAACTTTTTATAATCTTGGTCTACCTTAGTAAAAAAGAGACAATTTACGTGACTGTAAAGGATGTCAAGTAGCCCCTACTTTCTGCATCTCAGTGTTGCTACTTCAATAACTGAATCATTCGACTTACAGAGTTCCGTGTTTTTAACATAGCTTTCAAAAGCTAAAATTAGTCTCTTATTTTTCCAAGTCAGGCTCTTCTTTCCACACTGTCTTGCATTTCCATGGGAAACACAGACCAAATCCAACTCAGAAATGGTCTGCCCTGCCTTGGAGTGAGGCTTATCATGAACTCTATTTCCTCCATGTGGAACACTTTCAGGAGTTTCAGTTGCATGGATTAGGGTGGGTTGTTTTTTATTTATTTTTTTTTTTTTTTNNTTTTTTTTTTTTTTTTCTTTAATCCATCAGTTTCAAAACTACTGAACTAATAAAGAAAAAATCCTCAGGGTGGTGGATTGGTGTTTTTTGGATTTTTTTCTTTGCAAAAGATTGTGGAATCTACTTTAAAATTGCTACTTTGCTTTTGCAGTCTAAGCCATGGGCAGGCAGCTACAGATTCTTTTGGAGAATGCCATCAGAGACAGTATCAGAGATTTTACTAATGTCCAAGTAGAAAACATCCACAGCCTTCCCCTCATCCACCAAGGAGGAACACCATGTTGTAAAAGGAGATCAAGTGGGTAAAGCACCATCTACCTTTCATAAACCCATGCTGGCAGAGCCTGAGCTCATGGTTGTCTGGTACGTTCCCTGTGATGGCACTCAGGATGATCTGGACCATGACCCTGCCTAGCACCAAGGTCAGACTGACAGGCCTGTAGCTTCTGGGGTGCTCCTTCCAGCCCTTCTTGTAGATGGGTTTTACATTTGTCAACTTCCAGTCAACTGAGACCTCTCCAGTTAATCAGGACTGCTGGTAAATGATTGAAAGGGGATTGGCAAGTTCTTCTGCCAGCTCCCTCAGTATCCTTGGGTGGATCCCATTTAGAGCCCATAGATTTGTGGGTGTTTGAAGTGGTGTAGCAGATCACTAACCATTTCCTCCTGGACTATATGGGCTTTATTCTACTTCCAGTTTCTGTCTTCCAGGTTAGGGAGTGAGTACCTTGAGGTCTGCTGTCTCTGTTTCCTTTTGTGTCAAGTAAAGGATGAAGATTCTCCATAGCTCTCCTTTTGTTTTTGATATATTTGTAAAAACATTTTCTCTTGCCTTTTATGGCCCTAGTGAGAATAAATTGTACTTGAACTTTGGCCTTTTAATTTTCTCCCTGTGTAATCTCCTCACATCTTTGTAGTCCTCATGCACTTCTACACACTTCTGTCATCTTCTCCATCATTTACCTATGTCTCGGTAGCATTACCATGGAAAAGCAGAAGAATCTAGTCTGGTTTCTGCCACTTTCAGCATGAGATTTAGTTTGATGTACTTGTTAGGAAACTTTGGATTCTAAACTGAACAAGCCCCATCCCATGGCCATCAGAGGCTTCCTCATACAGTAAATGTAAATAGTATCATCCTCCTCGCCGCAGAAACACTGATATGAACAAGATCCACAGCCATGAAAAAGTCTATTTGCAGTTCCTTTTGGAAGGAACTGAAATTGAAGTTTTATCTGGGTAAATGCCATCCTTCTGAAAGAAATGTTTTAAAATGTCCTTCTCAATGCTGTTATAAATGAAAGAGAGGCGGGAGAAAAACTCTCCTAATTAGATTTTACTCCCAGAACAAGGTGTTGTTCTGCTGCATTGAGGATGTAGAAGTTTGGCAGAACACAAACACCCTTGTGTCCCAGCTGGTCCTCAGAGGGGCTGGGTATAGCTGGACTTAAATTTTGATTAGAATAAATAAACAATGTTCACATAAATATGTTCTTGCTTCTTTATGCAGGAATTTTTCTCTGACAACATTGAATGTTTCAGTGAACACTGTCTAAGATCAATGAGAAAAATATGGCATCCATTTTATACTCTAGCTTTGACAAAAGCATGGATATACTAAGGGAGAATGTCAGTTGATATTTTATGAGGTTCTAGGTTTTCAATTCAATTTATGCAATGAAGAGAGAAAGCATGCATAATGAGTCATGTCATGGCAAATCTACAGCTAAAAGTCCACAGGGAAATGTGAGTATATTAATGTCAGTACCAGTGTCTTAAAACCAGAATCACTCTTCTTAGTAAAAGACTGCTTGCATAAAACCCACGTATTTCTTCACAGCTCCTTTGAGATCTCCTCTCCTCTTTGGTTACTGAGATACTAGTTGCTCTATGGAGCATCAAGATTATGGTTAGGAAATGTCTGTCCTTTGAGAGCTGTGTGCACACGGTATGCAGCAGACTCAGAGTCTGGGTCCTCCTTGGGGCCCACAGGCTTTTGTTTGCATGACTTAGAGCACTGAATTAAAAACCTGGTGAACTTCCCCCAGACCTGGAGAACTGTACAATGCAATGAAATATAAGATTTTTGTACAGTACTTCTAATTCAGCAATCCTTTTCTCCTTTCCTCTGTCCTCTTTCTTAATGTTGCCAGTTGGCAAAGCCAAAATTGGGTCCAAAAAAGGAACGCTATAAAGAGGGTAAGTATTAGTAATCCCTTAGGTGTCCTTTTTAGCCTGGTTTCTGAGAAGGATTGCATTTGGTCACTTTGTCTATTTAACTTGGCCCCAAATACTTCTGAGCTGATCAGTCAAATTCAGCTAAAGCTGTGAGAATTGATACCACATACATAATGAATTTCCTTGCAGTTTTATGAAAATATGTGCGCAAATAGGAGGGGATACTATTGATTCATTTAATGGTTGGGAAGAATGCAGTGTGAATTCCTGCCTGCTCTTAGGCACTAGGGAATCTGTTCTTTAGCTCAGGTGTCTTTGTGGCATGGATTTTTTGGAGTCTGCAGGACAAAGATTAATTGTAAGTCATCCTTGAAGAAGGAGGAAATACTGCAGTATTGTAACACATGTGAAAATTAATTGGGTCATAAGATGCACAGACCCACTATGTGGGGAAGTTGAACATATTACTCTGGAACCAAATTGCTGAGCTGAGTACACAAGCAGGCTTGGTGGCATGAGGCTGCTTGCTGGAAGCTGGGAAAATCCAGTAGCTCCAGGCAGCATCCTGCCAATCATCGGCTGAATGTGGAAAGGGGCCTGAAATGCCCTTTGTATGTAGTAACTCAAGTTCTACTTGTGCAATACAAATTGTTATTTACTGAGCTCACAATTAGTTTTATAGTTGGGATGATGAGATCAAAGCCTAGATGCATTTAAACTAACATGGTAATGTAACTATTACTTCGTTGTTTCCACTTTTCCAGAGAGAAGTAACTGGAATAAATTTGACCCTACATGGAACAGAAGTTGAATGTTGTTATCACATTGGCTTTCCAGTCTATTAAAATGTTGCTGGTCAAGTCAGGCTTTTTAATAGGTAGTTTAAGCTTAAGTACTTAAAGTTGAATGCTGTGGTCATGACAATGCCTTTCAATTCAGTATTTAAAGAAAAAACTCCATCCACTGTAGATATTTTTGCATTTTGCTAGAACAACAGTCAAACAAAAGGAACAACTGACTTTTTGTCTAAGGCTTTATACAGCGTTATTCTTTAGTCACCAGAAGACTGAAGACCAGAGCTATCACAAAAGCTATGGGAAAAATTACATTCAGAAAACAGGAGAATAACTTATTTCTCCCATTTCTCCTTAGTTCCTCTTTGCAACAATTAAGTTACAGACTTTGGCATACTTTCCAACAGAAATTTCCGATGAAGCCATTTCTGTAGATGTTTAGACCTTTCTGTTATGCAGCATATTTTGACAGCTAAATTTTTTCCCCTGAATTGTCTAGTAATTTAAATTGGCAGTCTTGAGCTCCTTCTAAGCAAAAAAAAAAAAAAAAAAAAAAAAAAAAAAAAAAAAATTATGGCATTGTTTTGAATTGACTTTCGGGAGCTGCTGAGCGGAAAAAGCACAACATCTGCCCCAAAACGTGAGCTTTATAATTTCAGTCTTTCCTCATCTGCAGTTTATCCTTGTTGCAGTCCATGGCTGGACTAGTTCAGCAGAATTGTTGCAGCAAGTACATGCAAAATATCAAAAAGTCACCAAATGTAAAAACATTCAGGACATTGAATTATGGTTTTCAGCTTTGTCTCCAGCATAAGTTTTCAAATTTGCTGTCAGAAATGGTATCTTCTCTGTGTGCTCATTGCCATGCCTGCTGTCTTATATTTGCTGCTTGATGAAGTTTGTTTTTCCACTAATTGACAAGCCTAAGTGTGTGTCCTGATGTCTAAAAATGCATTTCTAAAAGTATTTCCTCTCTGAATTTGTCTCCCTTCAATTTCTGAATTGATATTGCCTTTATTTTCTGTTATTGCATTCTGTTCACCATATATATTTTATTAGACTGACCAAGACATTTCAAAACCTGCCCTGGTCACAACGGGAAATCTTCACTAAAATTAAGGGGTTTT
The DNA here is from genome assembly GCA_013400315.1 of Bombycilla garrulus. Taxonomy (NCBI): domain Eukaryota; kingdom Metazoa; phylum Chordata; class Aves; order Passeriformes; family Bombycillidae; genus Bombycilla; species Bombycilla garrulus. The sequence continues at coordinate 426,693 of VXBU01001980.1, forward strand.
AAAGCATGTTTATTGTGATTCTTCATTTTCTCTTAAGTGACCTCTGTCAGCATTCTCTGAGGACACTAAAATGGACTTTTAGTGTCTGAAATTCAATCACACAAAAGAAGTAATGCAGATTTCTTGTATGGTGAAATGGGGAAGTTTTATTCAGACCACATAAATTATATTCCAAGTTAAACCACAGTGTCACTCTAAGGAATTATTCTCAGCCACTTGTTTGCCAAGGCTTCCAGCACCTGTTCCAAAGCACTAATTCCCAGGAGACTTCTAAGTCCTGGAGACATGACTTGCATTTCTTGTTTTGGATGGGTGATACAAAAATTCATATTTCATTGTCTGAGTTCAGATTATTCAGGTGCCATGTAGCAGCTGGTATCAGGTTCATAACCTTAACTGGCACCTCGCTGAAGTGCATGCAGCTATTGATCATGTCACAGTATTTCTTCTAAAAATATTGATCATATAATGCACACATGAGAATGAGTTTTTGGAAAGGTATCTCAGCATCATGCAGAGATGCCTGAAAAAGTTTTAAATTACCTGCCACCATGATTCCTCTATGGTCAATGGTGCCATTTAGCCATCTTCCACTGAAAGCCACTCAAACCAGCACTTCAGGTAGGGTGTGTCAGCAGCAACCCTTGAAGGCAAGGGTATGTCTCAGATCACCGTTCCTTTTGTGTCTGATCTAGTGGAAGCACCTCCCTTCACCCATGGTTAACAAAACAGACTTTGATTAAATGCTGAAAGTCTGTCATCAGAAAAGCGCTTTAACAGCTAGGTGAGGGTAGAAAAGAAAGTAACTTTTAAGCTGTACTGGGAGCAGAGAAGCCTCCCTTCCTCTCTGGTATCTCTCTTCACTAGTAGGAAAGACTATGGATTTATGTATTAATCTTGCAGCATTTAGCTGTGCTTTAGTCTAAGTGCTCTAGGCAGTAATCTAGAAAAACATAAATATTTATATATCCAAGAGTGAATGAATTTAATTAATACACAGGCAAAAGACAGAGTTACTGTTTCTCCAACCTCCCCATACCTTTCCAGCCACTTCAGCTGAAATCTGGGTGGGTACTGGTACTTGCATCTGCCTCAGCAGTGACTTTGAGGGCCAGGCAGAATTCATCTGCACCAAGATGGTAGTGGAGCCCTCTGAGCCTGGCACCAGTGAAAGGGTCAGGAACCAGCAGCCCCAGGTAAATCACTGCCATCACCATCACTACCATCATCATGGCTGATCCCACCCCCTGTGCATTTATTATAGGAAATGTAATTTTCCTGTCTGTGCTATAGCATCAGCTGAGGTGCTCTAACAGGCTGACAAATGAAAAGTTAATTCCTTCAGAACCATAATTCCTTTTATGCTTCAGACCCAAGCTGGGGTAAGGTGAATCATATACTGTATATGGTGAATTAGATACTATATCATGAACTGTATGGTAGCAGTACAAAACAGAGATCAGTGATCTGGCTGAGGAACAGGCAGAAATAAACCTGTAGGTAGCTGCATAGTGATACTGATCAGTCTATGAGATTATCTGAAGCACATGAAAATTGAGAAACTGGGAGATGGGCAAGAAAGCAGCATTCATCTTTGTCTGCTGGAATTTCAATACAGCTTAAGAAATCTTTCTCAAATAAAAAGTACTAATTTGAGTTTGTGCAAATCCAACTTTAAATTAAAGTAGAACTATAATAAGGCTTGCTGCAATCCCAGTGAAACCAATGGCTCCCATTAACATAGCAGGGTTTTATTTCTCTATTGGCTTGAATCATATGTAAAATTGAAGGTTCTTGTTTGCACTTTCATTTCACATAAATGCCAATGCATTAAGAACACCCCACCTACATTTTAATTTCTTGAAGATCCTTTGAGAGTGTTTTTCTTAATTTTCCCAAATATTCTTATTAAATTTATTAAAATGCATCTCTTAGAACATTTTCAAACTAAACAGAAGCACTTGTCCCTTCACACTGTATTGATACAAATGACATTGTTTAAGATTAATCTATTGCTGTAGTCTTTTCAAGACCAAAACAGATCCCTTGAAAATTTTCCTTAATGTATTTTTTGAGACTTTTCAGCTTTTTTTCTCTTTACTTTCATGTAACATCTCTTCTTTCCAGTCTCTTTCTTTGTGCAGAGACAACCCTCCGTAACTGCTGCAGTGTTTAGTACTCTGCCACTCTTCTTGCACATCCTCATGCTATGAGCAGCTGCAGTAATCTGCTTTTCTGGATAAATAATGGGAGTTCTCAGGCATCCTGCATGTGTTCCCAAAACAAGGCGACTGTATGACAGCATAGGAATCTCAGGATGAACAGAAAGCCTGTGATAAAACACACTAATTGATAAAACACACTAATCAATAAAACAACGAAGTGGGAATGAGTCTTTTTTTCTCCCCTGGCCTCTCTTACTGTGTCAGCAGCCTAAGTTGGAATTGGAGGAGCAGCTTTATCCGAGTTTTCCTTTCTCCCGGAATTCAGTGTCCTTTCAGTCCCTTAAGTGTCCATTGCAGATGCATCATACTGCAGGTACATCATTGCTGTAAAGCAGGTGGAAGCCTGCTGAAGGGAAGAGAGCTGACACTTCTGCCATACGGGGCACAGCCTCTGGTAAAAAGCTGAATGCACTTGTTTTGCACCATCCACTCCCTGTATCTGCATACCAGGTATTTTGGAGAAGAGAGTGGAACAGAAAGCTTTGGTGTGGCCCTGATGACCTATATATGCTTGAAGGTCAGTCCTAGGGCATCTGTCCTGGGTGTGCCTGACACTGGAGATCTCCCTTTGCAGTGGCTCAGCCTGCAGACTGCACCTGCTTTTCTCCAGTAACACTTGCAAAGGCTGGTTCCTGGCCTTTGTTCTAATCTCCATCACCATCACCCTTGAAGATGTGATGCTATCCTGTAAAAGGGGTCAGCCTTGACTTTGTATTGCTAGTAACTGGTGCCTCCAACAGGAATTATTTTTTAGGGCATGGAGGAAGTGGAGAAAGGACCGCTCCAAGACACTGGGTGAGATGACTGGTCTGTTAAATCTACACAGTTTTGGCCTTTCCACTTGACAAGAGACAGAGAAGAGAGTCACTCTTCTCTTTCAATGTGTTTAGCCATAGCAATTCCTCCTCCTTCATGGTATCACTGGCCACCAGTGGATGCTGGCATGGGCTTTCACATCATTGCACTGCTGTCTGAGATAGTGGAGCTAGCATAAAGCTTAAACAAGTGAAAATTATGTTGAGGGCCTGTCACAACCCACAAGCAGCAGTGATGCTCATGAGAAATCCTTGTCAGCTGAACAAAGACACCAATCTGCATGTCAGGGAACTCTTATGCCTTATAACTATCTTAATTCTGGCATTCTAGACCACTATTTAGTCTCAGAAATGTTGGTTTGCCTGTGGCTTGGCTAAGGGCTTCTGCTTAGGTTAGTCCAGATACAACTTGCACTCCTACTAAAATATATTTGCTGCCTTCAGATTTCATAAAAGGACTAGTATAATGAATTTGCCATATTTCCCAAGCCCTCTTGTTCTTCAAGGGGGTGGATCATACAAGGGGTGGTGGTCCAGGCACAAGTGGCACTGACTGCACTCTGAAATGGCTGTGGTATGAGCTTGCTGGCCAGCCCTGCTGTGGGCTTGTCTTTTTTTGTCTTGTGTTCCAGAGGGCCTTGTTTCATATGAAACCATTCCAGTAATGTCTCCCATTTATCTCCTGGCTCTGTTGACAAGGGGAGACTATCCTTTCTGTCCTTGTCCGGGGTAATTGCCACTGCAAGACAAGTAAGAGAGTCAACTTGATTATTGAGGAGTAGACTGGGTTATCTCCATTTTGATTTGCAGCAACCCACCCTATATATTTGGTCTTTTTTCAACCAGTCTGCAAGATTCCTCTCACTTATTTTTGCCATGTTAGAAGCCAATTCACTTCCCATCATTTTGCTCCCAGAAAGGAAGCTATTCTGTGCATCCCTTAAACACTGCATATAAATCAATATAGACACACTGGGGGGGCAGGTGGGAGTCAATATTTTTGGCTTCATTCTTTATAGAACTCCAGACTGCTATAGATTTGCCTACCTGGGTAGTCCCTTCCCACTCTGTGGTTATCTTATCCCTGGAGTCAACATGCAGAGCAACTGCTCGATATTTCCATGTCTTGCCTTCTCTTTTGGAGGAGCCATCAGTAAACCACATGTTTTTCATCTGGGAGCTAAATAGGGGAGCTGTTTCTATGGGAGAACTTATACTGAGCCCATCAGGATCAGTTTATTACTCCCCATATTGGAATGTCTTCTGGTGGGCTTTTTTTAACATCATGGTCATGACAGTGGAGTTCTATCTGCACATACTACTCTCTGACAGTTTCACATTAGGTCACGCCTGGCATGGGTGGAGTACCTGCTACCACTGCTTTTAACACCTGAAAAGGGGCTTAGCACAATGGGTTGGCATTTAACTATTTTGCCTGCCTCCTGTAAAGCTATGCTTACTACAGATAGCAGCAAGGTGAATATAATTTTTCTCCATCTTTGAAGCCTTTGGAATAGAATTCAATAGGTTGCCTAGGCCTTTTGGGTCTTTTTTTGCTACTTATGAATTGATAACCCATGGATGCCAAAACCCCATTCAATATGCAAGGGGTCTGTGGGATGTTTGGGCCCTAGAGCTTGGTATACCCCAGCTTAGAATACAGGCAGTCTCAAAGCCTCTTCATGGACTTGTGTCCAATCCCAAACAGCCCTTTTCTTTGTCAGATCATATAGGGAATAATTCCATGAATTATGGAAAAGTCAGGAATGTGCTTTCTCCAAAATAGTAACAGTTGTATGGCATATTGCAATTCCTTCTTATTTCCTAGCATCCCGATCTGATCCAGAGTGGTTAATGGCTCGGGGGAATGCCTCTTGTTCAGCCTTTACACTAGGTGCCTAAGAATTTTACCTCACAGGAAGGGATGTGAGCCTTCTCTGTCAGGATAAGGAGTCCCAAACTCACCAAATGAACAATTATCTTTGTCTCAGTCTGGTCCACTGCCTCCACCTCTGGGGAACCAATTAGCACATCATTAATGTATTGGTAAATCTTAACCTGCTCTTCTGGGCCAATTTGGGCCAGTTCTTGAGCTGGAGCACAAAGGGCAAGGGTGGCTGAATGCCAATATCCCTGGGGAAGCTGAGTAAAGGTATACTGCTCTCCTTCCCATTGATGCAAACTGTTCTTGACTGATTCTTGCAAGAGACTGTAAAAAATACATATTTCATGTCGATAGTTGTCAGAAACAGGGCAGTCTTGTTCCTGGATACCCAAAATCAACCATATTAAGAACTGCAGCGGTTAAGGGGCCTGTGTTTGCCTTCAGATGCTGGTAGCCAGTGGTCAGCTGCCTCTTCCTGTTAGGTTTACATACACTGGCAAAAGAAGAGTCTGACTGGGGCTAATAATGCCCTGGTCCCCATAGTCACTAATGACAGGGTTCATCTTTTCCTTTGCTCCGGAGGGTAAGACACAAGGTTTCACATTTGCTTATCTTAGAGGGAGGCAAGAATGGTGCTGCTTGTAGTAGTCAGACTGCAAAAGGGGCAAATCCAAACACCCATCTCCTTCCCCTCAAATCAGTCCATGCCTTCTTCTTTAGTAAATCCAATCAAAAAATAGTCATAGGTATATCTCCTGTTAAGTATTTCTGTGGGGGAATTTCCTCCTGGAAGCTCCTGGAAGCCAGCACTTCACCTTGAATTCCCAAAGTCACCGTGAATTTAAAAAAAAATCAGTCATTTGAATTTGTTTAGCACTGCGTTTAGTGACACATCTTGTGGTTTCCTTATTGTGGAGAGCAGACACCATTCCAGGTCAGTGCCACTGAACTCTTACACTTTATTTTTTAATCATCTTAACTCTGCAAACTAGCTCACTATTTAGTCCCAGAAGTGTTGGCTAACAAGATAACAACTTTTACAACTAACTTTAATAAGCACCCAACTCCCACAACAAGCTTCAGGCATACAGTAAGTGGTAGAATATGATTGCTGCATTTGCCAGGATGAAATAAGAGAGGAGGGAAATAAAAAAGGAAGAGAGAAAGGTAAGAGGAAAAACAACCAGCTGTTAGATCCTGCATTGAGCCTGTCGCTGGGTTTGGTCTGGGGTTGACAAGAAGAGAGAAGAAAAGAGAGCAAGGGGAAGTGATCCGTTTTGTTTTATCTGGTTCATGCCACTTATGTAAGATAGATTCATCATGCCATTTGCCCTGTACAGTCACTCCTTTTGAGTCCTCCAGGAGATGATTCAGGGGGCTGATGCAGGCCCACAGTGCACGGGTCTCAAGGCAGAAAAGGAAGTTGGCTCAGAACAGCACTGCCCCACCTTAGTGGGACTCTCTCTTCCAATCACCACTTCCTGTCACAACAGTAAGAATGTCTGAGACCAAACATGATCAAGTGCTTATGCCTGGTCTTCCACAGGGCTATTTCAGCCCCTACTACCTGAGAAATTGTAGAATTTGTCATTGAGATGTATCAGTTTGCAATAGCTTTCCTCCATTCTGAAGAAATATAAAAGCATAACAGGTCAGTAAAGTTTTTTATTTTTGCCAGTGCCATTTACTTTGTATTGTTGAAGTATCTACTTTTATCTAAAAGAAGTCCATGAATTCAAGGTTACAGAGGATTTGCATCATATGTTTTCATTTTGGTGTAAATAATTTTTGGTCTTGTTTCTATCTGCACTGGTTTTGCATTTTCTATGTATATCTGGCAAGTGAACTGTGTGGTAAACAGCTAATTTTAAGCAAAGTTTGTAGTGTTTAATAAATTAATTTAGTAAATTAATTTTAAATTTTCTATTACTTCTGTTGACACCACAAACCTGGGTTATCACAATCAAGTTAGATAATGAAATATTCTGTAGTCAGTCAAGAGCCTTAACACGATTTTTTTTTTTTTTTTTCCCTGCAGAGCAAGTTTAAGGAAAAGGTTTGTTAAAACTTTGGAGATTAGTGTGGAAAAAGAAACCAAGAAAGGAGGAGAAAAAATTCAGATAGCAAGAATGCAAAATTTGTTAATGCATTATTGACAATGAGTTATGGTCCTAGCAGTGAAATGCTGTTCAATGCAAACAGGCACATGGCCTATATTGTGATTATTTTTCCTGGAAAATAATTACCTGTGCTGGTCAATAAAGTACATTGTGTTGTTTTGTGCACTAGTACAATAAAATTTTTCCCTAACATAATATGGAGAGTTTTGGACTTACAAAACCTTTTTCATTGCATATTAAATGTGTCTCACAAAGTTAAATGTAATTTTTTTCAATCATATACTTTGTATATTATTGTATTTTTTGTAAAATTTTATCTCTTCATACCAATATTTAGAGCAGTTGTTTTTCACTAATATCAACCAGAACTAAGATTGTTTGCATTCACAGTTGAATTTATGCTAGAAATGCTTTTCTAGTCATTACTTAACTGCCTTGGGAATTAGAATAAAAGCAGTAAGGACAAGACAGAAAAATAAATTTTATATTGTGAGTAAGACAAAAGAAAGCCGATTGCAAAGTCTGATTACTGGAAATAAACCTGATATATTACCCTCTCTTCTGAAAGGAAACAGCTCTTTTTAAATCATGAGTTCATGGACCATATTAAGTGCAATATAAACTCTTGGGAAAGGGTTGATGGAAAATTATTTGAATATTTAAAAATTTGAGACCTACTTACTCCTGTTTCATCTCTCTCTGAAGGTTTTCAGCATCTCCTGTGCTTGTAGCACACGGAATCAGCTAATGAAGGGGGTCAGGATCCCTTGATCTGCCTGGCTGCTTGCAGGAATCACATCGTATGAGCTATCCTCATTAAACCCAATGGTTAATGCTAGAGACACACTTCCTTTTAAGGGCTCTCCTTTTTGAAGATACAAAGAAACAAATGATGTTAGATGAATATTTTTAAAATATGTAAAATCATAGGGATGAATCACTGTAAATTCAAACAATTTTTTACTGCAACTATGCAAACTCTATGTCCATAGATCAGGGATTTATCTTTTCAAAGCCAGTATCAAAACTACAGGTATCTAATTAAGCTGAATACTCATTAAGTAGTCAGATAGCTTTTCTACACTGTTGACTCAAGAATCAGATCAGCAAGTATCATACATCAGAGTAGAAATGAAGTCATTCATTCACAGACTCATAGCTCTGTTGGCTGGGAGAGCCTCAGGCAATCATTGAGTCCCATCTGCTGTTCAGAGTGGAACCATCCCCAGTCCAAGTCAGCTGTGTCGATGTCTAGGCATAAATCTCAAAAGTTTCCAAGTATGCAGGTTTCACAGGATTTTTTTTGGAAGATGCACTAAATCCCCAAGGAAAATTCTTTTCTGGTGTCCAACCTCAGTCCCACTTGCTGGTGTTTGGCCACTTGTTGTATCATTTGCCAGTACCGAGGACCTGTGGGCTTTGCCACCTTTGCAACCACCCTTCAAGCAACTGCTGGTTGCTCTTGCAGTCTCTCCTCTTCACCCAGCTCCCACAGACCCTTCTCATGGTGCTCTTGGCCCCTTGGCAGCTCTCCCAGGCCTCACTGCTTTCTTGGCACTCTGAAACTGGGGTGTCCCAAAGTCACCCAAACTAGAGCACAGCAACTTTCCTAGGTGCACTGGCCACAGACTGTTGTCGCTATAGGACACGAAAGAACACAGACACACACCGCAGCTGAGGTGATCAGAAGAGAGAAGAAGAGACTTTATTTTTTCTGACTCCAGTATTTATAGTTTTCCAAAAGTGACAGTGGATTGGACGGTGGCAGTGCCACCTCTCCAAAGACACTGGACAGACAAACAGTCCATCAATTTTTCTCCTCCTCTATGGAGGAATGCAAAAACACTGAGATGTTTACAGAAAGTGTGTGAGAGAGTTCTTCACAAATATGTAAATATCAGAAGGCTTAGAAAGTCTTACAAAAATCAGGGCGACAGACTGTACTCTAGAATTTAGTTTGCTTTACATATGAGAAGAATAATAAAATGGAAAAAAAATCCTTATTTTAAAATGTTGGGAAATGATGGGATATGAGCAGGCTTCAAAAAGATTCCTTGGGGTTAAAGCAAGTCCTGTTGATGAAACTACTGTCTCTCAGACCACTACCAGTAATGTAGTGAAGCAAATACCATGTCAGAGGAATGATGAGAAAAGGAGCAGAGAACAGAGCACAGCGCCATGCCCTTTTGCAAGCTAAAACTAGTATGTACAGTTTCAGTCCTGTTTCAAAAGGACTTAATAAAAGCAGAAAAGATAAAAGGGCTGCAAAGGTAAACAAAGACTGACTCTTTACTAGTCACAGATTTGTTAAGTAATTCAGCATTCATCAGCCTGATGATCAATCAACTGAGTGAAGGCAAAAAGGGGTTTGTAAAATTGTGAATGGCATGAATGAAAGAGGATTTTTCAAGATAATTACTGGTAGATATCACATTAAAAATTGGCAGCAAAAGCAAAAATGAAAGTATTTTCAAGAAAATGAGTAGTTGATCTGGAATTTCTTTAGTACCACTGGCTGTTTTGAATGTTGGAATTCTACCATGAATCGAAACCAAAACCTGGACAAATAAAGAAAAATCCATTGAAGCTTGTTAGAAGTCATATCTCTAGCTTGCTAAGTGGTAGTGCTACTGATTGTTAGAGGTTGAGAAAGTGTCCTGAAAACATATTCACTCCATGCTTGCTGTCCTATCTATCTTTTTATTCAGCATTTTCCACTGGCCAGTGTTGGAGGTAGGACACTGGGAGCTAAAATATTGCTTGGTAATCCCATGCAGCTGCTTGATATGTATGTTTTTCTGTTGTTCTGAAACAACTTTCTCCTGAATTTAAATAAAAAAGACCATGATACATAGATTTCTAAATCCTCCACAAAAAGAGAACTTCTGTCCAGTTAATGCCAGATCACCTCCTAAATCCAGTGGTGTGAATGGAAAGATGTGAGCTGACTTTATTATAAAGTCCTGTGGGAATACAGTAACGGAGAAACAGGCAATTTGTAGAGGGAATTCACTACCCTGTCAAACATTTTTCATGTCTTAATCCCCCTGACACCTCTCCTGCAGGGAAGTAAAATAACAATAAAAGCTCTCTAGCTTTTCTGTGTTTTATGTGTATTGTTCCTAATTAGCAAGATTTCCCCCTTCCATGTATAGATGTCTAGCTTATGAGCTTTATTAAGTTAGAGGCAAGACTTCAAAATAGCTGGTGACAGCTTTTTCTAGGGCAGGAAAAGATTTTTTTGAGGACACTGCTTCTAATACTGAAAATTAAAGTGGTCTTCCTAAGGTTAGTACATACTTCAGTTTTTCACATCTGCTACAGTCCTCTTCAAAGCTATAAGAGTGAATTCTTTTGTGCTATCAATACAACAGTGGCACATTTCCCCCCTTGCTTTTCAGTGAAACCTAAAATAAAAGTTTTTAACAAGCTACTTGAAGACATTTTTTAAACTCCGTGCTTTAAATTAATTTCAGCATATGGAGCCATACTCTTAGAGCACACTAAACAAAAGCTGAATCAGTATCTAGAGAGTCCCACTGCTTTTTCCTCTCTGCAGCTAGGATCAAAAGCCATTGAAGCTCTTGAGGTACTTTTTATTTGATGTCAAAGGGCTTTGTATCCAAACTAATTGTGGGATGTTGTTAATCTCTGTAGCAACTCTGATATGGACTTTTAGCCAATTTTTCAGTTTGAGTTAGTGTGCATAAGTGTTCAGGACTCTTGTATCTGCATGGTCATAGTTGTCTTGCAGACAATTTAACCTCTTTGCTATTGTGAGCATCTCAATTTCATGTACTCGGCTTCCAGTGCAGGCAGGAACTTCCATGAGCTTCTGCCATCCCTGGCTAGAGTTGATATGCCTGGGACAACCTGTGCTGAGCATCATGGCTGAGACCTTGGGATGCCAGGTTGTGGGGTGGAATCCAGGCTGCCACAAGTCTGCTGCTGGCATGGAGCATCTCATCACAGCTGACTGTGCCACTGCATGGGGGCGTCTGTCCTGAGAGAGTGGCTTGGCCCTGCTCTTGCTTCTGTCCCTGCCCTGACAGGCTGTAGTCACAGCCATCTCTTAGGTCTTCAAGGGTTGTTTGTGCAGATGGGTCTGTTATCCTTGTATGGATTTTGCTCCCCCATCCACAAGCAGTCCAGGTTATTCCCTCCCCACTGACCATGCCAGCACCTGTGCCTGCTCAGTGCTGCTACACAGGCTTTGGAACGGGGATAGAATTTAAAGAAAATAAGAGGCAACAACCTATCTATAACTACTTCAGGAATAGACATTGCGTTTTAAAAGTGTAATCCCAGGGTCTTATAACTATCACTTAAAAGCAAAAAGAAAAAAACAATGAAAAGCAAAATTGAACCTGTCATATAGAAGGTCTGAAGTGTGGTAATAGTACTATATATTATTAGTATAGTATATATTGCTGTCAGTGCTTAAATATTGTTCATGTCTGCACATTCAACATCACTTTTTAAAGCTTTATTTTAATACTTTGGATTGGAAGGAAGAGAGAAAATAAATTCCAGCTTTTTACATCTCTCTGGCAAAGGCTATAAATCACTTTTTATTTGGGGACAAATATGTAATCTCCTGTATAATCTCTGACCTTAATAAAGAGACAGAACAACCAAAAGCAATTTATCCTGTTATAAAACTGTGCATACATAAACATTTTAGAGAACCTGGCGACTCTTGATAGGAGTATCTGAAGAAAAGCAGAATTCTCAGAGAGACAATGAATTTCTGTTACTAGGCACAAGAGAAAACGGCTTTGAGTGTTTTCAGAGATAAAATGGTAGGATGTGGAATTAGTACATTTGGAGTCCTCTGCATTTCCCTACCAATTACTGATTTCTTAAGAAAAAAAAATTATTTCTGTACCATATAGACAGCAAATCTGTGGTAATCCATACCTTACTTCTATCTGGCATGCCTCCTTTATGTAAGAATTGGAAGAGGAAAAAGTTTCTAAACCTGGCCATATATTAAAGGACCTGAGGGATGGTAGGTTCATACTCAGTGCAGAGCCCTGAGTTGAAAGTAAGCACAAAAACTCTCAGTATGTCAGCTCCCCCTTGCTCCTCTGAAATATGCATTAATAAAATGTGTGGCAAAGTGCTGGTGATGACAAAGAAGGAAATGTTAACTATATAATTGGTAATGCCTTTTTTTACCCCCCATGCAAATGGTAACTTGGAGTTTTGGTGTATTTTGTAGTCTAATTCCATATTGCTGTGGTCCATGTTCAAAATGCAGAGCTTCAGTAATTCAAGGTAGACAGTAGAGACATGCCTTGATTTTTTTATCATTTTACTCTTAAAATTCCTTTTCCTCCTTTGCTTTCTCTATTGGTACTGAATTCCCAAGTCTGAGGCTTGCATGGGATACTATTTGGTAATCTTTATTTAACACAAAGACTCCATGAGCAAAACAGATTTGCCACATGATCGCAGAATATTCTGAGTCAGAAGAGACCCAGAAGGATGGTCAAGTTCAGCTCCTAAGTGAATGACCCATACAAGGATCAAACCCACCACCTTGGTGTTACTAGCACTGTGCTCTAAGTAATTGGGCTAATCATGCCCTGTGAAACCTCCTCAGAAACATCTTAAAATAGGGATTCATTAAATTTGATTAATCACTCACTTGTGTCAGTACAATTGATGCAGGATTCATCTAAATTTAAGCAAGAGGAAAAGCTGCTAACATGGGCCACTAAAGGTCATGGACCAGGGTGCTCAGCAGGATTTCAACTCCAAAGCAGGCTTCCTTCCCAGAGCCAGCCCACAGTTTCGTAGTGGCACAGACAAAATGAAGGTTCTGCTCCAACACTGTGGTGTTGATGGCTTTGTTCTTCACCTCTACAGACTGCACCATTCAGGATGGGGAGCAGAGGGTGAGCCCCAGGAGGGACTACATGAAAGAAGACAGGATGGTAAGGGGAGGTTTTAGGGGGCAGTATATTACAGTCATGAAGTGGCAGAGCATGGGGATGGGCTGGAGGCACAGAGCTCTGGGGAGGAGGGAGGTCTGTGTGTCTCCACTCACTCACATGTGTTACCTTCTCTGCTGGGCAGGTGTGTTCCTCCAGCCCAGCAAGCAGGTTATCCTCCCTGCTGGAGGTGAGGACAGGGCTGGAAGCTGCCCTCCTCCCTCTCCCAAACCTTGCACTGCCTCCAGGCTGAGCAGTGGCAGAGGTTGTTCAAGCAGCAGTGACCCTTCCATCCTCAGGTTTTTGACTGTCCTTGGCAGCCACCACCTACTACATCTACTTCTTTTGTAATTATAAAGATTTTCTACTCTCAAATTTTCTATTTCATACCTGAGTGGTTCTAATCTTTTTTACAAGAATGACTGTAATCGCAACGCTTTTCTTGGTTTCATCTACAGTGTCATTATGCAGAGCTAAAGACTGGATTCAGCAACCATAAGTGTTAAAAAGACTGAGGGTTTGGGGTGGAATTCTGTGAAAATGTGAACATGATATAAGCAAGGGATTATTTGATTTTATTTTCATGAGTTTGGTTAGATTCTTAGTTCAATTTTGATGATGCTGACTCCTGGACTCCAGATATTTCATGTTTGTAAGTCAAGGAAGTTTTTCTCCATAGGATGACACCTAGAAAAAATGCATCAAGAAAAAATAGATACATTTGGTTTGTCAGAATTATAATAGGAAGAATAAAAGATTTGGTAAATTCAGCCTTAAACTTCAGAATAAATGAAAGACTATTATATCATCTGTTTTACATGTCAAGAAATCAAATATATTGTATTTTTAACAATACATCAATCTAATCCCCAAAAATTTCTTAATATTCCTTAAACCTGGTCAAGTAAGGCCTCACATGTTAAAGCTAAAGTTGATAAAGCAGTGGCCATAATTAAGAAACCCAACATATGTTTACATTTCATTGTTCATAACAGATAACTTCAGTTTTCTATCATGAATCTAACTTATTTTTTCTAGGTAACTCTTCCATAATATCAGATGGTGCTAGTTTAAAGGTAACAAATATTTTAAAGTGGTTAGTGTAGAAAGAATATATTTATTATACATATTGCACTCTGAAAAATGGGATCGATCAAAGCAACAATGAAAAGGGAAGAAAAAGAGGTGTTATTTTAATTTTTTTCTTTTGGCTGTGGAAGCATCTCTTTTGACAGCTCTCAGCATGAAAATTCATGTGAAACTTTGTATAGGCAAACATCACTCAGATCTTCCAGATGAATCTCCTGGCTGGTATCTGAGACAAACCCCCATCTTTGGTCTTTCAAGTTTTATGCTGCATTGTAAAAATATCCTGTATCTTTTCCAAAGGTATTTGCCAGGGTGTTATTGGTGCCAGTCTGTCATGCCTAGAAAGCTCTTGGCTTGTTCTTATCTCAGTTGGCTCTCCAAGAGAACAGTGATTGTCTCAGACACAAAAACTGGTCCTTGCTTTGTGCAATGGTGTGACTTGCCTCCAGTGTTTACAGACATTGCTATAATATTTTTGACATTTCATAAAGGCTCATGTCATCCAGATCAATGCTGAGCTGCCACAACAGCCAGAAATATCTGTAATTAGAAACATGATTGGCTATTGAAAATTGAATGCACTCTTTTCAACATGTCAGCTTCTTTAATATGAGCAATTTTTTTTGCATGCTTGGCAAGACTGAAAGTGTTCTTTTAGCTAGTACCCACTTTCTTGATATGTAGCTTAATCTTAAATCTTATACTTAAATCTTTCTGTCATTTGATGTAAATCCAGAATACTTCAGTTCCCATTCTCTACTGCTGTTGTCACTGTGCTCTTGAGATTGATGCTACGTTCCCAACAAACAGTGGATGTATTTCACTAGAAAATACTGTGACTAAAAATGAGTAAACACAGAGTTTGTAAAAGCATTTGGGGATCATTCAGGATAAAAGTGCTGTGTTACAAGTATGTATTTGCTGGCCTGGATAAACACTACTTGCTGATTTGACCAGCTGAAAGACACAGCTAAGTTGACTAGAGCTTGTATGGAGAATAGATCTCTGGAGATTACCCAAACTGATATGAGACCAGCTACTTACATTTTAAATTTTTCATCATATTAAATTAAAGAAGAAAGGACGATACTTAAAATTCCTGTCTGGACACAAGTGTAGAAGCTCATGTTCATCCTACCATTTAGTTTATTCAATAGCTCTTTTGACTAATGTAGCCTTTTCAGTATTTTTTAGGAAAAAAAAATAAAAAAGGTGGAAAGATCATATTTTATTGCTTTAGCTTGAATTCCCGTGTTTGAAGAGATTGATAACATAAGGCAAACAGTCAGTGCTACATTGCAATTTAGAATGGCCTTTTCTTTTCAAAAATGCTGATTAAGAGAGTTCTGACCTATATTGTTTCTTACAACAGTGACCTTTCACATGCACAAAAAAATGGAAGTGCTGATAATTAACCTCAATGAAATGTGACTTAAACAAGGTATCAGATTTTTATAAGTTTCCTAAGTAAAATATTCTTTTCTTCTTAAAATACCTGTGACTGATTCTGTGTGTGGCATTGTAATTCAAAAGGGTCAGGCTAAAGGCTAAACTTAGAGATGCAATTATCAGAGACAAATCCGGAACCTGTAAATATTTTACTGAATAGCTCCAGATTTATGTTTAAAAAACAAGTGCTTCAAGACATTTCCAACCAAAAAAATCTATGATTTTATGATTCTAAGCCCATGAGTTTCACCTTTCTTGCATCATTAGTCTGTAAGTGTACTGACTACAGAGGTGCTCAAATGAAGTCAATATAACTAGTTACTTACAGATCTGGGTGAGCCTGGAGTTTCACCTGAGAACCCAATTTACAAATTGTCCTTTTTTAATTTTTTTTTTATCATCTGTCTCTGAACCTATAAGATTTGTCTTGGGGCATTAAAATTTGAAAATTAATTTTGTGGTATGGGTTGAGCAGCCAATATTTATGCTGGCCGATGAAAGCACCAGCTGTGAACAATCAAATCCAAATAATAAATACCTGTTTTCTCTATTGTGTTTCTGGGGGGGAAGCAGTTTATTGTACTAGCTTTTGCAGCTGGCCTTTTGTAAGTTTATTTTACATAAAATGGTTGTGGGGAATGAATTAATCAGTTTGTAGAGTTGGCTCTTGCAGAAAAATGATACCCACTGAAAAGTATATTATTATTAAAAAATTGTCAATTTTTTGTCTGTTGGATAAAGTAGGAAATGGAGATGAACTGATGATTTTGGATGCATCAAAATGACAGAAGAGATTAGGACCAATAATATTGTGACCATTATCACAATTATGACTGTGCTGAAGTCTGAAATTCAAAAAGGATCAACATTTGTAGCTAGATATGAATTCATGTACAACATCTGTGAAATAACAGTCTAATACAGGAAGAAATCTTTTTTTTCTGTCTAGCTCAGATGTCAAGTAGAAACAGTTAAATAAGTTTATTCAAAAGCCAAGGTATTTCTTTGTATATTGAAAACAGAAAATTCAAATACTGTCAGGAGGCTCTGGATGAAGTTTATAAAAATTATATGGCTATCTTTTGGGGTGCCTTGCTTCCATGTTTAATTTTCTTTATTTATTTCATCTTTCCAGCAGCAGTCCTTTTCCACGTGAAAAACAGACTGAGAAGTTTTATTGGATTACAGGGAGATGCCATAAACAATTTCAATGAAGCAAAATAGCTGAGCTACCAGAAATCAATGAGAAGTAAGTGTAGCAAGACAGGTACAGGTCAGTGCTCTTATTATCTTCTGTTTTTTTTTTAAATTTCTGTTTAGTGTCAGAACAAGCTGGAGAGCTTTTTCCTGGATCTCTGTAGTGAACGCATTTTACCAAAACTTAATTCAGATTGTGATGATTTTAGAATCTCTACTAAGAATATTAATTTTAAACTATTTTTGTATGTTTATTACTTGTCTCAGATGCTGTTTTTTGGTAAGTCCTAAGAAAATTATTTCATACCACATAATGTTAATCCCAGTCATTGCCTATGAAGTTTGTATAGTAGTACCTGTAGTTTCTTGTAGCTGAAGGATTGTTTCAGTTGAAGCAAGCAGTTCTTTACTCTTTGTGGTTGTAGCTGCTGCCATCCAATTTTATTGAAGTTGAATAAGATTTAATTATGGTAAATTGTCTGTCTGTTGGCCCCTGTGCATAGCAATCTGCATAAGTATGACAGTTTGCATGTGACAGAAATCCCTCATTCACATCATGTGGAGTAACACATTTCCCTTTGTAGAAGGACATCTGCTACCTGCTGGTGCGTGGCTTCAAAACCCAGATGGGCCTGAGAGGTTTCAGCTCTGATGCATGTCAGCACAATTTCCACTTCTCTGTACATCATCACTCTGTTGTTACAGATGATTTTTCTGAGGTTTACTCATTTGACTACTATTGCAGTATCAGAAACTAAGTCGAACAATTCTGCTCCATTTGCCCTCTCATCGTTTTTTTTTCTTATTTCAAAGAGGAGCTGATGGTACTACTTCTACAAATCTGAGGAGTTCCGAACAACTTTCAGGAGGTACGTATATTCAACAAGGAAAACACCTTGATTGTCCTTTCCTTACTTCCCTGGAAAAGATCTGAGTTGGGCTGGGTGTTTCTGAACATAAAAAAATAGTATGGGAACAGAATGTGGATTCATGTCTTCCAAGGAAAGCAGCCCTCGGCTCCACTTATTACTGACTGTGAGCTCTGAGCTCACCAAGCAGAATCTACCTTAAACAGATTTTGGGATCTGATTAATATCCAACAACATTTCATGTTATTAAGATAGGGTGTTTGATCAATATCTGCTACTGCAGATGCTGAAAGCAGAATGTTGTTATCTTTGCTTGCGAGTTTTATTTGACTGGTCTTTAGTACAACACTTGATTTTTTTCATTTCCAGACACTGTGACATGTTGCATAGCTTCATCTTTCAAATCAGTCTTACTATGCAGTAAAGTTTGAAATTCAAGCAACTTCTCTAAACAGTGACATTAACAACCAATAGAACTTTTATAAACACCCTCTTGACAAATACAAAGTATTAACAAATTTCACAGATTCAAATAATCACAAAATGTTTAGTCAGAAAAACACAGCTGTGTTCATCTAATCTTACTTGGATAACCTGAATTACAATATGGAAGAATATCTGGAATAATTAATACAAAGTACAAATCCATCCAAAGTATGAATTATTGTTGAAATTAGGGAAATTATGATGTTGCTGTTATAAAAATTGCTCCTCAGTAATCAGTCTGGCAGCATATTTTCCAGTCATGTAGCCAGAAATTCTTTTACGACTCATCCCAAAGTAATGAGCAAAGTTTACTGACAGAAACATTGTAATACAATGAACAAGCCTGTTAGACACTTTCTGAACTAAGCTGAACTATGGAACAGAACAAAATTAACAGTCTAAACAGTGGAGCCAGGAGAAGTGAGGCATCCAGCTCAGAGGTGGGCAAGGTTTTACAAGGTTTTGTTTTTTGCTTATTTTTTGTCATCCAAGGCCAAATGAAACACCTAAAATAAAAGGAAATTACAGATAAAGAAGAGAGAAAACTTATTTCAAAAAAAGATACAAGTGGAACAGAAGGTTGTGGAAAGAGATAAATTTCTATCATAGGCAGGAGAGGGAAATGCTGGAAATTCTGTGAAGAAAAATTTTGCTGCATTGAGAGAAGATGTTGTGTTGACAGATAAAGAGATCTTTTAGGGTTCTTAAGAGGACACCAGTAGATGGATGAAGTAATGTTATATCAGCATGATTAACTTTTTGAGGTAAACTTGAAAGGTCGTTAAACTTCAAAGGTTAGTTATACCAGATTTGCTGTCTAAGAAGCAGAAAAATTCTGACACAGAATAAAACTTAAGAATCAAACTTTTATCAGGTTCCCTCATTTCCCTAAGATAAAACCAATATGTTCTTAAATAAATGCAATTTGAGTTAACTACTTAATTTTAAATTAGAAAAAGAACTGCTCTCATGATCTACAGAATCCATTGAACTTCAAAATGGAGAATTTATTTCCTTGTTATCCAGTTAATATACCAATAAAACACTTCACCTTGTTAATCTTTAATCAAGAAAATCAATGCTACTTTTAAACTCTTATTCAAGTCTCATATGATAGCATAACAACAAAAATTCCTCGCATTTATGAGGACTTTGATGTTGCATCCAGCTGTGCTGCTAGTGTAACAGCCATGCAGTAGTCCCTGGTTATTTGCATTCTTGTTTATGGAATTTATATGGTAGTAGAGATGACTGAAATATCTTGCCTAAATTATTAAAATAATTTAATACATTTTTCACCTATTTGAGATAAGCACCTAGCATTTTCAATCACTTTTCTTTGTTGTTCTGTCTATGTCAAGCTTCTCTTGCTAATGGATCCTGAGAGGATTTTAGTTGGTTTCTTTGTCTTGCTTTGTATTATTTTTTTCTTCTAATTTTCTGAGCAGGGAGTGACTCAATCAGACAAACTGCTGCCACATGTGCCTATCATACACCTCTGTCTGTGGTGGAATTTGTTTCACCTACAACTTTTACATGGCACAGGTTGCTGGGCCAGTATGAGATATGTGCTGGGAGGCCTTGTTTGTAATGGTGGTAAGGGAGAAGCCCCTCCAGAGAGCCAAAGACCTGAGGGATAAATCAAGGTCTCTCTCACAGACAGACCAGGTATTTGGCTTAGCCTAAATACATGCCTTGAAGAGGCCTGCTTGTGTTTGATGGGGAGGTGAAGGCACATGCTGACAACCATTTAGGGATTGGCTCTTGAGAATTTGTCAGAGATTGGTCTCAGTTTTAAGACTTTAAACAGTAAGTTTTCACCTAAGTTGTACCAATACCAGTGTCACACAAGCTTTAGGTTTCCTCTCAATCTCACCACTCACACCCTGCCACAGGAAGTTTTAGGACTTAAAAGACCTGAGAATGGTTTGCATCAACAGGGTAGTAACATAGTAGTGGCTATGGGCAAAATGGACTAAATAATAATTGAATTTTCTCTAGTAGAAATAATTCACAAATAGAAAAATTCATTTAAGCTATACTTTACACTATAGAGCAAATGCAGGCATGTAACCAGGGATATAGTTTTCTTCTTCAAGTAGATGTCACGGCCGTGAATTATAATTTTACACTGAAAAAGTTGTCTGCAAGATGTGTGATATATTCTTAGTGATCAAGGTTTTGTTTCCATGCTATTCTGAGCACGTAAATTAGGAAAGATCTGAAATGAGGGGTAATTCCTTTTATCAAGCTGATAAAAAGGCAACTAAGCTTTCAGGCCTAGGAGCCATCTTTCAGGTATACATTTTGTCTTCATCTTTTAGGAGGAGAATGACTTTGCTGTGAAAGTACAAAATTGTATCATTTTGCTGAAGGGTATTTTCATTGAGAGTTGAATTCACTTTGGTAGGATAAAATTAATGTTATTTTCTAAAATTTGCTTCTGAGATAATATTTTTTCTATTATTATTATTTCCAGATTTCTCAGTGGAGGAACAAAGAGAAAACAGTTGAAAGAAAATTATATCAGGAACAGCCTTTACAAGTTTGGGTGATGAGTTTTTTTAGTGTTACTTTTTAAATTCTTTTTGGTTAATTTTAGCACTTTATGCTGAAGTTCTTCACTCATATCCAGTCTCCTGAAACCTTCATTAAGGATCCTATGTTTTATGACACCCTCTTGCTCTTTTAAATAGAAAATGCATTATTTTTATTTGTTGCTATAAACTACAAAAAAATGTTTGCCAAAAAAATTTTCTAGCTAAATAATTACTTCTTGTTTTGCATTATCTAAATAGCTGTGTAGAATATTTGCCATTAATTCATGAAACATTCACTGGAGTGGATGAACTGGGCTAGCAAATATGCAATGAAAATATGCCATGGCATTTTTTCTAGGTGTTTTCTTCTGATACCATAGATGATCTGGAATCTGGCAAGAGATATTGCATTTTAAGGTAGTTTGCTTCCTCTCAGTTATATTTCCATTTCTGAAAAAGCTAGCACTATTCTCATTCCCATGTTATTAATGAACACTGAGAAAAAAAAAATCTAGTTATTATCTCTGACTAATGCTATTTTACAGCTTTGAAAGATCCTCTACATCCTGTCAATTTGGTGCTTGGGAGAAGGGTGTTTTTTTGTTATCAGGCTTCACTCCTATCTAGCCAGGCATTCATGGCTGAGAAGTATGCCACACCAATTAATAAAGAAAAGATAATGAAGTGTAATCAGCTTTTGAAATAAATGGCAAACCTCCCAGTCACTGACAGGGCCTGTGTTTAGTACTGTTATATTTTTCATGAGCTCAGTTTGCAAAAGGTTCATGCAGCCCTTGATTCTAATCCTGCTCTGTGTGCTGTAGTCTTGCATGCCAAGTTCAGCCCTCTGGGTATGCATGCTCTCAGCCTTAGCTGACCTCTTCAGAATTTTAACTTTGTTTACTCCTTGGTAAAAAAAAAAAAAAAAAAAAAAAAAGCTTCATATCCACTTTGGGGCACTTCTGTGTGTCTCCCCTTCTTCTGAAACTTGATTTTATCTTTGCTGGTTAAGGACTTGTTTTGCCAAGAATTGACTTTTTGTTTCAAGAGTACTTAAAAAAATCAGAACAACATTTGGGTTTATAAAGGAAACAGAACTCTTCACAAGAAAAATAATGGGATTTTTCAGACTATCTGGAAGAAATTGTATATTTTCATGTCCCATATTTTATCTCTAGTGAACTCTCTTTTATTGATTTAGAAAAGATGCTTGTATCTGCAGTCAGAACTGTCAGAAAAAGCTGATCCCAGCAGCAATGGGCCAGGAAACAGCGTGCCAGGCATGAATCTTATGGCTGTGCAGCTCATCAGTCTGTCCAGTCACAAGTCCACCAAGTCCCTGAAGTCTCTCTGGCTCTTCTGACAATAATAAATGGAAAACGTCCTAATTAATAATAATAATGGGAAACCTCCTAATATTACCATAAGGTAGTTAGGGTGGCCTGTGTGCAAGGGAACATACTGGCCCAATCCTGGCCCAAAGTCAAGGCCAGACTCTGGCTGAGCATCAGGCCCTGTCCTTGTGCTGTCCTGTGCCAGAGACAGAAGCCTCAGACCCAAGGACACAGAGAACATGTGCATTAGCTGGTGCTTTATGGTTTCACAAACTGGGTGGGCTTTGGGATGAATATACTCCACTGATTTAGGGTACATGATAAGAGTAGGAGACAAGACTTGTAAAATTACCTAATTAGAAGAACTCTTTTGGCATTCACATTTTGATAAGGTATTCATTGGGATTCAGCTCTAACTTTAGGTACATATTCTACTTTATTGCCTTGGATGCAAGAGAATTCTTCATTTAGACTAATATCCTTTCATGAATGGAGAGAATATCCAGTACTTAATTGACTGTGGCAGAAGCAATTTTATTAACCCTCTGTTTCCTCTAGAACCCTAAAAACCACTAAATAACTTCTCAACTATATTAACTGTAAACAGCCAATATGACTCTAAAGCAAAAGGACTGTCTTGCATTCTTCTAATTTCCCACATATTTTTACTGAAATTTGCTGTTAAGTTTTTAAAAGCATTGATAATCTGATATTAGCTATTATCATAAACTATGTGATAATGACTGTCCTTTTATTATAAATCAGAATATAGATATTCAGTATTTAATAAAAGTTTCATGCTTTTAACAAAACCTTGTAGGTTTGTAAATGCTAGTAATTAATGAGGCAACACCGACTCCTCTGTGTTCAGGATTTTGCTCCACATGTGCCTCATGTCTGTTTTACTCTGTTTCTCAAGTAAACATAGATTAAATATTTTTTGGGAACAAACCAGAATAGAATCTAGGCCTGAAGCATTATGCTGCTAGTTTTCAACAAAATATGACTTCTCCAGAAAGCTTTAGCTACTACTGAGTGAGAGAAGAATAGAGAAGTATCGGTGTTTCTTTTTAAAGAGGTCATCTTGGGGCAAAATGTTTGGCTCACTAGCTTGTATTCTATAAATTTATTTTATTATATTCTGTTACAAGTAACACAAGTGTGTGTTTGAACAACAGTTTCAAAAGTTTAAATAAAACAGAAGAATTAAACAAGTGATAGATGCTTTTGATACTAATTACTGGGATGGTCTTTCTTGTCCTGGGTGACCTCACAGTGTCCAGTTTTCCAACCCGCCTTGCTGAATGAGTAGTCTGGAGTCATTAGTCTGTGTTCTCAAGGCAGTTTATTAGTTCTTTAGTAAAAGTAGATTTCTCTGCCCTGCTGAGGTTGATACAGTAAGTTTCCAGAGACACACTGTGCCCGCCCCGGGTCAGCTTTATTCTTATATACTATTAACTACATATTCAATGTTTACTATTAATTTTCAATATGTGATCTTTATAATACATTGTCTAACTCTCTGACAAACCAATCCAAAAGTGCTAGCATTACCAAGAAGATGGAGATTATGAAGAAGAAGAAAAGATAACATACTACATATAAAAATTTTTCATCTTGTGCTTTGGACCCCCTTGTACAGATATTCAAACGCCCCATACAGGGCTTCAAACCCCTTTGGACGTACACTTAAATTTTTTCTTTTAACTTATAATTATTACTATTTTTTTATTTAAGCTTTTGTGACTTGCAATTTTTTCATATAAAGTTGATAATTTTCTCTATGGATTAAAATTAGAGCTACAGGCATTCTTAGTATCAGTCTGGGGTTTTTGACACATCTGGCAAGGCTGAAAAGCCTCCTGACTAGGTTTTGGGTCATTTAAAGGTGTCATAGGAACCTCCTGGGTTCCAGCAATTACTGAAATGAAGTTCTTTTGAAAGGAAAGGCTTATAAGTACTCAAAAGTAAACTTCTCTCTGATTTTCACAAAGAAAATCAGTTCATTCTTTCAGAGATAACTTTCTTAGGGTCTCCATCCAACAAGATTTTAATTATCATGGCTTCAACTGAATGCTTCAGTATCTGTAAAATAAAATAATGAGACAAGATTTTTGTCAGTTTAATGCAGCGATTTTTATGTTACTCCTTTCATTCATAAAGTTTCATGAAAACTGTTTAGCTACTTAAGACAGAATCTCCCTGGTGTTCTGTCTTAGTTCCTCTCATGCCATCCCATGCAACATGAACAGCTAAGCAGGACTTTCCATGGTTCATGCCTATGTAAAGATGATGAATTAAATCTTACCAAAAGCATCCCATCTTCTACTCTGTGGTGCACTTTTCAACCAAGGAGATGATTGCAGAGCAGGTGTATAAAAGGTGAGAAACAGATTACCCAGTTGTCTGCTTTGAATTGCTCATGTCATGGGAATTAATGTGGTTAGGAGAAGCTTCATAAAGAAATAAAGTTATATTTCTAATTTTCATGCTGAGTTCTCTGTACAATTCCTCACAGTGTGCATGAGATTGACCACTGATGAGGCTGCACAGATCCTGAGGAGAGCAGAGCTCACCCAGTGTGTGGCTGTGAATTTGAGCTAGTGTCTTCAGAAGTGTCCTACTCCTGGCAGGGAAGGTCTCTCTCCCTTTCATCCTTATTCAGGGCCAACAACTGATAAGAGCTTCTACAGAACAAGACCTATCTACAGAAAAATAGATCTGCACACTGTGGCGTCAGCACAACCAAATATTTCACTGTCTGCTAACCACTGGGCATATCTTCAGCTTGGAAAGCTCATAAAATCACAGAAGCACAGAATGGTTTGGGTTGGAAAGGAACTTAAAAGATCATTTGGTTCTAAACCTGCTGCCATGGACAGTGAGAGCTTTCACTAGACCAGGTTGCTCAAAGCTGCATCCAGCCTGGCCTTAAACACTTTCAGGGATGGGGCACCCACGACTTCTCTGGGCTACCTGTTCCAAGTGCCTCACCACTTTACAGTTTCCATTTGGACTTTCCTGCTATAGAGTAGCCATTTTGATGTCTTTCAAGAATTTTATCTGGCAATCACTTTTGTATTCGGTAAAAAGAAGAACTAGCTTTGTCCTTGCTAGGTGGAGACTGTTCATGTGCATTTGTGTGATTTGAGCTATCCATTTCTTTATCACTTTATGGATCATTAAGATTGGTAATAAAATTTAAAATAGTAAGGGCTGATCTTTTGAAATGGATTTCAGTGGCCTCAGATTTCTTACTGACCCTTTGTACTAAAAAAAGAGTCCTCATTTCTAAGGACTACCCATAGATACGATAACTTATAGAAACAAAGCAATAAACTAAGAACTGTGACAATTTAATCTGTGCATTTAATCTCAATGATGCAGCACACTCATTTTGAGGGGCAAAATGAATCAGTCATTTTACATGTTCTTCATATCTGTTCAGAACTTGAAAACATTTTCCAGCCTGTTTTTAAAGAGTATTTCAAAATAATGCTTCCACTATCTTCAAAGAGAAAACAGCCTTGGCAAAAATGTTCAGGAAACCCCAAGCACTGACATTTTGGAATGACAGATTAAATTATTTCAGTAAAGGCTGGGAAGTCTTGGGCCAGTTTTATAGTGAAACTATATTGCATCATTGTCAACTACCAGCCAGTTAGCTGGCCTGAACCAGTTGTGTAACTTCTTTAAACTGGACAAGGGATATTCATCAAAATATCAAACCAAAATATTTCCAAAATACCACAAGATTTTTTGTGATATTTTTCAAACATTTCTATAAAGCATATTATATTTGTTGGCATAATGATGTATAAAGCTAGTTCTTTTTGCCCAGTGTGCCTTGAAACACTCAAACCAGAAGTATTCCTTGCAGTTAAGAGACATATTGAGGAAATTTATTATTGTTTTAATTTTATTAAAACAATTGCAATTGTTTTAATAAAAAGCTCCATATAGAGCTCTAGTTTGCTTTTTAGAAAGCAAATCATTATACTTGGCAACTTTGACAAACAGAAGGTTGCTATTTGAAATACAAGAGATAAATTCTCTCATATTTACTACCTCCTTGAATTTAATTTATTGTTATTTAAAATAACTGTATTTAAACTGGCAGGATTCTGCACTGAATAAGACAATATGAGAAGTGCTATGTGAAATGGGCATAGAAATAAACTTCCGTAAAGATGTTTATATTTCTCCATCTGAAAACATACTACATGCTGATGAACAAGAAGCAGCACTGGGTTTTGTTTGTCTCTTGAAACATTTCTCAAAATTGGAAACAGAAGTAATATCATCTGGTTTAGATGATCCTTCATAGACATGCAGGACAAGTAGATGCTAACAAAACAGTATGTCATTTGTAGAAGGTATTTGACAAATACTCGTGTTTATGTAATATGTACAATCAAGGCCTGTTTATGACGGAAGTATACAGAAAAGAAAGTTTGCTAGTGTATTAATAGTTAGACCTGTTGGACTCTATAGTTGCTTGTTTTACAATTTCTTGTTAACTGCAGTCAAGTGTGACACACAATTTTCTGAAAGTACTGCTGACCACTGGATCTTGGAAGAATATGTCACCCAGCCTAATAAAGCATAAAATAACTTTTTCTTCTATTGTTGTGTACAAAAAAACATTATGTAGAAAGATTAGGAAAAAAAAAAACCCAAAACATATAAATCTAAACCCCAAGCAAAAAAAAAATTTTGTTCTCTTGTTGTATAGGGAAAAGAATCTTAAAGAAATGTAAGAGCCCAAACCTTAACAAACTTATGAACATAGTTATTATGACATATTGCAAAACTAAAAGGCAAGTTTCAAAGAAAGTTAGAAAAACTTTTGACAATTTGTAAAGTACAACAGAACAAAGACATCTGCATAAGCACATACTTCCATTAAGCCTAAGTGTATATATGTAGTTCTAAATTAATAAATATATATATATATATATATTTCATGGGAATCATGGTGTGACAGTATTCCTTCAGAAGATCCAAATCTCCTTCAGCTTTTTCTAATGAGCACAGAAAATGTTCAGTACATTATAGATGCAGATCTTCAAAGTTTAGATTGCACCAAATTATTGAATAAAGGAGGAACTCCTGTGACATTTTCCCAGAGAAATTGCAGCATGCCTATGAATGCTTGTTAATTCAACAGCTACATTCCCTAATTCAGTTATGCAACACCCCATTAGTTTCCTTTTATCAATTATATCAAAGACCATATAAGTAGTTTTATCTAGTGCAGAACAGAATTTTTTAGCACACACAGTGTGACATGGTGTTGTGGAAAGTAGCAGACAACCCCACAATATCAGTGAATTTGGAAAATAGAATTATGCAGTATTCAGTTAAAATTTCAGACAATTTGACACTATTTGTCCATTCCTCTCATCTTCTCTTTCCTAATGTTTCATTTTGCAGCATAGACAATATTCCACAGAAGATAAAGTGTCAAGTAAAAGTCCATAAATACAGGAGGAGAGGTTTTCTACAATTCTTCTGTTCCTGTAAAGATGTGCCTTGTGAACATACTTAGGGGAACAAAGCTTGTAGAGAATACTTTGTAACATTTACAAGCATTGTGATAGAACACATTTTTCATCAAAGGTGAAAAGTGACATACTCATTTGAAGGAAGAATATTATCTTTATAAATAAGACTATGTCCTGGTAAATATCTTGGGTGAGTCATCTCCAGGATGCACCTATTTGTCTCTATTGCATATAGGAAAAGTCTGGACAGATTTTTTTTTTTTTTCCCTGTGGGTTATATGCTTNTGTATAGGGAAAAGAATCTTAAAGAAATGTAAGAGCCCAAACCTTAACAAACTTATGAACATAGTTATTATGACATATTGCAAAACTAAAAGGCAAGTTTCAAAGAAAGTTAGAAAAACTTTTGACAATTTGTAAAGTACAACAGAACAAAGACATCTGCATAAGCACATACTTCCATTAAGCCTAAGTGTATATATGTAGTTCTAAATTAATAAATATATATATATATATATATTTCATGGGAATCATGGTGTGACAGTATTCCTTCAGAAGATCCAAATCTCCTTCAGCTTTTTCTAATGAGCACAGAAAATGTTCAGTACATTATAGATGCAGATCTTCAAAGTTTAGATTGCACCAAATTATTGAATAAAGGAGGAACTCCTGTGACATTTTCCCAGAGAAATTGCAGCATGCCTATGAATGCTTGTTAATTCAACAGCTACATTCCCTAATTCAGTTATGCAACACCCCATTAGTTTCCTTTTATCAATTATATCAAAGACCATATAAGTAGTTTTATCTAGTGCAGAACAGAATTTTTTAGCACACACAGTGTGACATGGTGTTGTGGAAAGTAGCAGACAACCCCACAATATCAGTGAATTTGGAAAATAGAATTATGCAGTATTCAGTTAAAATTTCAGACAATTTGACACTATTTGTCCATTCCTCTCATCTTCTCTTTCCTAATGTTTCATTTTGCAGCATAGACAATATTCCACAGAAGATAAAGTGTCAAGTAAAAGTCCATAAATACAGGAGGAGAGGTTTTCTACAATTCTTCTGTTCCTGTAAAGATGTGCCTTGTGAACATACTTAGGGGAACAAAGCTTGTCTTAAATACTTTGTAACATTTACAAGCATTGTGATAGCACACATTTTTCATCAAAGGTGAAAAGTGACATACTCATTTGAAGGAAGAATATTATCTTTATAAATAAGACTATGTCCTGGTAAATATCTTGGGTGAGTCATCTCCAGGATGCACCTATTTGTCTCTATTGCATATAGGAAAAGTCTGGACAGATTTTTTTTTTTTTTCCCTGTGGGTTATATGCTTTGACAAAGCACTGAAGTTCAGGTCCCTTTTTCATACCAGCATAGAGGAACAAATTAGCAGCTGTGTCAAACCTTAATGTCCAGTCAACCCAGGTAATTGCTGCTCTGAATGCTATAAAGATTTGCTTATTCCCAAGGAAAGCAGAGATGAAGTCCCTGCCATTCAGAGTCTTCAGCAAAAAGCTTTTCTTGATTGCATTAAAACGTGGAACAAAAATGCTTTTTAGCTCCACAATATTTCTGTTTGTTTACATTACTAACATTCATGAAACTTGAAATGCAGCATAAAGGGAATGGGCAAACCACATCATCTACTATCTGGATTGCTTGCATAGCACAAAAGGCTGCAGAGGGCTATGGGCTGTCATTTCAGAGTTTGGCCAAAAGATTCTATTCACTTCTAATGTAATATTCTACACATTACTTTTAATAGTCTGATAAAATGTATGGAGTTTTCTCTACATTATGTTTGCGCCATATGTGATACAATTCAGTATCCAGTCACCACAACATCCTTATGTGAGTACAAAGTTTAAGTGAAGCTGTTTAACTGTCCACTCAAAAGTTTCTCCAATAATTCAGCATCTTCCTCAGAAATAAGTGCACTGTGGTCTATAGCTGGCTAAATAATGCAAGAAGTTATTAATGGGCAATTATTCTATAAGAAATGGTCAAATTTACAACAGGTTTTATTCACGATAAATTATTTGACCAGTTACACAGTTGTGAATCAATTTTTCTAGGCAACCGGGCTATCTCCTGTATGAAATATACAACTCAATGCTATTAAATGAAATTAAGTATTGCTGCAATATTATTCATGGTTCACTGTAGCCAAAGAGATACCTTATACTCTGCAGAGGTTTTTATGGTGATATAAAATACTTCAAACGCCTTTAAAACTATCGGAGTATTGTCTTGGGGTTTTTCTGCAGTTAAATATCTTCTTTTCTGCATCACCATTTCTGTGTCATTTCAATATTTGTATTTTACAATGCCTGCATGTTGGCAGTCAATACACTGGGCTTCATGAATAAATCATTTATTTGCAGACTGCTCTCTGCAGTCTGCAGATTAAATACCTGTGAAATCCAAGGGGCTTATTGGACTTCCGTAGTGTATGGTATATTTTATTATTATTTACCTATAACATTTTACAGGAAAAATACTATGATGATGAGAAACAGAGATGGCAGCTGATAAAACACATGTTTTGTTTTTTTCAAGGGCAAGTAAGGGACCTAAAAAGTGTCAGAACTTGCCTGAATGGCAAAAAAGCTGCCTTGTGCCCCAGTGAGCTCATGAAGAAATCTGAGGAAGTGTGTGGTAACAGTTGTAAACAAAGGCAGAAACTGCATATTTTAAAGCAATTAAATTGATTCTATCTACCAATGTAGATTATTGAGCTGCAGCTTAAGATGAAAGACAAAATATTACTCTTCAAATTTATCATAATTCCTCTAGAAAATGCCCTAAAAGGGAGAGAATTAAGCCAGGCTACAACACACTCTTCAGTTTACCTACATTTCCCACCCTACAGGAAACTGTAAAGCATAAGCAGGAAAGAGTTAGTGAAGTCAGATATTACAGGCCAAAATATAAGTTTCAAAAATGCAATCTGAAGAATGCTGAAGAGGAGAATGGCTCTTTCTGCTTGCTTATTCCCTTGCAAAACAAAGCCATTGTCTGAAACCTTCATGCTTCTTGCCATCCTTTGAGCTCTCTCCCTCCAGTTTGTCATGAATCAGAGAAAAAGCTATTTTTCTCAGTTACAGGTTTAAAGTCAATGAAAGTCATTACATAATCTTTCCCAGCTTGAAGGAAAATATATAATACTATGACTGAATAGTTTTTTACTTGATATGTATTGGAAAAAAAATTTATTCAAAATACTAATTGCAAAAAACACCTACATTTCAACCAAAGGAAAGTTAGTGTTACTCTAATGGAAATAGTTTAGTGTTACTCTATGGAAATAGTTTACGTCAAATAAAAATAATAATAAACCCCTGAAAATCCAAGAACACCAAATATCTGTTCCTTTTTTTTAATAGTCTTTGATTTCCAGTTTCATAATCATACTATTTGTGTAGATGAGAACATTAGCTTAATTTCTCTAACTGACTATATTTTTGGTCTTGGACTTTATTACAGAGCAGCCTCTAGTTAGTCCTTATTGGTGCTGCGTTTTACTTAGGAGTTACTATGTTTCCAATGCTAAAAATAAAATTCCTTATTGTAGTTTCTGTCTTTGTAAAGGCCAAGGTAGTAAATTTCCCAGGTCACTGGTGGTTCCTTACTTGTCCTTTACCTTCTGTAACTGGCATCCTTTCCTGAAGCATCAGAGCTCTGAGTATAAAACAGAAATATATATGCACCTTTTCCTCTCAACAAGCAAAGAAATGCCTTATCTGTCTTATATTCATATTTAATATGAATATAAGACAGACATTTTCTATGTGCAAGATCTTAAAATAGATGCATGGAATATTTTGGTGTTTGGCTTTAGGGTTTTTTTTTTGTATGAAATATCTTTGCTGGCTCACTGCAACTTACCAGGACTGTGGTTCAGCAGAAGTTTTTCAGAGTGCTACAGTGAAACTCTCACACCTTATAGCTGAATAATTAGTACTATTCTTGTGGGCTGTGGGAAAAATGGGTCAAGAGTCTCCAGCTGGGGCCTTGCTGAATTTGTTTTCTGTCCTCTGCACTCAAGACAACCTGAGTTTTAACCCCATCTCCTGAAATTGTAGAGCTCATGAATTCAGGCACTCTCCTGAGTGTCAAGGGCCTTGGTCCATGTCCTGAAGGAGAAGAACAGGTCTTCTGTGAAAAATTAGGTGGGAAATTAACCACAGTATATTTAGAGCAGAAAGTGGTTTTGCTTTTGTGTATGCTGACTGCAACCCACTTGCCCCTGAAATATCTTTTTCTTTCTGCTTCTACATTACTTTCTTCCTAAGAGCCTGAAATGGAAAATGCAGAGAATGTCAATGACTACTAAAATATCAGTTCAGAATTACTGTGATTAGGCAGAAATATTGTCCTTCCTCCAAATGCTGCTTCGTATTTATCATAGTTTTGAAATATTTTATTTTGAATTGGCTGGGAAAATAAAAAAAAACCAACTTCCTCATTATTTTCACAAATTTACCAAAGCTTAGATGGTCTAATTTTGTCTCAGTACAAAAATAAGCAGGTTGAAGTGTAGCACTTTATTTCTTTCAACTTGTGAAGGAAAGCTTACTTCTTTACACATGCAGCAGTGATTTTATGGATGTCTACTAATGAGAAAAATAGATGTCAAAATGTAGCTTAATGAAATAGAATTTTTTTACTATTCTCAGAGAAGGTTTTCAGTCCAGTTTCAGGAAAGAAGTTTAAAACCTACTTGTTAATGAAGGAAATTAAATGCCATTATGAGCTGTTATTTTCTTGCCTCAGACATTTATGTATATTCAGTTCATTTGACTGAATTTCCTCAGTGCTGGTTAAAAATATTTGAAAGTGAAATGGAGAAAGAATTAACTAGAGATTAATAGGAAACTAAATAGTTATTGCTGCTGTTTTCCAAAACTCATTGGGTTGCAAAAGTATAAGAAGCAGAAATTGAGTCAAATGAATCTGGAAGTGACTTTTAATGTCCCAAAGGTGTCTTGTGATAATGAAGGTAACAAGGGAGAAACAAAGTAGAACAAGTGGGTGTCTTCATTGCATTGGTGATCAGCACAGATCAATCTATAGTGAAGACTGACTTATTTCTGCTATATCTCATTCTCAATGTGATCTACTATAATTTCAGGGAAAATATGATATAAAAGATCTGGAAGAAAACAAGGGTGAAGCATGTGGATGTGCTTCATAGGGAGCTCTGCCATTTAGAACTTTTTTATGGGACCATTCAGTGAAAGTAAGAAGTGTCACTGTGAGTGGAGTCATACATAGTCACTACAGTTCTCTTCTGGAAACCTGGTCCTTCCTCTTACCTATGTAATTTATGAACAAAAATAGACAGAAAGCTCAAAAGACCCCTCCAGGCCATGGTGTTGAGGTTGTTTGATCGGTTATGTGACTGGTAATGAGCCGGTCAGACACAACAGCTAATCCACAGAACAGAACTTATGTTTGATATTTTCGGCCATTCACTGAAGAACTGTGTCAAACGACATATTAAACCTCCCAAAATGAACCAAAATCCCATTTATGGATGTTTGACTGAAGAGTGTAATTTGTAGCTAAGTTCCATTTGCACTCTCCCTGAAGCACTGTGTCACATAATGCCTCTGGATGCAGCTGGACACCTTTTACTGGCATTGTCCTAGGTTACAGTGTAAAATATGCCAGAAGGTCTGTATTCTATCTCCATCTTCATTAACTGTTGAAACCAGGAGGGGCAGTGGTTTCCTTGCCTCCTCCCCCAGACTATCTCCTGTTAATGGGCCATCAATGCCTTGCCCCATGAGTCATAGATAACTCCCTCCGGGAGCCATTTCTGTTTAATGGGCAATTAAGGACCCACCCCATGACTCATACAATGACATCATCCCATTGTATGAGGCTCCGCCCAGGGGGAGGAGCCAAGAATCCCACCTGGATATAATGTGGGGAGTGGGACGGAACAAGTAGCCCTTACCTGCTGGTTTCCAGAGGACAAGAGCTACCAGACCTTTCTACAGGATCACTGCTTCAGCCACACCACTTCATCTTGACTGCTACCACCACCCTAACTAGCAGGGTGTCAGGTTGTATTCTGACTCTGTCAGTGGTTGTTTTTCTTTTGTATGTATCTTACTTTTGTTTTTTCCTATTAAATTGTATTTCTGATTTGGAGTCTCACTGGTTTTGCTTTCAAACCAGCACAGGCATGCTGATCATGCTTCCAAATAAATGCTTTTTAAATCATGCTCTGAGAGGCTTAAGGGGGTAACTGACAAAAAATAACTTTCACTCATTCATGACAAACTGGAGGGAGAGAGCTCAAAGGATGGCAGAGGCATGAACATTTCAGACAATGACTGTGATTCGCAAGGGAATAAGCAAGCAGAAAGAACCATTCTCCTCCTCAGCAGATTGTATTTTTGAAAGTTGTATTTTGGCCTGTATCTGACTAGTACCTGACTTCATTAACTCTTTCCTGCTTATGCTGGCAATAGAGATAGGTCTTGGATTTCCTGTATATTTTAGTTTCCTGTAGAGAAGGAAATGTAGGTAAACTGAAGAGTGTGTGTTTTAGTTTAATTCTCTCCCTTTTAGGGCATTTTCTAGAGAAATTATGATTCTGTGAGTAAAGCTACCTGTAGATGAGTTAAATTACTCGTAGACTTGCTGCAGTAGTATCACATTGACTCTTGCGTGGAAGCCATCTGGTCTTCTTATTAATATCTAGTAACACACTTTATGAAAATGGTAACACACTCAGTGTTCACATACAAAACATGTTTAAAAATGAAACTCTTAGATATTTCATGTAGAAATGTGTGCAGTCCTGGTAAATTATGGGATAGATCTCTTTATTTTGGGAATAAAGTCTTCTGAATTAGACAAGCACACTATATTGAAAGTGTCATTATAATGCATATAATTTCAACAAAATTATAGCTAATCATAGTGAAGCGATGGGGTTTTTTTGTTCACTTTCTTCATTAATTGGAATAATTATCAGAGGTTTCAATTGTCAGCCTTCTGTCTGCTGTGTTTCATATTATTCATGCCATGATCCATGAGTTGGAAGTGAAATTCCTTTACAAATCTGGTGACAGCTCTTGCTGAGATAAAAGATAAAGGTAGCAATATTGACATTAAAGGGATCAGGTTTGCTGTCAAAATAATACCACAGGGAAAGAGAGAAAGGCACTTGAATATGATTTTTTTGAATGTGAGACTGGAAAAAGAAGAAGTTATATGATTTAGATGTTGTAAAGACCAAAAAAAGCCTAAAATTTGGAAAGGATAAATAAGGATTTGAAATCTAATTTTTTAGTCGCTGTTTTGCTCTGATTTACTCATGAAGGTTTGTGAATGTTCATGAACCTTATCAGAAAGTGTCTTATGAAGTTTTTTTATTAAGTGCAAGATGTGAAAACTGGAAAGAGGGATTACTAAGCAAGACCTTAGTTTTGCAAAAAGTCTTGCATCCATATTCAACCATATATATACATATCCAGCCTGACATCCTTGACACCAAAGTGACTACTCAGGATAATGGTGTTGGCCTTGGAGCTGGGCCCAGGAAAAGTGTGTTTTGGGCTTGTGGGTCTATGGTCTGGGGCACAGTAGTACAGGGTAATTTCATATAAAATATATATAATTAATATTTATATGTTAAGCGGAATAATGTATAATTAGGAGTCTTTACCTGACTAATCAGTGTTCCTAATCTACTTCAAATAAACCAAGGTAGTGTAATTTCTGTCAAAACTGATGTTAAGATTTCTATTATGCTGAAGAAAATGGGATTACTTTATGTTAATAGACATAAAACCATTTCCAGAGTGTATGTTATTATACTTTTCCCTAAAAAGTAATAGTAGCTTTCAGAGATCCTCAAGTAAATCCCAAGGTAAGAGAACACAGGTAATGCAGTAGTAATTTTTTGTTATCTCTACTGTAACAATCCTTCTCTTCCAGCCGTATTAGAGATTTAGCACTAGAAAAAGACAAAATTATAAAAAAGTAGCAGCTTTCAGAATTATGGAGGCAGTGACATATAGGATAAACCCAGAACATAAAAATATGAGAAAAATAGTTGCATTCATGTGTTGTCTAAAACAACTGCAGCTGCTTTTCTCTCAGCTTTATTGGCCTAATGATCCATAAATTCTGCTTCTCCTGGTGTAGTAGAAATATGAGTATTGCCTTAAAAACTAATTGGAAGTCTTGCTAGGTAAAGTCTGATATAATCCTATTTTAAATCTCTCAGCCACGGTTAAGATTGCGGAGGATTTAGAGGAAGAAGAATTATAATAGTGTTTTTTTTTCCTTTAAAGTGTGCTATGCGGGAAGCCTGAATTGCTGTGTCTCTTTTTAGTTAAATGTGGGAGTCAGTGTCACTTGAAAAGAGTGCTTTATGAATCAGGACCTTAGTTTCTTGATAAAGCAGACTATTTCATGTCAGGATATGAAAAAACCTAAGCCATAAGCCTTTTGGTTACATACAATCTAAATACTATGATCTGTAACTTCCACTGATATAAATCAAGAGACACCTTGATCCCAGTGATTCCAGGTCAGTCTGTATCTGATGGGGATGGTCTGGTTGCATTCCCTGCTTTTGGGCCTATATCCTATGTATTAAGAACAATATTAAATTTTACTGACCTACTATTTGACTCACAGCTAAAATGCCATAAAATTCAAGAGTGTCTATCAACCTGTCATACTGTCCAAGAAGGAAACTAACGTGATTAATTCCTTATGTTTTCAGTGTCACAAGTACCTCTAGCACTTAAAATAGACAGGAAGAAGACATCTGTGTGAATGGGCATACGCTACTGCTCTTTATTTTGTCCCAGAAAAAAAATTAAAATGCTTGAGGTATTTAGTCAACATAGGAGAAAATAATGGACTGCAGTAACTTCACTGAAGTTATTGTGTAATAACTGTTAATTCAAATAACTTATATTATTGTGAAGCTTAACAGGAATTCACCAAATGATTAGAGAATTACAGCAGAGAAATTACATTTCAAAGCCACTGGCAGGTGAGACTTCAAGTGGACTGTCTCCATGAGGAGTTTATTCCAGAGAGAACTACCCTGAAGCATTCTGTGTTTGTCTTGGAACACTGAAGTGATCACTTAGGGGTGCCTGTGCTCCTAAAAATACCTGTCTGTTTTGCTGCCTTTGAGGAGGAAGCATCAGTTTGTCACAAGATGTATTTCTGCTAGAGCTGAGAAGATATTTCACAGTGGCAAATACACACCATTTAGGTTCTCCACTGGAATACATTAAAAATTAGAAACATGGACTGTGAGGTGTGATTCACCTCAAAATAGAGAAAAAAAATTCTCTTCTACTGTGCTAGATTTCAGGGATACCCAGCGCAGACCTACAGTAGGACATCACCTCATTAACTTTTCCTCTCTCTGCAGGCACAGCTGGATAGCATTTCAGCTTCAAAAAGCAAGTTCTACGCATTTGATGCTCTCTCTTTCTCTGCAAGATTACACTTACACTGCAGAATTTGAACTGCATTTCTTTCTACACATGTCCTTCTTCTGTGTCCTTCACAACTGGAAGAACATTATGTTTCACAAATAATTTAAGACAAAGAGAAGTTATTGTAGACCACGGATTTTAGGTACACAGGTAAGTCACCTAGTCTGACTTTCCGTCTGCACAAACCAGGTGCTCTATTCACACTGCACATACATGTTCCTGGGAGCTGCAGTCCAGACTGAAAAATGAAATGAGAACATAAAAAGAACTCTGTCACTTCATGCTTTCCTTCTGTTAATTAAAACAAGCCAAACAATACTAGCCCTGTGAAGAATGATGGATGAAGCATTGATAGAGCCTTCAAGAGACTCTGCTGCGACAGGAGACACCCTGAGGGTGGGAAGGCAATGGTGGAGCAGCGAGAGGACACCCATCCAGCACAGTGTAAGTCTGTGACTTCTGGCAGAGGGGGGACAGGTCCATTTCAGCCTGCAGCTATTTAATCTTAAATACACTCCAGTGCCCTGGCAGCAGAGGAGAAACAAGTCCTGTTGGAGAAGGATCCTGGGTCAGATATCTCAGCTTTTAAAATTAAAGATCAGTGCTACAAAGAGATTAATTGCAAGTGAAAGAGGTGGCATGAAAAAGGAGCACTGGCATGGATGAAACAGGCCATTCAGCACAGACAGGAGGGCAGAAAAGTGAGGAATAATTGCAACTTATGTTGGGGAGACCTTTGAATATTGAAAAACTACAGGAAGAATAAAGAGTCCAAAGTGAGATGGGATGTATTTTGATGTAGCGTGATGGAGGTCAGTAACAGATTGCCTGGGCAGAGCAGGAGGTGTATGGGCCTTAAATAGCTATTTATTGTCCTCATGGGGAGCTTTCATGCATCTGGAGGGAGGACACCATAGCATTGAGCAAATCAGGAAGTTGAAATATTCAAGGTGTTCTTTTGTGTTAGTTCTTACAGACAAAGCCCTTTTCTGGGAGCACTGCTTCCATTGATGTGGTTGGGAAAGAGAGAAGTAGATGACTTTTGAGGAGCAAAAGCTTCAGGAGACTAGAGCAGCTGGGTGTCTTCAGATCTGTGTGACTGAATGGGGTACATCTGGAGGTATACAGAAGGAGTCCACTGAAATGATGGTGAGAGTAATTTAAGAAAATTCATGTTGATCAGAAGAGATTCCTGCTGACTGCAAAAAAGCCAACACTGCATCAGGCAAGGAGGAGGTGGAGAATTGCAACATTCTCACTGTAAACTCAATGGAGTCCAGGCTGGATAAATGACAAATTTTCAGCTCAGATAGCAGTCTAGAATTTTCTACCAAAACATCCCCATGTTGAGAAACTGGAAAGCAACAGTGAAAGCAATATCACTAACCAGAGATATACAGAATGTAGAAATACCCTTTCCTGATTGCTTTGAAGACTCAGCCATGGCTATAGTTCTGCTAAAGTAGTTATGGGAATAGCCTTGCTTGGAGCAGGATGATGTACTAGATGACTTTCAGAGGCCCCTCCCTCCAACATTTCTAAGGGTATGTCACCACCACAATAGAAAGACAAAAATTGGTAGTGTAATTTTGCATGGACTAGCAGGACAGCTTCATGTTTTCTAAAATCTTCTGCCATGTAGGTTTGGTATCTGACTTAGTGTATGGATTCTA
The DNA here is from genome assembly GCA_013400315.1 of Bombycilla garrulus. Lineage (NCBI taxonomy): Eukaryota > Metazoa > Chordata > Aves > Passeriformes > Bombycillidae > Bombycilla > Bombycilla garrulus. Next base: position 465,324 of record VXBU01001980.1, read on the forward strand.
TTGTCTTTTTTGTATAGCCACAGTATTTCCACCAAGGACATCCATGGCTAATAAATAGCACTTGAAACTATCTTACTGCTAATGCCTTGGAATCTGTTGGATGAAAGCAACAGAGTGGTTTTCTGTAATACAATAGAAGATAGTGGATTCTAAGAAATTTCCATTGATATAACCAGCTACACTGGAGAGCATTAGCTAATATTAATTGTAAGATAAGTTGTCTGGCTATGATAACTGTTTGGTTTATGTGGTTTTATACACCTAGGAGATTGGTTTTAAATTTATCTTTGAGACTGAGAAAAATATTTTACCTTTTAAATGTTCCTGGGGAGCAAAATAACTTTGCTTCATAAAAGACCTTATTTGGTTTTATACAATAGTTTTTATCCTTGCAGATCTGAATTTCGGATATGTCTGTAGCCCAGAACAGTAAATTCAGTCAGTCCTTCCGACAACGATGTTGACTACAGAGGAAAACATATAAATAGCCCAAATGCTCCCTTTATAAAAACAGTCTCTGCACTATAATTAGGTTAGTAACAGCAACATGTTGATTATACTTACTAGAAAAAAAGCAGCAATAGGCTTTTAAAATTATTTGTTGTAAAGTTCCTGGAGTCATATGTACAGTTAAAGAAATAGACTTTAGGGAAATTGAAGCATTCCTCTAACTGAGACAACTTTTGTAATTTTAGTATGTATCTGTATGTTTAAATGAAATTTTAGGCAACTAATCATGAATCAAATAACTGTTTTCACAAGATCAAGCATTATTGTTGAATTGTATTCCTAATTTTACCCTATTTATTTTGTACTTTATTTAATTTAGAAAAAGATAGGTATAATGTTATAGAGCACCAAATGATATTGTTGTAGGAAAATAATTTGGAGCAAGGTCAACATTGTGCTTCAAATATACCTTCCCAGGAATGGGCATGTTGCCATGCAGGAGCAAATCAACTACTACTTTTGCAATATTCTCTCCTTTCTCAGGTGGGTAATAAGAAATGAAATTTAGATTCTACAAATGTGTGTAGATAGCAATTTGGTGGTGGTGGAGGACAAACACAGATGATTAGCTTTGCTAAGATCAGAACAATTCCTTCCCTTCACTGCCTCTGGGACAGATTCTATCCCCAAAAGATCACGAGTCAAAGAAAAGCAACCCCTTTATTTCAGAGTGATTTAAACATTTTTCATTTTTTCAAAGTGTATCTGTAGTGTAATTTGGCACTCCACTCAAATCATTCAAAAAAAAAGTAAAATATCAGTGTTATAGCAGAGGTTTATCTTCAATCACTGTCTCTTTGTTCCTGTGAGATCTGTAGGGATAGTGTAAAGCAATAGAAGAACCAATATATCTAAGGGTCTGGCTCAAAGCCAAGACAAAAAATAAGTGCAACAAAAATCTCTCTGAAGCAATGCCATGGATCAAAATGAATTTCTAGAGAAAATATCTCCCTATTAGAGGGCCAGCTAGGTCTTGGGATGCATCAGGCACAGAATCACCAGCCAGTCAAGGGCTCTGCTCTGCTCTGCCCTGGTGTGGCCTCATCTTGAGTTCCGTGCACAGTTTTGGGCACGACAATATAAGAAAGATATTAAACTATTAGAGAGTGTCCAAGGAGGACTGTGGGGATGAAAGGACTGGAAGGGAAGCCAAATGAGAAGCAGCTGAGGTCACTTGGTCTGTTCAGCCTGGAGAAGACTGAGAGGAGACTGCAGTCTGCAACTTCCTCATGAGGGGAAGAGGAGGGACAGACACTGATCTCTTAACACTTGTGACCAGCGACAGATCTCAAGGAAACAGCATGAAGCTGAGTTGGGAAGTTTATGTTGGATATATATGTTTCACCCAGAGGGTGCTGGAACAGGCTCCCCAGGGAAGTGATCACAGCACCAAGCTGGACAGATTTCAAGAAGCGTTTGGACAGTGCTCTCAGGTACATGGTACATTTGATTTTGGGGGTGGTTTGAGTTTTGAGGTGTTCTGTGCAGGGCCAGGAGTTGGACTTGGTGATTCTGATGGGTCCCTTACAACTCAACATATTCTCTGATTCCATGATTCTAGTTGTTTAAAATACATGTCAGGGCCACCAACATGCCAGGCAAATTTGGAAGCATTTTTCTGCACTGTGCTGCACAGTGCAATTCTGATGCTGATTCAAGTGATTTCTAAAATGGCATGAGATCTTGGCATGAGATCTGCATACACATTTTGCAGACTGAAGACTGCATTGTAGAACACAGTAGAGTGCAAACTCTACTGTGCCCAAGGTGGCACCACAGTTGTATTTTACCTACTATGTCAACGCTTCGGCATCTCTGCCAACCCAGCCCTTGGCTCTTCTTTCAAATGAGAGATGAACTCTCTGAAATTCTCTGGATGCATAACGGGACAAAAGAGAATTATGAGAATCAATCAGACTTTACTTCCAAAATTTATCAAACCCCGGTAATCTATCATTACCACCCACATTATCCTCCTTTTTTTTTTGTCTCCTTCAAGTCATAAATTGCAGCAAAGCTAAATAGTTTTCATTCCATGCTGTATCCTTCACACAAAGAAATTTGAGGTTCATGGGTCTTAAGAGAAGATTAATATATAATTAATCTGTCTCAGAGAAAAACAACTATGAACAATTATTTAAAAATAAGTAAACTAGTATCTGTGCTTCAGCATGTCCTGTATATTCCTCTATCTGACAAGAACATATTCCAGTTAAGCCAAAGATTTTAGTAAGAAAACTTCATTGTTTTGAAAGAAGAAAAATGCTATACAAGTAAAAATTGTGTTTAGATGAAGGTGAATGTCTCGTGAAGGTAAAAGGTAGTAAATGTTCAACAAGATAGCTAGTTTTAAAATACAACTAAATATCTATCTTGCTTCGGTTTTTATCTTCATCATTGCGTAATTTTTCAAAATCTTATACATAATAGGAGACTATTACTACATTGGAAAGATCTGATTGCTTTATACTTTGATATGGCATGGTTTTGCAAGAGAAAGGTACTTTCTACGCTCTTCATAGCTTAAAATGCTTCACTATTTACAGCTTCTTAAAGCAATATCAAAATATTCCTGGAGGGTATTTCTCAGCAGCATGTGGCATTGTCAGAAACTGGTTGATTTCAGGTACATCACTGAATATCACTTACTGTCCACCTTTTACCTACGCTCACTATAAAACTTTTGCAAAGTCTAAGAATTGATCCTCAGTTGTAATACGTTCACCAACTTCCCAAGTCCTGGATTTTCTGTAAGTTCTCAAGAATACTCTTCTGTGTCAAGGGCTATTCAAAGATCTTGTCACACCTGTACAGGTAGCTTGCTCACTCTCAGTAGTGATACCTCTGCCGGGGCAAAAGGAGAAGTTGAAGCCACAAGCAGCTTTTCTGGAATCTCCAGCACTGACCACTCTTAGAAACTAGGTGCTAAATAAACAGGCTGCTGGTGAGCCTTAGAACAGTAACCTGTCTTTGCAGATCCTTTGCAACCATCAGTGAGGATTCAGCATCGCCTTGCTTTGGACCCTTTGCTCCACCTGCATAGAGCACACCAGCTGATGCAAGTCTTGGAAAAATTCACTTAAAATGGACTGATAAATGATGAAAGGAAAAAATAACTTTCTTTAGCATAAAACCAGATTCACATGTTTAATTAAATCAGCCAAGCTCTAGGAGTAATTTTCTGTCTTTTCAAAGCTGGTCAAAATCCTGGTAGCAGAGGCAACAGTCAGGTATAAATATAAACTGAGTCAGTCAGTCCCAATCTTTTGATTTTTGTGGTTGAAGTTCAACTTTTGTACTCTGTGAAGAAATAACACAGCAGTAGAAAAGAGACTCTGAAGTTTCTGTCTGACTGGAAACTCAAGATCAATTGGTTCACTCAGCCACCTGGTTGAGAAGCTCCTTTATTTATATGTTTTAATCTGAGAAGCAACCTCTCCTATGGCCTCTGGGGAATGCCTAATAAGTAAAACAACCAACCCATTCTTGTTCTCCTGGTAATTGAAGCAAGGCCACTGAACCTTAAAGATCTGTACTGATGTATAGGAGCAAAGAAGTTTATACTGGTACAATTAATTGATCTACATGTCAGAGGACTGGTTCACAGGTGAGCTGTGTAACTCACTAAAAAGCAGTCAGGTAACTTTTTAGGTATTGAAGCTACTAAGCTGATATTGGATAACAGCAACATTTTACAGTGTGTTCATTGGTAAAAATATTACAGTGCAACTTCATTAAAACCTCAAAATAAACAGTCTCAAACTCTAAAGATTAAAGGAGCTGCAGATGTCTCTCCTCTCAGAAAATTGTCTCCATTTTCCAGATGTTCTCATGCACAGACTGATAAGAAATAATTCAGGCTTGTGTCACCTCTAAGACAACCCTTAGGAAATAAAGACTATTATGTATTTTCAGATGCTATTTCAGATGGTGCAGTTGTAAATTTGCTTAAATTTGATCTAGATCCAGAGAGAAAACCAGTGAACAAACCATCTTTCCCTATTATTTGGCATAACTGGACTAGTCTAATTCAGTTTTCTTACTCCTGAAATCACACAAGCCCACTGAATCTCATTTGCAGTTCTTGGTCTTAGACATATTTTCCCATTTTATAAAAGCTGAAAAATTAGAAGTTTAAAAATATCACTACTGGCATGATTTTCCTTCCTTTTGCTGTGGTGTGAATTTTGTCTATCGCTTATGTTTGATTTTTTTCTTTCTCTTTTTTTTTTCCTTTAAATGGATCGGGAAAGGTCATTTTGTAGCTTTTCACGCTTTCTCAGGTCTGAACAAGAATACATTCACATATGCAGAGAAAAATGCATGAAAAAGCATCCTCGTTATCAGGATTGATATATGTCTTTTGTATAATTTGTATTTACCACTAAATGCTACAAGGAAAGAAGAAACAGCAGCAAAGTACTACAGAAGAGCAAAAATTAGGTTTTAAATATACATCCAACATGGTTATAGTATTATGCATGTAACAATAACATTTTCTTCTCTCATTGTTCAGAAGACAGTATAAGCACATTTTTGGTACTGAGTAGTGTGTGGGCCACAAAGAGTTCTGCAAAAAATATGCAGCAAAGGTAAATATCAGTTCATTAACTTCAGAGAATATTGAAACATTTCTAGGTTTAATTCAGATGCATATGCTAAAAGAGAAGATAGTGCACAAAGCAGCACTTCAGTGTATTATTTTGCCGGGAACCATAGCTTTGACTTTATGCAACTTTCTCCTTGGGAAACTCATTTCACCCTTCTTTATGGAATTAGTACTTAAAAGCCCCTGGAAAGAGCATCTATTTATTATTCTGATAACAACAAGAAGAAACACACAGGAAGAGAAGAAGAAAATCCTTATTTACATAGTCCTTGCTTCTTTGTGTTGTTACAAGCTGAAGAGACAATGTTCTGTTCAATTGCACCAATGCACATGTGCATGCATTGTGCAGGCTGGGAAATAAAATCTGCTATTTTTACTTGCAATCTGTGTTCATATCTATAATAAAATAATGATACATTCACAGCTCCAGTGTCTCCTCAAATCCTGTGTCCAGTTCTAAGTCCGTCTATTCAGAAGGGACATTGAGGTGCTAGAGCATATCCGGAGAAAGGGAGGCTGATGAAAGGTTTGGAGCACACATCCTGTGAGGAGCAGCTGAAGGAGCTGGGGTTGTTTAGCCTGAGAAAAGGAGGCTCAAGGGAGATTTTATTGCTCTGTACATTTCCCTGAAAAGAGGGTATAGCTAGGTGGGGGTTGGTCTCTTCTCCCAGGCAATTAGCAAAAGGACAAGAGGACATAGTCTTATGGACAGATACTTCAGGGCAGATTTAGGGTAGACATTAGAAGGAAATACTTCACAGAAAAGATGATTAGACATTGGAATGGACTGCCCAGGGTGGGGTTGAAGACACTGTCCCTGGAGGTGTTTAAGGAAAGACTGACTGTGGCACTCGGAGCCATGGTCTAGTTGATATTGTGGTGCTTGGTCATAGGTTGGACCTATGATCTCAGAGGTCTTTTACAACCTGATTGATTCTGTGACTACATGAGTACAGTGGAATGACCCCTGCCCTAGTCCAGCTGCCACACTACTGCAGCCACAGGCCAGGATGCCGTTGGCTTTCTGGTTGCTTTGCTGACTCTTGTCCAGCTGCTGTTGAGCAGCACTCCCAGGTCCTTTTCCAGCCAGAGGAGCTTTCCAGCCACTCTGGCTCAGCCTGTGGTGCTGCCTGGGGTTGTTGTGACCCGAGTGCAGGACCTGGCACTTGGCCTTATTGAATCCCACACAACTGGCCTTGGCCCATTGATCCAGCCTGTCCAGACCCCTCTGCAGAGCCTTCCTGCCCTCCAGCAAATCAACACTCCCACCCAATTTAGTGTCATCTGCAAAGTGCCTCAGGGGGCACTCAATTCCCTCATCCAGATCATTGATAAGGATATTAAGCAGGAGCTGCGCCAGTACTGAGCCCTGGGAAATACCACTTGTGACCTACATGTAATCTATACATATAAATTCTCAGAAAACCCAGTAATGCTGCTGCTCTTCCTAAATATAATTTTAATATTTTAGGAATTCTCCTCTGGGATTATCAGGCTTGTTTTATGGAAGCTGTCAGGTCCATGAAAGCAGCAGAAGCTAGCAATGCAGAAAACCTATCTAGAGGTAAAACATGACCTCTGAGTTTTCAAGTATATGCAATGTTATGTGGAAGACAGAGGAAGAAGGAATATATTTTACTTTATAGCACCTTTGAGAAGCAGACTTTGCTGCCTGCTTTTTCCAAGTAAGTCAACACTTTCCCTAGTAAAACAGCTATCATAACGTAGATAAGATTTGTTAAGATATTATATATTGACATGATAGTATTAAGATAAATTAGTTGTATCTTGAGGGCTGCATATCAGCAGTAGAAGCAGAATAGTTGTAAATATGACTCTCCTTATGACTGAATAAATATTCTTATCACTTCTTCAGTGCAGGGATTTTGGCAATGCTTTTTCTATACAGGTCTAAGTGCACAATCGGAGGTCTCTGTGTTTTTTTTCCTTCAGTGCACTGGGGGAAAAAGAGAAGCAGTATTGTGCCTGTGCTTTTTGCTATAAATTACATACTTCAAAGACAGCTTCAGACTTTAAATTGCAAACTGGATATGAAGTTGCAAGGATACTGCACATAGAAAAGTGACTGAGACTGAAAGGAGAAATCCAAATATTTTAGAAAATTATTACATGTAACTACTTCTCACTATTTAATACTTCCTTTCAACTAGGTTCACTTTGGTCTTAACAGACTAATTTTCAAAGACATGATATTGAACTTCCACTTTGCTTCGATAAAAAAGACTTTTCATACTGGAAAGAAATAATTGTTCTGCTTTTCCAGTTATAAACTCAACAGATTTTTGGTGATTTATTTCCAAATAAAGTGATGCTTATAAGTGCCATTTAATAGTGTGTTTATATCTGGTGTATTCAAAGACTGTCAATTTTACTGTAATGGAAAATATGCAAAATCAAGAAGAATTAAAAAGAGTGAGAGAAAATTAAGTTGTGTATTGAAAAATCAAGCTGTTCATAAACACATTCAGCCCCCAGAAATGCTTTGCAAATACCAAAGTCAATATTAAAGCAATTGTGATGATTGCATCAGATTTTTTTCTTGTTTGTTTATTAAATGGAGAGGAGATTGAACTCATTTTAGCAAGTAAATAGGTGTCTGAGAGGAAAGTTTGATTTTTTTTAAGAGTATCCCAGATGTGCCTCAGACCTGATATTTTTCTAAAGGGAGCTAAAAGAATTAGATGCTCATCTGCTCCAATATGTCAGGAAGAATCAAACATTTCTGGGCTTCTCTGAAAATCTGAGCTTGAAGAGTTGCAGCCAGAGGTGAAAGATGTATGTGATTTCCTTCCTTTGAGTGATGTTTTGTTTATGAAAGTATTAGACAAGCAAGAAAAGGCAGGACCTGGGAAGATTAAGGATTAAAAATTAGTTATATCTCTCTGTCTGAAGGGCTTGCAGGGTCTTATAATCAGAAGTAATCCAAAAGGTCTCAAATATATTTTTATGTACATTTTTTTAAACATTAAAATTTTGTAAACAGTCAGTACTGTGACAAAACTGCTTTCACATTCAAATATGAAAGTACAGACCTATCTACAATAAACAGAATGGGTGTGTATGCAAAGCATGTAGTTAAAATTGCAAGTAAAGAATACGAACACAATTTTTAAAAATTTGCTTGGCTGTTGGTTCCCTGGTGGGATCATCTTAGTAGTATGCCCGGGAAAACCTGATAGCTTGACCTGTAGTCCATGCTGTTTTGCACTTCTAATTACTGAAAAGTTGTTTGCATATGATTAAGGTAATCTATTTGAATTAAGCTTGAAAGGAAATTAAAGGCTCTGGCAGATCATCTTCATGTGATGCCAGATCAGAAAAATTCCTAAGGACCTTTTCTGTGCCTCTTCCTTTTCCCAGCCTCACATTCCTGCCTTCTTTGCGCTATCTGTTGTGACTGTACACTTGAACTGGGAGCAAGCTGGAAGTCTGACCTTGTAAATACCCCAAACAATGTCATGCTCATCCTCTCTTAAAATTAGAAGATTCTTTCCATTAACCCATTCAGTTAATTTAACTCGTCCCACAAGATCAAATGTGGTGGATGCAAAGCACTGGACAACACTGCTGCTGCCAGGGATAGTTCTCAGCTGAGGAACTTCCTCTCAATTGCAGGCATGAGATTGATCTAGTTTGAACTAATGGCTTTTATTTTACCCTAAAAAAATCCCTAGAGGACTGAAACTTGACACTAACCTTCGTAGCTGTAAGTCTTATCCCTTCCTATTCTCCTCACTAGGGTTTAAGTCAACTGCCTTAAACAAAGATATCATGTATCCTCAGTGTTGTGGTTCAACAGGTTTCTCTTAAGAATAATATAAGTTTAAAGACTTCCCTTGGACAAAAGCTTTCACTTATATTGAATTGGTGACATACAGTCCTCAAACCCAACACTAAACAGCACAGAGAAGAAATCTAGCTGTAATTTCTCAGGTTACCTTCCTTTGCCCAGGCTTGTGAGTGCAGGGCTTGCAAATGGCAGATAATTTGGAACAGAGAAAACATCTGATACACTGTCTTTCCTTTATGGTTTCATCACTAAATAAATGCAATGCATGAAGTGATTAACACCTTATCTTGATAATTCTCAGAAAAGTAACTTTTATTTCAGAATAAGTAGAGTAATTGCACTTATGATTTAGTGCATTCTTTATACATAAAAATAGGATAAATCACTCCAAAATTGAGTGCAAAATTAGGCAGTTTCAACCAGAAAACTCCCATTTTCGTGCTGATAATAGGAACTGTATCATATTTTTTCTAATCACAGCAGGCCAGAAGCCTCTGGTGTGCCCAGTCAAATAGCAATATACAGAACAGCTAGGAATTATCACTAGATTAATTTTCAGTATAAGAAAGCAGACTACAGTGCTGTGATATGGGTAACAGTCTTTTATCTAAGCCTGAGCTCTTGTGCCTTTTTGTCTTCCAAAGAAGCAGGAAATGCTGGTGTAGTTTCACCTCCAGAGTTACCAGCAGTGTATTTGTATTTCTCAGGAGCATGGGAAGTTCAATGTATGCTAAAACACAATAGCATTCTCTCACTTATGCTGGGAAGGAGTCATTACAGAACAATTTTGCTCAGTAACACTAAAAATATACAGTTGTAACATGTCTATCTCTCCTTCATGTCTTTTAAGCTTCAACTTGCCTCTATCAAGTCCTATTGTAGAGTCTCTGATCATGTTGCACTTCAAGAGTTCAGAGAGAGGTGTTCAAAATCCCCAGGTAAATATTAATGGAATAACCTGTTTCCACATTCTCTTTGTGCTGTCAGTGTTTAGTTTATGCAATGGAGAAAAAAAAGTGTATGCCTTTCTTAAAAGAAGAGCTATTGCTGTTCAAATACTCTTGAAGTTTTCATTATCCACAGAATGGCTAATACCTTTCTGAATGCTACTCCAGCTCTTGTTTTTTTGTTACCTAACTCACAAAGAAACAAACAACTTTATAATTCAGTGAAGGTAGTTCAGGTACTGCACTTCTAAGCCTCAATTTTAGACAAGAAAGACTCTATGAAACTGAGAGCTGAGGAGTAACATTTAAAGAGAAGCAAAGCCTCGGCATTTCTGCATTTGATTTTTGCTTGTTACTCAAATTATAAGATGGATGTGGTTCAAAATCCATTATATCCTTCCCAAAAGTGGTCTCCGTAATGCTGTTTTAGCTGATGGAGGTCTCAGCAGAAGCTTTTGCAGAAGATATGTAAGTATATAAGCGTAAATATACAGTGCAACAAAAATTTGACAAGGCAATATACAAAACAAGAACACTACTGGTCATTAATTACCAATGTAGCACTAATATAAGAATAGGTAAGTCTTTGGAAAAAAAAAAAAAGCCAATATCTTACAGAAAACCTTGTACTTTTCTCCTATCTTCTCCTTTTCATGTTCTTCTACATGGATGTCCCAGTGACAGCCAAAGAAAGACCCAGAGTATCACTTCACAGCACAAAGAATGCACAAGATCTCTATATATTAAAAAAGAAACTAATTAGATTTCATGCACAACAAGTTTGTATGAAACCATAGTTATCTCCTTTACATTATTTTGCTGCTGTTAAAACAGAAGGACAAAGAAATGTGTTTCTAGTGATGGCACAACCCTCATGGTAGGAACTGCCCCTGGGACTCAACCCTCCCATCCCTGAAAATAACTGTGTTGGCCGGGGCTGAGTGCTTTTCAGCCAGGTTTGCAGCTGGGTCGCAGAGCTGCTTGGATGTAACTACTGACTCTGAACCAGAGGTGAACCTGTAATTCAAAGGGGGAAAAAAAGAAAGGAAGTCTGCAGCACTTTTATGTTCATTTCACAGTTCATGGTGAGAAATTATTCTTATTTTTCAAGTTCCTACAGTGCTAAGCTGAGAAAATGGGCTTTCAGTAATTTTCTTTTAATTGGGAGTCCAGCAGTACAAAGATGGCACAGGCTGGGGTATGTTTTGAAGTCACCTGCTGCACCTTGCACTGCGGCAATAATTGAGACAAGGTGTGACTGAAGTATAATTCATCTAATGGTAATAATAGGTGCCACAGTCTGATATTCTTTCATAGGTGATAAAAGGATAATTTAGCACATGCTACATCTAATTATTTTTTTCAGTGGATAACAGGGTTTTTTCCAGGGTATCAGTTCCTACTTTACTTAACTATTATAGGACTTACCAATAATTTTGATATATTTTTTCTGCCAGCTTGCTTTTTTGTAGGCTTTGTCCAACCTAGTTTTCAGTCTTCCCTGAGCTCCTACAAGAAATTCTCTGTTATATGAACATATTTTTAGAAACCATTGTTGACACAAATCTGAATTAGGCAGCTACAGATTCTAATTTGAAAATGTATTCAAAACTCTCCCTTACCGACTTTGGTCATTTTTTTACTGGCATCTCCTTGTTATCAAAACATCATGGTTAAAATTGGAACTCTCATTCAGCAACATAAACATCTATACATCTTGAAATGGTTCAAAAACTTACATCCTTCTTAAAACTGAAGTTTTGAGAGTCTGAGTAAGTCCTGAGTAACTGAAACATGCTCCTGGAACTGGCAGGTATGGGCAGGACTATGTGAGCCTTATTTCTTTGTGGAGAATCTAAGGGAGGATCTAAAATGGCACTCGACATCTGTGTTTAGTTATCTCAATTACTTCCTTGTGTCTCTGTTTTAGGATCCTAAGGAAGGCTTCCCGAGGACTTATGTAGTATTGCCATTGACTCCAGTGGGATTTATGATCTCTCAATATTTCTCTAAGCCATGAAGACTACTACCACTGGAAAACTTGTGTATAGATATCTCAGTTCAATCTTGCAGGCCTTGGATCCTGCCCTCAGCTGTTGTACTGCCTATACTGCTTTGGTTTAGGAAGCAAGAAAATACCCAGCCTGGTTCTGGGGCTAAGTATCCATAGACTTAATAATTCTGTATGCCCTGATCACACAACTCGTGCCCACACTCCACCCATATGCATCCAGGAATTCTCCACACCTTATACTTGGTATGATTATCTCGTGTATGTATTTAGGTATTCTACTCTGGATCCTGCACAAAACCTAGATTTTAATCCAGTGGCATTTTGGCAACAATATAGCCTCTCACTCTGCCTTTCAACAGCTCTACCGTCCTTTCTGAGACACTTACTCCTTTATGGTGTGCTTTGGGCCAAACACTGATTCCTTGGCAACATCTTGCTGGTCTCTCCCTCTGGGTCTTCTCTTTATTTTTCTTTCTGCAGTGCCCTTCAGTCACTATCATTTATTGTTTTCTTCCCTGAAGCAATGTATGGCCTGTCTTCATGGGATTCATCTGACAATGGATCTCAGGAATATTTATCTTCTGTGGTAACAGATTGGTGCTCATCCAATCCCACCCTTTTTGTAGCTTTTTATCCAGCAGCTCATTACATAGCACAGACAGTGCAGAGATGGAATAGACAGGACCAGCTCCCCTTGCCACCTCACAGACCTTACGTCTACAACTACAACCTCACTGATGCAGGGCTGCAGAATTTTCTGAGGTAGCACTTTCTTATTCTTTCCAGCTGAAACTGTTCCTCTTTGTGTGAATGAAGTGCTCAATAGCCATGAATGAATGTTCGTCCTGAATAGGATAAGAGAAAGGAAGCTGAGCAGCAACTGCAAGGCTCTACTTGGAAAAAAAGGTTCCTGCTTCAGTATGTGATCATGACAAGAATATTTTAAATATAGGCAAGAGATTCTTGTGATGGAGACTGTACATAAGATGGGTGTTACACGCTGATTCTGGCATGCTCCTTATGCACCTTCAGCATTTTTTTTAATGTAGAGTTTATGTATGTCCCTTTATGATAACATGCAATCACAACATCAAAGGATTTCTGAGGTAGGAAGGGACCTCTGGAGATCCTCCTGTACAGCCATGTCATGTGTAACTGAGGCACATCTGCACCAGTAGATGCAGAGAAAATCTTGGCCCTGCTTGGAATTGTGGATAGACTGAAAAACCTGAGCTGGCCGCACATGTGCTCGTATAAGCCAACACTAAATTTGGTGGGAGTGTTGATCTGCTAGAGGGCAGGAAGGCTCTACACAGAGATTTTTACAGTCTGGATCAATAGTCTCAGGAGAACTGCATGAAGTTCAGTAAGGCAAAGTGCCAGGTCCTGCCCTTGGGCCATTAAAACTCCCTGCATTGTCACAGGAAGGGGAAGAGTGCTGGAAAGTTGTTCAGCAGAAAGGGACATGGGAGAGCTGACCAACAGCAGCTGAGCATGAGCCAGCCTGTACTCAGCTGGCCAGGAAGGCCAGCGGCATCCTGGCTTGTGTTGAAAATAGTGGCCAGCAGGACTGGGGAAGTGATTGTCCTGCTACACTTGGCACTGGTGAGACCACATCTCAAGTGATATGTCCAGTCTGGGCCCCTCACTTCCAAAAGGACATCGAAGTGCTGCAGCATGCCCAGAGAAGGGCAACAGAGTTGGTGAAAGGTCCTATAAAGAGTAGCTGAGGTGACTGAGGCTGTTTAGTCTGAGGAAGAGGAGGCTCAAGGTGGCACCTCATTGCTCCCTACAATAATCTGAAAGGAGATTGTAGTAAGGTAGGGGTCGGTCTGTTCTGCCGTATCGAAAGAGGAAAAGGTCTTAAAGTGCACATGGGGAGGTTCAGATTAGATGTTAGAAAAAAATATAAATATCACTGGGGGAGCAGTCAGGCATTGCAGTAAGATTCCCAGAGGGGTGATGGGGCATCATCTCAGGAACTGTGCAAATAGCACATGGATGTGGCACTTGGGAGTACAGGGGTAATTATGGTGCGGTGTTGACATTGGACAGGTGATCTTTCCAACCTTGTTGATTCTGTGATTCTATAGCTTCAGTTTTAGATTCATTGGCTCAGATCTTAACTAGCTTATGTGTCTCCCTCATGCTGTCTGTGTAAATGTGCTTAATCTTTCAGCCAGGTGGTTTGGAGATTTTTATGCATTAAAGCATACATTGTTGCCTAAATTAATAGAGAAAATATACTAAAATTCATAGTTCAGTAATTTTAATATTTTTTCAAACTAAAAATATCTGCAGAGAATATTAAAGAAGAAGTATTTCCTGAGAGGCAACGTGCTACAGTAGGATGATCCTTGCTCAATGGTAGTGATTTGTGGTAAGTAAATCCTATACTTTTTAATTGCAAATGTGAGCATAACTTTCTCAGCATCCCGGAAAACCAATCCTCAGTGGGTTGCATTCTTAATTTTTTGGATTTCTGTATTTGCTGCCTAATGCTTTACTCAATTTTTGCCTGCATTGCTATGGAGACCACCAAAATCTGATTATCATTGCTGGAGGCATCACCTTAGCTTGAAGAGATTAAATAATTTTGCTTTTACACAGTATTTACTCCAAAACCTGGTTAGCATGGTCCACTTGGAACCATCCCTATTGGGGAATTTGCTGGAAAGGAAAATGTGTTTATGATTTAAACTCCCTTACTATGCTGATTATTCACAGCAGTGAAAATTTATACCCAGCTTGATGTGAAATATTTTGTTAAGAATTTTGCCCATAAGGAAACACAAAGCTATGATAAACTGTAACACCGGTGCCTTTCAATTTGTAATGCTTTTACTAGGCCAGGGTCCTATGTAGTCCTCTGAGCTCCTTGCTGTTACCAAGGAGAAGCCTGCAAGACAGCTAAATAACCTCTCCATGTCCTACATCCCTTCTCTGTAGCTAAGAAATGATTCAAATTTCTTCTTCTTCTGTGACTACTTGAGGTTTGCAGATGAAGAAAATAGTCTTTAAAACCATATTTAAAGAAGAGCTCATAAATTCTCTGAGTTTTAGTCCTCCAGACTCAGCCTCTTGCAACTTCAGCCCTCAAGGTGTTAGCCCTGAACATCGAGATGCGGTCTCCTCCATCTGCAGGTCCATGGGTTGTGTGTGTAGGTGTGCACATACCCATTTAATCATGCTCATTATTCTTGGGAGGAGACAACTTAACTGCTTTTGTACCCTCTGAAAAACTCAGTTTAACAGATGAGACAAACCACCCACAAAAGGGGGGCTGAGGTGTTGGGAAAAGAGTTTGAACTTGTCTCCTGTAAAGACATCTTTGAAAAGTGCTATCTGAGGAAGCTGCTGGAAATCTGACTTCTGCTTGGATTATCCACTCGCTTGAGGGAGCAGGAGCAGCAGACGTGTTCCTTTTGTAGCTCTGCACTTCATGGAGTTTCACAGAGCTTCTCTTGAACCTAAAGTTTACATCTGATAGAAAATTTAGCAATGTCATTTGTCTACATTGATGCCCATATGCAATTCCATGGGCCCTGATTTTTTTATTTTTCTTGTTGCTGTTATTAATTTTCTGCTTCTGTCATGTTATCTTGTGACATAACTTGAATCATCCAAGTCCAGTGTGGAACAAATTGACCAGAATGAGACCCGTATAAGCTGGTAGCACTCTTGGATTACTATTTCCCCACCTTGTTAGTTTACAAAAAAAATTTACTCAGAACTTACAACTCACTTACAAGTAATCCTCATGTAATTGCAGAAGTATCTGAATTTCAAAGGTCCCTCATACTTGAAATTGGTACAACTGACTTTTATAGCTTGCTGTCGAAAAACATATTTATGTTTCTGAGACAGGACTTGATAAACTTTCTGTCTGAAGCCTGCTACCTTAAATAATAGTGCTCGATGAATAGATTTACAAAACACAATTTAATACACTGGTACTTTGATTACAGGTAATGCAACATGTCATCACAAACATGTTAAAACTCCTGATATGTATCACTGAAAGTTGTCTTGCACAGAACTAAGAAATGTTCCAATGTTGATTTGCTTGATATCACATATTACATAAAAATGTGTCCTCTTTTAACGTAGATCACTGATAGAGACCAGAATGTAGAACACTGTCTGATGAAAAAAAAAAGAAGGAAAGAAAGAAAAAGTCTTGATGTTAGGAAGATGTTCTTTAATGTGAGGTTGGTGAAACACTGGGACAGGTTTCACAGAGAAGTTTTGGATGTCTCATCCCTGAAAGTGTTCAAGATCAGCTTGGATGGTCTCATGAAAAGTCTGCGCTGGGCAGGGGGTATGGAACTGGGTGATCATTAAGGTCCCTTCCAACCAAAACCATTCTATGGTTCTATGATGTACAGTTTTTCTATCAGTGGAAGCATAGATTTACATTTAAGGTGACCACTCAAGTAAACAGATATTTATGAAATCCCTCCCTTGCCTTGTGGATTAAACACCAAGGCCAAAATTCTGAAGAAGGGGCAAATGGTAAATGTTTAATGTGATTGACTACTTACTGCTAAGTGTTGAATTCTCACTAAGTTGGACCAAAATCACATGCAAATTTTGAGGCTTACCCATTGCAAGAATCATCAAAATCATGGCATGCTGGCAGACACATGAAAATAAGTATATGGGGGAGTTTCTTCAAATGTAAAATGAGTACAGGTGCAAAACCTCCCATTTTAATAATTTCCTCAGTCATGATGAGGTAAAATTCTTTCCATGTTCATTCAGATCTTAGCACTTGATTCAAGCTGCAGCCCTGCCATGCTGTATAGCCTCTGTTCCTCCACTACTTTCTACTGTGGTCCTGCTGCAGCAGCAATATTATCAGCAGCAATAGCATTTCTTCTTTTTTTAAATAATTTGCTGAATGCTGCTGTAACTACTCATAGAATGAACACTGACCACAGTTTCTGCTTAAGAAACACATATGCATAGCTACATACCATAGATATATTCACATAGAGTAATAAACCAATAGAGCAGTTATGACAGTTTTTTCTCCATTACCTTAGGCTGCTAAGTCATGTAGCCAGGACAGTGTGAGAAAGATTTAAATGTAACCTTTAGAAACATTTTTGCTTGGTTAGTGAAATTCGTATGGGATGGATGCTCTGCAAACTAGTTTTCTGATAAAATATAGGGTGATACTTGAGGGTTAATTCTGTTTGCACCAATGTGGAACAGCAATCTTTCTTTGAGGGGTTAATCAGGAAAAGGGTACTTGTTATAGCAGCCACAAAACTTAAAGCGCTTTTTTGACTCCCAAATTAGTCATTATTCCACCATCCAAATCCCACCAACTCTATATTCCCTGTAGCACTCTGTGTTTTTTCCAAGCAGTTTCTCAGAGGATTTTCTGCCCAGTTTTCCAGAGCTGAGTCTTGTAAGGGTGTGGATTGTAAACACAGAGCTGTAACTGTTACACAAGTGCCTTTACTTTCTCTTTCATTCTCATTGCCAGAACATTTCATTGTTGAGAAATGGTCAGAGCTACAGTACTAACTTGTCAAGTTGTGCTGGTTTTACCTTATATTTCAAAATAGTCTTGCTTCTCAACAATATCAATATAATTTAAAACCATTCTCATAGACTTTGTGGACCAATTTTCTTTAGCTTCCTTGCGTAGCAACACCTTGTGAATGGAAAAGGTAACTATTAATGAAAAATTAATTTGGATACTCAGCAGTAAATGATTACTATTTTTGTCATGGTTTTCATAAATTTTGTTCATACTGTTTTTGAGATACATGAAACTTAGAAGCTTCCAAGATTAAGAAAATGCATTTCTTAAATTCAATGAAACATCCCCACCGTGCCTCCCTCTTTCTTTTTCTCACTCTGTTAAAGAATTCCCTCTTTTCAGGAAATTGGTCACATTTCTTGTCAGTCATTTTTTAATACATTACTGGTGCTTAAATTTCTCAAATTATTAAAATGATAGCAGGTTTAACATTTTTTTTCCATTTTACTAAAGTTTAATACTTATTATTATGAATGCCTGCTTCTGTTTGGTCTGCTTTGGAAGTTTGTGAAGGATGGTTGTAATACAGAGCTTTAAATGCCATTTTTCCATGAAAGAAATACAGTTTTCCTGGAAAGTGTCCTGGAGTCACATTTTAAGAGAAGAAATTGCAAAACTGAATTAGTGCATAAATCAGAAAAAATATTTATTTACAGA
This sequence comes from Bombycilla garrulus, assembly GCA_013400315.1. Lineage (NCBI taxonomy): Eukaryota > Metazoa > Chordata > Aves > Passeriformes > Bombycillidae > Bombycilla > Bombycilla garrulus. The sequence continues at coordinate 483,429 of VXBU01001980.1, forward strand.
CATGTAAAAATTATGTTACAACATTTTAAAGAAAACTGTAATGAACCATCAATCTGCTCTAATGGGCAAACTCTGAATGTTTCAATTCTAAATTGCAGTGTCACCAATTAAAAATAGGACTGCTGACAAGATTATAGTTATCTACATAGTTTAAGTACAGTGATTTTTCAGAACTAAAAAATGGATCTAGTACTAACTAACTAATAGCAACTGCAACAATATGTAATACAAGAGTTTACAAAAGTAAAAATATCTTTTCTTGATCCAAACTTTAAAGCTTTTTAGTAAATATTTTCCATTCATGCAGCTGCCCATGTTTGAAACAAATATCTGAAATACACAGAGCATATAGATCTGTGTAGAAAATGAATTGGTTTGATTCAGGACTGTCTGTGAAGGATTTTATGACTGTTGACTGTCCAAACTGATTCACGAGATTTTTTATGTTTCCTATTCTTCTGTATTGCAAGGGACGAGCAATGTTGAAAAATTCCACAATTGACAAAACTGATGTCAAACAAGTAACAGGTGATGGCAAACAACACTGAGCATACTGCATACATGGACAGCAGAGAACTATTAAGCTCTGTTGAAGCTACCAGCATCCTCTGGAGTGATTTTTAGCAAACATGCCATTGAGAAACCTTACTAGTAATAGACTGCACAGGGTAACAATCTTCTGGCTTGCAAATGAAGTAGCGCCTCATGGTGTTGTCAGAGGTGACTTTTGTGTTCAAAATACATTCAAAACCTAAACTGTGGTGTGAAATGGTGTCAACATCATGAATGTGCAATTATTTCTGTGAGTTTATAATCTAAGGGTAATGATTGTAAAGAATGTGTGAAAATCTCAGCATGCTTTCTGTGAGTGTTAGCTCATTTGGAATGGAGGTGGTGAAGAGACCTAGATGTTTCTCATACCTAGTTTATTAATACCAATATCAGAACTGATCTCCTTGGATGATATTCTGCATCTTTTAAATCAGCCAACAGTTTATGTGATTTAAATGGGACAAATGTCCCTTGAGCTGCTGAGATTTGGAGTTCTTTTTTTAACTGTCAGCCAAAGACAGAAATCCCAAAATGGCAATTCTTTTTGCATCTTTACAGTTAAAAATGTTCATAGCCTATATTAAGAGACAGAAAGTGAAGAAGCATTTCACCCTCTGATTTGACCTAACATTTCACTTACACAGGAGCAATATTTTTGGCTGCACTTTTCTTGGAGAGTCAGCCCTCATAAATTCTGAAGCTGCAATTCTTTATGCTCAGGTGTAACTACTTATACTAGTCCTTCCTTATTGAAGGAGCTAGGTAGTACTCAGCATTTATGTAAACCATATAACTCCACACACAATAGACAAGCTAAATATAAGGTACACAAACGTAACTGAGAGTGCAATGTCACATAGCTGCCTCGTGAAAAAAAATTCTCACTCAGTAATAGATAATTAAATTCAAAAGTATGCTTTTCTTCCAGATTTTTGAAGAATATCAGTCCTTCTTTGATGATGGTCACCATGCCAGAAACCTGACCAGAGACCTTGAGCTCCCACCCACTTATACCTACACTACTTGAGGTGAACCTGCCATCTCAGAAACTGCTTTTTAAAACAGAAATTTAAAGTTAGATCTTTTAAAAAGTCTCTGTGGTACCTTTTTTTTTCTCTTGTTTTTGGCCTAAAGAGAATGTTTCAAAGGGCAAGGCAAGAGCTCATCTTTGTAGTGCTGGATGATCTGAAATAGCAAGTACCATGGTCATGGAGCTCAGTGGTCAGGGTTCAACGCTGCAGACTGGCACACAGCTGTGTCTGTGCTCCATTTGACTGTGTAAGATACTTCCTAAATTAATGCCTCTCCCTTTTGGGAGGCTGTAGATAATAAATGATTTATTTACCCTGCAATCACTTTAAAGACATATCTCTTTCTATATGAGTACCACTTGCATGGAGATGTAGATGAATAAATACCTATCCCTTGCCTCATGTCATCTGCAGTGCTAAAGAGGTCTGACTTTGGGATGGTGAACAAGCTGGTACTTTTATAGGGGGAGAATCCCTTGTGCCCATATGCTTTGATACCTTTAATGTGTCAGTAACACAAGAGAAATAAGGCATCCATTCTGTTTGAAGGGAAATACGATTTATTAAGAAATTCTATACTGAGATTTCCCCCTACAACATCTGTAATAATTAATTATTCCACCTTCAGGCTTTTAGGAGGGCCTTAGGAGTTTGTGGGTGGAAAGACTACTGCCAGAAAATAACCCAAAAAGTAATAAGTAGGCTAACTCAGACTGTCAGATATTGGCAGGCTATAAGTAATTTTCCTGGCTAGACAGGAGGCTGACTGACTTTCCATATGGTAGCAACAAGCTGCCTTTAGGGATTTGCAAGAACAGCTGTAACAACTGTCTGATGAATGGCATCACAGAGAGGGCTTATCTGAAGAAAGGGATTTACAGGAGGATGCAATTTACAGTTTATCAAGGATTGCTCTCTTATTTTGACATTTTCACTTTTTAGTAGCGATTCTATTACCAAATGTAATTATTTCCAATGACAAATAAATTGAGTAAAATAATGGGAAATATCATACAATGTATTTAATTGTGGTGTTGATAAAAATGGTCTTGTTTGAAGTAAGCAGTAAACAAAGAAGTGCAATATCACCTGACTCTAAATATGGTAAAACAGTAAAACGTGCTAATCATAAAAATAGCTTTTAGAAATATACATTTGTATACAGTGTTTTCCACACCTGTTAAATATGTCCTTCATATTATTATGATACAGTACATTGGCCTTTAAGACATCAAAATTAAAAAAATAATACCAATAATTAGCCAGAGAAAACCACATTTACAATCTAAACCATAAAAATCTGACAATTGTACAGCTTAGAACATATAAGAAATGGAGTTTCTAATATTTGAACAATAATGTCCATTTTAATAAGTAAATTGAGTTTCATACAAATTGAATCAAAGGTGTTGTCAGCCAGTAAGAAACTGCAGTTCACAATTTTCTGCGGGGAAGTCAGAGTTTCTCTTCTCAGCCTTCAGGGGGTTCACACATGACATCTCCTCACTTGATCTGTAGAAACTGAGAAATGAAATGTTTGCTTTAGTATAAAAGCATAGAATTTCTTCCAGAAGGACCTCAAAAAGAAATCATGACAGGTGGGTAAAAGAGCCAAGAGGACTACAACTTGACTTTTTCACAAATCAACCAAATACCAACATCTATAACACTTTCCCACCTTAAACCATCAAAGGTTAAAAGAAGAATACTATTCCTGCAGCAGTGGACAATCGGGACTGTGCAATAGTCTTGAGTTGACTGTATGGCCCAAAATAATAACAGCAAATCAAGCAAGAGCTGTTGAAGCTGAAGTATTCCTCCCCTCAGTAATGCTATGCAAACCACTGCTGAATAATTTCTATCTTAGCAGCAGGAAATGGAATAATGTATCTTGGCTGCTTTGCAATGAAATGCTTTATTTGCATAATAGCATTCAATCTAAATAAATTGCATGTAGAATTCTTTGCTCTAGTCCCATCACACTATTTATATACCTCACTCCATTTCCACTGGCTCTGTGCTTTCAGCAATGCCTGTAGTTACCAGACTGATGGATTTTTCCTCAGTTGCTTCCCTTTTGCTGTTGCCTATTTTGCTATAGTTTTTGTATACCTGCCATAGGATATAAATTTTATGTCCTTTGATTTCTTTTGTTGCTTTATTAGCCACACAGTGAAAACACAAAAATCCAGTGTTAGCCGACACTTTTGAGGTTCACTCTTCCAGCAGAGGCTAGAGGCAGGTTGCATCTAAATATCTGAGTCCTGCAATGTGACCCATTAATGCTACCAGCTTCAAGTAGGCATTGAGTGATGCTGCAGGGGGAGCCTAAGGCATACCAGCTCCACCTACCCACAGGGAAACTAACACTATCCTAATCGCATCTGTTTGGAAAACTGACAGTAGAAAATGTTAACAGAAGTAGATGGTTTCTTCTTTAAAAGTAAAATTTTCAATCCAGATTTATTTTTTTTTTTTAATTTTGACAGGAAAAAGTATCTTTCAGCCAATCTTTTCTGCACTCCTTTTTTTTTTTTGGGGGGGGTGGAATCTATCTTCTTTTATAACTGGAAAAGGAAACAGCTGACAAAACCTGGTGCACTTCTGATCAAAGGCTGAAAATTTTTCAGGCATTTTTTCAGCCAATTTCCACCTTATTCAATGAAAAGAAAAAAAAATCTGTTAAAATTTCCATTTGCTGAAAACCTGGTTTTCCAGAAACATCCAAGTCACTGCTGGACTGGGCTCCTGACCTTTTAAGAAGTCAGGCATCGGATTTGCCCCTCATTGCAAATACAGCACCAGGTCTCTGGTTGTCTTCACAGGTAACCAGGATTAGGGAGAAAAGCTCATGTGAGAGATCCCAGAACTTTCTTCTTTCAGTTAAATCATCCTGAAACTATTATTCTCTACTTGCATAGAGAAAAAACTTCATCTCTCCTATTTTAGGTCTGATCCCTAGAGAGACTAGCTATAATAAAAAAGACCTTTAAATTCTCCCCTTAAGTCTGAGAGAGGTTTAATGGTTTTTAACTAGCTATTCATCTTAGAAGAAGTTAAAAAAAAAAAAATCCCTCTGTACATCGTATTAGCTCCAAAGAGAGTTCCTCTTTTCTAGCCTTTTTTCAACTATGCTTTACCGTTCCATTATACTATTATAAAAAGCAATAATTATGAAAGCAATGGGGCAGATTTTCAAGTTATTTATTGAAGCTTTTTTCCCTTGCCATAAACTTTTCAAGCATTTACCTGTGGCCAGCATTAAAGAGCTTCATTACGTTACTATTGTGAAACATTATTGTTGCTAACCATCTGGATGCAAGCCATCAGTGCTGCTTTGCTCTTGGTTAGAAACAGCAATAAAAATTTAGCAGCCCCACCAGTCCAAAATATTCCTGTGTTCTTCCTTCAGTACGTGGACTTCTTACTTCCCTCTCACTACAAATAATAGTAAAGTCTGAGAGGAAACATTAAAATCTGAAAGAGCCAAGCTTTTATTTTCACTGGAATGACAGAAATCCAGGGCTATGATTAATCTGCAGTAATTCAATGCTAATTTCATTCTTCTGAATAGCATGCAGTTTATCACCTGCCTTTATGGCAGTGCTGATGATATTAAAACTCTCATCATGACTAGTGTATTTTTAAATTTTTTTTTAATTTCTTTCCCCTTATTTGTAAAAACATCTCCTGACGCAACAAGGATGAACTAAATTACATTTAAACTGGCAATAAGGTTTTCATTTGATGTAGTTCTAGCAGAAAACCACTTTAGAAAGTGTGATTTGAACATAATGCATTTTGAGAATTGAATAACTCAACTGAACATATAGACTCAGCATCCGTAGACAATATCAAAGAAACTCTATATACTTTCCTAATTGCCATCATAATCTCTGAAAAAAAATGGAGAGAGTTTATGGAATATTTATTGGTTCATTTTTCACCTGAAATTATTTCTGCTGCTTTTTTCACTATCTGGATGGCTTTTTGAGCATGAGGTATTGGAAACACTCTTCTTAGGCATATCACTGTATTTCAGTCTTCCAAAAATGCTAATGCTACTGTTATTATAGTTCTAGTCATTCCTTCTGTCATTTTTGCCAAATTCAAATTCTACTAGATTAAATTAATGATACATTATTCCATTGTATATAATATTGGAAAGTCAACACTAAATATTTAAAAAAACTCCCTAATTGAAAGTGCAGTTCTACTATATGGACCCTACACCGTAATAATTACAAATCATGGAGTAAATCAGATAAATTTTAGTAAAAATGTAGAGTTTTCTGTTTTGATTTATGAAAGTTTAATTATTTTATAACTTATCTCCACTCAAAGCCTAGGTAATTTCTATCTTTACATTGAATTTTATTTTCTATCTTTATGTAGATCTTTCAGAATGCTCTGCATGTAGAGAACATTTTCTTGTGGGAGAGCCTGGCCATCAGATCATCTGCCAGGGGACCAGTTCCTCAAAGCTCTGTGCTTCATAGTCATAAGGCATGACAGAGTATGAATAGCTTGCACTCTGTGTTGCTCCTAAAAGCCTTTTATGAGAGGACAAGTCCCATATATGTTAGAGACCTGCAGGTACCACCCTTCTAGAACAGGATTTGCCAGCCTCGTTTCCCAGGCCTACCTAAGGACCTGGAGGCTGTAATGGTGACCCTTCTGTAGTAGAAGAGCTACTGACTTTTCCAAATTTGTTTAGATGGGTTTTATTTATCTGCAGGAGATGGCTTTTGTTCTCTGCTAGCTGGATCCAAATAGAGCTCAGCTTCTTTCCTGCTCTGAATTATTTGTTTTTCTTTAAAGTTCTGAAAAAGGGAAAAGAACAGACATATGTTCCTTCATCCCAATAAATACCTAGTTTCCTTATCACAGGGATTATGGGAAGACCATTCTGGATGTTACCTTGCTTATCTTTCAGACCTAAATGTACAGGAATAAATCTTACTAGATAGGAGTGTAAATTCAGCATATATTTTTGGGAAGGAGTATTAGGAATGTGTTATGACTAAATGACACAAAAGATGTACACGGTTAACATCTTAACTTGTAGTATATTAGGAAAATGTTTAAAGTCCCACAGAATATAGTTCCAAGCTTCACTGTATTGTTTACCCCACAATAATTATAACCAATAAGAGCATCCAAAATATATGAAAGACATTCCTCAAATAAAATGCATCTGTTTTTTAAAAATCCTTTGCTCTGAATGCCTTTTATGATAACATCAATCTTAGAAACTCTCAGAAAATGCAGCTAAAAAGCTGATGGATAGATGATGGTTCACATATATACGTGAGCTTGAAACCCAAAGCGTCCTTCCTCTTACTCTCTTGTCTCTTTTTCCTTGCCAGACAAACCCTTTTTCAGGACTGGAATTCTCAGTTTAATAACTGTAATGGAGGCATCTGAACATACTGCTGATCACTGCTTGGTAAAATTGCATATCTATCTCTTACAGGCTCCTCTTGAGCAGGAGACTTGGTGCTTGACACCTTTCTACGTTTCTGCTGGTATCTAACTGTGCTTTGATAAAAGGTTATGTGAGTGCCATACATCACTTTCTGCAAAACAACAGCAAGCCCCATTAAAATGCAGCAGGTACACTGTCCTTTCACTCCCAGTGCTGGCCCTCATACTTGTGCTACCTCAATTGTGTCTGATGCTCACTCCTAATATTGTTATCTGTACAACTGAGAATTCTAAAACCAGGTCTACAGATGCTGCTCTTATGTCCTCGAGAATAGCATACTCTGTTTCGTCTCTAATAATTTATTTTAACTATTCAATGCACTTTCTGGACAGACAAAGAGATGAAAAATGGAATCTATCTGCAGAGTTAGCCATTATTGATCTAGATATTTATGTAAAATGAGAAAAATCATAATGCAGTACAGAACGTAGTAATGCAACTTGCCATTCTGTTTATTTGCTATATCTAACTAAAGACAATATCCTCCTTTTCTCTTAAACTGCTACTCACACTGAGTGCAAAACACCCTCATTTATATTTGTAAGGTACCACAGGGAGTTGCACTTTTGTTGGCTTTTACACAGCATTCTTCATTATCAATGAAAAACCACAAGGAACAAGCAGAGCTTACCAAAGAACATTGAATTTGTATTAGCTATCACACTGACTTCACAACTGTATTCATTTGAGGTACACCTTGCACTTTGTCCCTTGATTTAAAGCATCAAATCTCTAATTCAGTTAGTCATATAGGTGGTTTAGTTTAATGCCCCCATATGAAATGTAAATGCTCAGTTCAGTAGGTGTGAGCAGGGAAATGTGAATGTGTATCACACTTTTGCTGCTGTCAGTTGTAACCCTTGTATAATATGAAAAACAAAATGATGGCACTAATGCAAATTTTTTTATAATGAACTAGTGCTAGAATATGCACTGCATTTAACAAATAGAGGGATTGTACAGTTTGATAAATATTAATAAAGGATAATTAAAATGACCAGTTGCACCTTCTTTAAACTTTTCTCCAAATGATGAAACCTAATAATTATGTTCTGGACTCTGCCAATCATGCTTTAATTGCTAAAATCATTACAGAATCATTCTGCTCAGTGAACAGCTTAATTGCTTTGAAGTGTAGTATTTATGTGAGTATATGTAAGAATGATTATTTTAGTCATCACTGAAAACAAACTTCTATCTTCTTTATATTAAACTGCTTTGTTTCACTTGTTTGTCCAATAAAAATCAGAAGGAAGAATAAGATAGCCCTATCGGAATCTGTTTTTTCCCCTAGACCATCATACCTTTTAATTCTCAGAGTCCAGGCAGAATAGTGATAAATGCTTTTGGGTCTAGTGGTCGAGTCAGGATCCAATATTTGGAGAGTGCTAGCGAGGAGACACTGCAGTTGAGATGATGGTCAGATATGAGACAGAAGGAATGACTTTGGGAATAGAGTCACCATGATCATTTGAGAGCTTGACTGGGGCCATGAAGAAAGGAAGTGGGTTTATCAGCTTTAATTAGGCTGTGTGTTTTTCTCCGCTGAACTACTTTTGCAGCAAAATCTTCCTCTGCAGGGTCCTTTATAGCAGCCGGAGAAGATTTAGGGACTAATAGCACAGTTTCTGGTCATAGTGGGAGGGATCTGAAGCTGGAGGCACTGGGCCTTTTGCAGAGTGTGGGGTGGGCCAGGACCTCCAAGCAGATGTGGAAGAGGTAGGAAGGTGAGGAGGTGGTGCTTTTGCAGAAGTCACTGCCCTGAAGTCTATACCAGAATGCATTCACTTTGCTACCCCATGGTGAAAGTGTGTTCCCACCAAACTCCCTTTCCTGTTCTCTCTTGGCTGATAAATCCAATCCAAATGCAGTAAGGCCTCCCTGATGTTGTCTGCAGAGTTCCCTCAGCCCATACCAATGTGCCTTGAGGGACACTCCACACCTCCTTGGGATCCAGTGCCAAATGAAGCAGAGAAAAAAATGTTCCATCTTCGTTTATCCCTGCATATGAGTGGATATTCATAGCAAATTCTCAGAGGCTTGGCTCTCACTGGAGATCCCTGGGTGTTTTCTGTTTCTTGGGATAGTGCCTACTCCCTGAGAAGCAAGTTCAACTGAGTCCTGTCATGATTCACAGAAAGTACTGTACTTTATCATCCTGAATCCTACAGAGGGATGCTTTTAAGCTACAGTGTGGTGTGAAAAAGCTGTAGACTAAAATTCCTACTGAATTAATATCTGCTTAATGTGAGAAGTTGGAATTCTCTAGAGAGGTGGTCGTCCAATTAGTATTAATGCTCAAGGCAAAAGTTTCTGTCCTACTAATGCCAAGGGTGTAGATTTGAACAAAATAGATCAATGCATAAAGGAACTACTAAACTTGTATCCTGAGGCCATTTAATATGTCTAAATTTTAAGAAGTGTGTTTTTAAAATAAATGATTGTAAGAGCTTACAACCAGAATTGCCTTAAAGTAATTATGCAGAAAGCACCTAATAAATGTTCTCATTATTGCCACATTAGAGTTTAGATAGCCATCAAAAACCAAAGGGCGCCCATTACAGGCAAAATAATTGTAGGCAATGATGTATTGAGATGAGGAGTGTTCTGTCTAATCAGCTGGAGATTTCTCAGGTACTTGGAGGCAGAAGTTTTACTCAACTGAACAACCAGGTGGATTAACATAAAAAAATAGAAAATAAATGAAAAGGAGAGAATGCTGGAAGAAGATGTTGGAAGTATATAAGAGTCAATTGAGATTCTGGGAAAGCCCAGACTAAACCATAGGAAGCAGGAGTGAAATGAGACAAACAATGCAAAATGAATATTTAAATGGTGATGGTATAATTAATTGAGTCAATTGAATATACAGGATACAGAGTTATATGCTTAAAACTGTCATCTGTGAAAGTCTTGCAATGTGAACGTGATCCAGGTGGAAATGGCAATAAAAAATGGCCCTATTTAAAACAGTTTTTTTATTTATATTTTCCTGCCTAATACTTATTTGAATGCACAATGCACAGTAGTGCATAATATTTCGGTTTTATGAGGATTTCAAGAGACATTAATTTTAAAATAAAAGTTACAAAGAAAAATGTTGGACTTGGAGGTCAAATCGTGGTCTGCAAATGGTGCAGAATCTCATAACAGCTGAGAAAAGATTATTATATCCCTGCAAAGAGGAAGCAAAGAAGGATTTAGCCTTTTCATTCTTCATTCATTTGGTCTGGAAAACGCTTTGCTCATTTTGAAAGACTACAGAAACGTAGTGTAATTTTAGAAATCAATAGCAACAACAACTTGGAAACTTCAGACACAGCAGCGTAACAAGCTGGCTAAGTTGGTGTTTGATTAACTTCCAAGTCTTCATTTTGACAGACTGAACTTGTTTTATTCTCACTGATTGCTTTTTTTTTTCTGTTGAAATGGCAATTACAGTTATATCACCTTCTAAATAACTTCCCTTTTCTAAGGTGTGGAAATGCTTATGTATGGATAAATTCAATCTGCCTTTCATGTTTTGATATTAATCATGCAGAAAATCTTCTTAGTAACACATTTCTATTTTCTAAAAAAATGGAGACCTTTTGGAATAATTGGGTCACTAGCTGTAGTGGCTCTGCAATTTGTAGTGAATTTACAATTTATACCTTTTAGTATGGAAAAATAACAATATTTTGGCTTTTCAATGTTTGCACCTCTTTACTTGAGTGAAGAATCTCAGCAGAAAAATGTTTCCTCTGAGGGTTTTCCATTCAGTATTTTTGATGCTCAAGGTTACTGATGAAGCCTGTGAAATTATTGTTTTCTAGGGCAGCTAAAGCTATTTATTTTCAAAGACTGAGGAAAAATGTGTGGTGTATGACAATTGCTCAGCTTCAGTTAAATCTTAGAATGTGATGATTAAGCTGATAGACTCAAATCCGTAGCTCAGCCCCAACGGCTGTCCTGAGTTTTTTCCAGAGGATTTCTGCGTCCCAGTGAATGCCTAGAAAACACCAATGTCCCCCTTTCCATCCACTGCTTTCCCAACATAATTCACATTGCTGCTTTGGTATCTACACCAGGTTACTGTTCTCATGCTTATTCTCCCTATACACAGATGGGGACTGCTGGTTGTAAATGATGGGTGAGCAAAACCCAGTGCAGCACCTTCAGCAAGTCACCCAAATTTTACAGGAGTCAACCAAAGTACAGGGAAGTAAAAGAAGGGCTACTCCACCAGAATCAGTTAAAATTACATTGGCAAAAAATATTATGGGTTGAAACTGAAATCAGTCTTCCTATTTAAAACATTGAGGTACTTTATTTAATTTCTGATGTTTATTTTTCAGCCATAAGGTACAGCAAAAAGCTTGTGATATTTTTTTAGAAGTCATCATCATCCTCACCTGAAAAGGGATCCAGGTTTGCTTCTAAATGGCAGGTGCTTGGCTGTCCTTGTTTCTGCACTTCACTCAGAGGTTGATTCTATGCTCATAAATTTTCAGCCAACAAAATCTGTGGAGCTAATTCTGATCTACTTAGACTAAATAAAAATAATGAGGCTGCTAATACTGAATGTTAAAGTCAACTATGTTATATCAAAGAGTTAATCTCATTTAGGCAAGTATTTTCTTTACATATCTAAGAGAGTTTTTGGCTTGATCTGACAGCACTGTTTACCTCTGATGAAATTCACTGATTCATATGTGGTTTTGTTTTGTTTTAAAATTGGTGGCAAAGCAGTTGTTTTTGATAGAACCTGAGCCATTAAAATTAAATATTTGCTGTCTGAAAATTATCAAGCACCATGACTATCTTATTAAATGATGACTGAGACTTCAGACAGGTAAAGACAGATGGCAGGGTGCAATGAAAAAAAAGTAAAACAGAGTAATTGAAGAATATATTGCCTGTTGTTCCACAGATATTTTTCTTTACTGGAAAGCATATAATTTTTATAAGTTTAAATAATTGGGAATGATCCTTTCTTACATGCCAAAGAAAGGCACCTGCTGGTCTGATCTGAGAAAGAGGTGCTAATTCTACCTGCACATTCAGTCTTCTGAGACATATTGCCTACCATATGGGCTCAGTGTCAAAGCTGAGGACGTGACCCAAAATTCCTCATCCCACATAATTTTCTTAAAAATGAGACAAACAGAAAAGAAAACCCATTATTTTCAAGCTATTTTTCATCAAATCTGTAAGATTCTAATGTCTGTAAATTAATTATATTATTTACATTACAATGTTTTAAAAGTTTTATGATTTTGAGTTTTGAGGATTTTTTAACTGGGAACGAAATAATATAGAGCACATTCAGAGGAATAGATCTGAAATTAGTAAAATTAGTTTGCTTAATTTTTTTAAAAAATGCAATTACAGGCAGGAAAATCTACTAGAAAGAGAAAAAAATATCCATGATAACATTGCCTTCATTTTCTGCAGGTTCCCATATGACATGTATGGGATAGGATTTAAATAATAATTAGAAAAACATTATGTAGCCAGTCATAAGCCAATAACCTGGTTAAAATGCTGAACACCACTTAGGAAATCTTCCTCTGATAAATTGACTGCCAGGAAAAATGGGGAGGATGGGCTGGTGGCAAGGTCCTTCCAGTGACTCATGCAACAGTGGCTGAACAGCAAACACGTCTACTGTGCTACTGCATATATTAAATATAACAAAGGACATATCAGGGAGTTCCTTACAATTTTTGATTTCATGGCATGCTTTTATTACTTTCTCCATTTTTTCAGTCACAGGTTATTAGATTTACTGCAGCTTTGGAAGGTATAAAGAATTAATACCTGTTGGGTATGGTGGCCCTAATGACTCTCTTAGGTTGCTCAAGTACAAACATCTAGCACTGATATTTATCAAGTGAACACAATCTTTTACCTATTCATTTGTCTTAGGAATGAGGAACATCATGTTCCCCCAACACTGAATGCAAGATTTCAATGAATGGTAAGCGCAATAGAAAAGACAAAATTTTGCACGATCTTAGTAATTTTTAAAGTAAGCAAAATAAGATTTCCGGCACAACATTACTTCAGCCATTGACATTAATTAGAAGTTTTGTCCTTTATTTTCTAAGTGGTATCCTGTACAAGGGGACTCAGAAAGCTGCAAGTTGTCAGAATAGCTACTGAATTTTTCGACAAGCATAATCAGCCTAATTTGGCTGATAATAGAAGAGTCAGTCTTGTCTGCCCTGATGCTATGGAATGGAAAACAATGCATCTAAATGGACAATGAAAAATCTAGTTTAATTACAGTAATAAATGAAGTACTATCAATGTTACCACACAGTCACATATTTGATTAATCTTGCTATTTGAAATATGCAAAAGTGGGTTTAAACTAGATTAAATTCATCAGATGACTGTTCTTCTTCTGTAGATTTTATTTTACTTTCTGCTGAGTATTTTTATTGTTGAGTTTCATATAAAACAATTTAATCAAGGGAAGTTTCAAAGTTTCATAAGACTTGGTATTTAATTAATTTCCCTTCAACTACATATAGGAGGGGTGTGATACATCCAATCAACTCCGTAACCAAACTAGTGGTAACTTGGTTCAGACTCCAAAGGAGGTAAAGGCCTGAGCCATAGCCCAGACAGACGAGGACTCCTCTAGTTGCAATCTGTTCCCTGAAGACCCACAAAGGCAGTGGCACAGGGAGCATTGATGTGAGTGATGTTGGAACACCCATCATGCAATTAACACATGAACAGCAGGTAGCTTTTCAAAGTCTCATTTATCAAGGAACAAAGAAAGTTGTGTGCACAAGGAGTGTCATGCATACCTTTTCCCATTGCACGTAATTTGACTACAATCCAGCTGTTTTGTGTCCACAAATCTGACAGCCTAATTGAACCTTCATGAGCTCTCCCAGCTGACCAGCCTGGAAGCATAGTGGTGGTTTCCTCTTGAGCTGGACACCTCTCAAGGTTACTTCTTGAAGCAAAGAGACTATTTACCAATGGCAGATATTTGGGAAGTGACTGATATTGTACAAAATCTTTTAGTATGGTAATTATGATTTGTGACCTAATAACTCTGATTTGTGCCTTGGCGGTTTTGAATCATTGTTCAAATGATTGTGCCATACAGTACTACAGTGAACCTTGCCACAGAACCTTGGCTAAGTTACTCTTCTACAGCATCATATTAAAAGCAGTTTTGCTAATACCTTTGGTAGTGTACCTGTCAGCAATCTAAATCACCCATTTGTGACAAGAGGGAAATGCTTTTGATGAGCTTTGGCCACAGCACTACTTTGGTTCCACTGATTTAAATAGCAATTGCATAAATTCCTACAAGAAATATAGCTATTATTATATTATAATGGTTTTACTTTTGCATAATGAAAATCAGTGCAGCAAAAAGATTATCCTGAGTTTTATGTCTGTGGCAGTTTCTGGTATTAATATTTGAAACATTATTTACTATCAGATGTTAGAAACAAATTTGATAGACTGAAACATGCAGTGTAGAGGTGAGAAAATGAAAAGAGTAAGAAATCAAATACCCTTGAGAGGTAAATACAACTCAAATATACTTAACAGAAAAGGAACTATAACTGTTGTTGAAATAACTCTGTAAATCTACGTTGTAACCAGAACTGGGCCTTTTATAGTCTCTGTATATTTGGTTATAAAATAATTTAATAAAAATGCCCTTTAAAATATCTCATTAAAGTTGACTCATTATTGTGGAACTCCCATCTAATAATGCTTGTCTGGCTTCATTACTTTTAGCACAGCTACACCAGCAGAAGAACAATGATGTGTTTGTGAATATATCCTTCAAATTCCAACCAAGCACTAACCATTGTCTGATCTGAGTTATGGCACCATAAATCTACTGTATTTGCATCACATACTCTACCAGAAAACAGTTTGCTGTACTGAATGCTCAACTACTGAGCCACTATTGTGCTATTATTATAGTTATTTACTATGAAAGGTTGACAGTTTGATAGAAACTATTATTCTCGGACAAGGTAGTATAGATATGAGTGCTTGAGTATAATTCATTACAGTTAATTATTTTATTGCTATTTTATTAACCATTGGCTAAAAGTGTGGTGGTTTGTTTTTTTGGTTTTGTTTTTGTTTTATTTTCCCCAAATCTGTAATACTTCAGGCTTTCAGTGAAGTAACTTGTAGCTACCTGCTTTATTTACAAGGGGATTGCAATGACTTGATCAGTGCTTCCTCAATGATCGATTAACATCCTTTGAAACAAGTTCAGAGAAGATATATGAAATGTTCTGGATCTGCACTGGATTGTCCATGTGCTAAATTAGCAGAAATATGAAAGTACCAAGCACGCTAACTCAGAAATATTCTTCCCTCAGTCTTTAAGCCAGGCTGCACAATATTAATGATCTTTCTTGTAAGAAAGTACTTTTTATAGAGGGACTGAGGACAAGCTACTTCTCAAATATCATAACATATTGGACTGTGTTGCAAAAGTCACTTTTCTGTTCTCCTCCAGGAGAGTCTCCTGTGCAGCCACACGAGTAAAAAAAGGTTATTTGTTTTCCTTCCCACTACTTACAATTTAAAGCCACGGCAGACACACAAAACCTGCTTGGTAGCAGTGAAGATTTGTATTTGGGTAATTTGTGACTTGTTTGTGATTTGTTTGTGAACTTAATTTAGTAAACATAAAGGTCTTTCTTCATGAGAGTCTGTTTTCCATAAAATGGGATGGATGTTGCAACGGTGTTCTGTCATCACCACAACACTGCTGAGTTGAAATTAAAATTTAAAAGAGTTTAAATTAAAAGGGATGCACTATGAAGGAACACAGAAATTTTAAGTTCACTGCTGGTAGAAACTGTTCAATTTTAGAAGCGGAATGAAAGCCTGAACTATGGGTCCAGTAAAATCTGGGATAACCAAGTACTTGTTTTTTTTACCTAAAAGGAGCAAAGGAAATAGACCTGAAGTTTCCAACCCCTCTTACTACCTCTGATGGTTAGTCCAGTGATTCAGTTAAGTGACATGAATTGTGAAGTAAGCTCAAGAGCTACTTAATAAACCAATGACTGTTACATATATATAAAACTACAAAATACGAATGCCCCTGTACAGGCAGGAGTGCAAGGCCATGTGAGAGCATGTGGATGAAAGCTTATGGCACACTTCACTAAGCAAGTTGAAGCTAACTCTTTCATATTCATACATAGATGAATCATGTTTCTGAGATCACCTGTTAAAGAACTCAGTGTAAAAATGCAATTCTTTGGGAATTTTTCTAAGGGGATCTTTTAAGCTGGAGGAACACTGGAGACATTTACCGAGAGACCCTTTTGGGCAAAGAGTACAAAAGAGACTTTCTCAAGAGGTGATATTTGATGATTGCAGCAGGTGCTTCAAATGCATCATGTCTTGAATTTGAGTTCAGATGGGCAATCAATTTATTGCTACACAAAACATTTCCACACTTTAGCTGAGCCATAATGACTGTGGTCATGTCTTTAGTCATAGAAAATTACAGTGCAAGGTTGAACAGCAGGTCTAGATGGTGGATGAAGAAGGTGTGCAGCTGTTGAGTGTGGTGTTGTTTTGTGTGTGCAGCCAGGCAGACAACTGAAGAGGCTGAAGGGTTCTTAAATCTATGCTTGACATAACTCAGACTGCCTCTTTCTTTACAGTTGATCTAGGCTGAAAGCTGCCATCACTCAGTTAATGTGCAGTAACCTGTTCCTTCAAATAGACAATGTGTGAATTTAGAGAACTGATCCTACCACCTAAACCCACATCTTGCCTAGTCACTTCCTTTGCAAGTTAGAATTAGAAATAAAGAAAAAAATATTTTTGAGTCCTCTGCTTCAAAGATGGAGACCCACATATTCAGATGCTCCATTCCTTGACTCTGGCCATGGGTATGACCTTGTTGAATACCTCCCTTTACTGACAGCCTTAGTAAAACAGAATTCTGTTCAGCAAACCTGCAGCAGGTTTTGGGAAATGACCTGGCAGAAGATTTACAGATAAATCTGAGAACTCACTAAAGAATAAGATCTAAATTTAAGTAATTTTCCTCTTTCCCTCTATTAATATTTTTTGTACTAGTAGACTCACAATTAAATTTTCCTGCTGAAATTACTTTAGGGCATTAGCTTTGTCCATTTAAATATATTTCTATTTCCTCTGCTGGTCTTAGTGGTGAAAGAAAATATTTTCTTAATAATTTTCTTAAATTCCTTAGCTCTATATTTGAAAAATGTTATAAATTTCATTAAAAATAAAAGCAAGCCTTTTGGAGGATTTTTTTTATTCTAAGTCAAATGTTACTATTTTACACAAAGTAGTAACATTTTTCTTACATGGAAAGTTTTTGTTACTGTTGTCACATTTAACGGGTTTGATTCTTAACCTTTCTCTTTTTCTCCCCTCAAAAGATTTGTAACTGGCTCCATTCCAAAATTACATATTTGCTCTTAGCTTTCTTTCCTAAATAACTAAGCTTTTATAAAACAGAATGACAACATCTGTTAGGCCATACTTTCTAACAAGCTTATATATCTACTTTACTTTTCAAGAGACAGAGGGCAATTTCAGATAATAGGACATAGAATAGGTAGAAGCAAACTGAATTCCCAAGTATTTTGACAGGGGTATTCACTATATATTTGGTAGTATTGTTACTGTCCTTCCCTTTACAGAGCTATCAATGACTGCCATAGAAACTAAAGCCTATAGGAATTTCCAGTGTATCTACATAAATATATGTCAGTATAAAACAGTCTAAATTACAACAAAATTACCAAAACTACCATCTTCATATCATAAGTACAGGCTGATTCTGCTGATTGTTTGGGTAAAAACTGTAGAGGAAAGATACATAATTCAATTTATAATTGCCTTTCTGTGGAAAACACCCATACTCTGATATTTCTTTGAAGCAATCCTTTGCTGAGCAATCCTTTATTCTATCCATTACAGTTTAGCATTCAGTAATCTCCCTAGGCTTTGCAAAAGGAAAATGTATTATTATCACATCGCAGCAGGCAGGAAAGCTAAGATGAAGTAGCCTCTTCCAAAACTTGATAGAAATGGCAAGCGAGGATGAAAAGGACAGGGATTTTACATCAGTGACAATCTTAATTGTAAGCTTTAAAGTCTACAGTATTGACAACATCTCAGCTAGAGGCTCCCAGCCTTTGGGAAGGTGGAAGGCATGAGGCTGACTGGATCCACTGCCCTGGCATTGCACCAGGCTGTGCCTGACTGACATGATGCACAGAAGTCCTCTTCCTTGGCCTTTCCTTGCTACCATCATGTTGGGATGAGGGGAATGCCACCCATGCCAGGATGCAATGCAGAGGACACCACTCTCCACATGCAGTGAGCCTCCCAGCACTCATGCACTTAGTGTTGACATGCGGATAAACTGGAGCTGGTTCCCACCATGCCTCAGATGTTTGTGTCAGATCTCTGAGCTGTCTTTGGAGCTGTCTGTAACACACTACACTTCAACTAGCTCCATAACATGAATCTTGGAAAGGTGTTTTAACTTGGAAGAAGTAGTGTACAAATGTAGCTGTGCCAATTCCAGACTTTCACTGCTAATGAATTTTTCCTGTGCTGCTTGCTTTATAGAGCCTTTCCTGCTGAGGCCTTTGATAGATGAAAAAAATTCTTCTACTTTTTGTGTCATATAGTGTGGTTATATGCTAAGTATGTGAAATCCACAGGGTGAAATGACAGCATTGAGCAGTCAGAGTCTATTGCACTGTGTGTTAACATCCCCACTTAATTGTCTTTAATGGGGATTCTGGTGCCTAATTACTGCAAAACCTACCATTCTTGTTAAACTGTGGTCACCTCTATTGCAAAATCACTGCAGGTGGTTAGGTATCAGCCATGGTGGGAGATTATATTTATAAGTGTTTGTTAATTACAAAATTTCAACTCCCTACGAATTCAGAGTGACAGCTTCTTAGAAACATCACTTATATCTGAAGAGGAGAACCTGTCTCTTTAAGAAAAAGGGATAATGTCATCTGTTCTACATTACAAGTAAAAAGATGAGGGGATTCAGGTTTTAGTAGCTTCCTCTGGGAATAATGCTATTCTGGATATAGAAATTTAAGAGATTCTTTGGCTGGCTAATAAGACACAAACCTGAAAATTACAAGTAGGTTTAAACTGCATTTGCAGTAAGCACTACAAACCACTGGTTACTCACATATCCCAGACTTGCTTTTGATCCTGCTGGGTCCCTTGCTGACTGACTTCTGCTGCTTCACTAAAAGACTTTTACTGTACACACATAGCTAAATATTTATTAAATGCAAGCAATGAGCAACAGAAGTTCTTTCAGCTCAAAGCAGAAGAAGAAACCAGGAAGGGAGGGAGAGTATCATAGAGGCTAAATCACTGTGACTGTTCCATTCTTATTAGGAATGCTTAGAAAGGTATAAAACTGACTTTCCAAATATTTTTTAATGTTGCTCTGGAAGAACTTAGGAGTTTAGCACTATAATGGGTATTTCATGAAAGGTGTAGACTCAGGCTGAAAACCCTTAAGGAAAGATCCTTCCATCAAAAAATCTGCCAATACAGCCTGCAGAGTATACATGTGGAAGACAGACACTCAGGACTGTGGAAAGCACAGTATAGTAATGTGTTTAATAATGAAAATGTTCACCCTTTTAGAATCTTATTTAATTTTGAAAAGCATACGTTAAAAAAGGAAAAGAAAAAATAGCATACTACATTTTTACATATGTAAAATAATAAATTCAAACCAATTTAAACTACATTTTATTTCCTTTCTAAAATCACCAAATGTAGTAAAATATATCTTTCTTGTTTCTCCTCAGAGGTTCCTATGCTTAATTACAGTGTATGAGGAGTATAGGTCTAGGCACTAGTTACAGAACATCACAATGCTGTTGTGAGCTTATTTTTTAATTCAGACTGTTGGTTCTCTGCGGTTACTTGTAGGAACCATATAGACAGACATGTCATGATTATTCCTTACCAGCTCATTGCTGCCATCCTCATCAAAATCCTCCTCTATCCCATCAGTCATATCTTCTCCATCCCCATCTGCATCTGGCCCTCCTTCAATTGGCTCTTCCGTAGAGTTATCTGCATTCTCTGATATGCATTCCTCTTGAATCAAATCAGCATTATCTTCCATTTGTTTCTTTTGAGCTTCTGTAAGGAAAACATACTCTATAGAGATTCAGTTACCTTTCCTATTGGTAGCAAAGGAAATTGCTCTGCAGAAGAAACCTAAGCTTCCATCTCCAGATGTGCTAGCTTTGTAAAATTCTGTGTAATAATGTCTACCAGGCAAATATGATTGAAAACATTTTTTTCGAAAATTAGTGTATAAATAAATCCCAATATCAATATGTTAATCTACCCCATCTATGCCATACAGTGGATGAAAGCTTGATTTACAAATAGATCCACCTTTTTGATTTTCTGTAATTGACTTTGCCTTGGAATCCAATTGGCATAATCACCATGTACATTCATGTACAGCCAATGAAAAGTACATAAATATCTATGCTCTGAGAAGCAGAAGGCTGTTAATTGCCAATAAATGAACAAGAAAGTGTGTGAATTTACAGTGAATGTATCTTAACAGTCATACAGGTAATCAACAAATCCTTTTAGACAGGTAAACATGTTTTTATGGAGTAAAGCATCCGTTACTCCTCATTGGTATACTGTGCTGAAGTAACTGAAGAATGCCCCCCTCCAATTAACCGAATATTGGCTTCCTATATTTTCTGCAAAGCGGTGAAAAGAAAGACCACTTCCATGGAGGCCTGAAGAATCTGTTCTGGTTGACTTCATGAGGGTAGCTGCATTGTTGTGACTAGGTACTGTGAAACTCCTGGATATGCTGAAGAACTTCATCCAGACAGAAGAAATCCAGAGGAAGATTGATGGAAGAATGATGGAGACAGACTGGCTAGAAAAATGTTTGGAAGGATCAGAGTCTTATTCCTATACATGTCAGGAACTTATATGAAAAGCTTTATGGACTCAAAGTGAATCAGGCCAGAGAATTGGTTGTAAGCAGCTAGAAAAACAATGTCTTTTCAGTATGAGTGTAATCAATGACAGAATTTCTAGAACAAAATATTTCTTCCTTTGTAAGACTGACTGTAACACTAGTAGTTCATTACCTGTCTTGTTGGACAACCAATGAATCAAGTATTGCCTTGAAGCTCTACATTTTTAAAGCTCTATGAGCATGTTAACTCTTTTCCATAAATTATTACCAGCTACACATACTTAAAATCTGATTTCATTTTTCTGTTAGATAGTCTTACACCAAGACATTTGTTTTACCTTTGGACTTTGAACATTTATTTTGCCAGTTACATTTATCTCTTTAGTCTTCATAAGTCTTTAGTCCCTCATTTTCAACTTTGCTTACTGAAGAAATAGAAAAATAAAGCTTTCCTCCCTCAGTCACCTAATGTCTTCAGAAAGATACTCAGAGAATACAAAGTCATCTTAGACAGCTGCTTCAACAGTACTGTAGTCACATGCATTAGTAGAATATTCAGCCCATGGAGCCTTATCTTCTCCTGCTAAGGTGCTCCATACAATGCCATGCTATTTGTAAATAATTGTGTTACTTCCCTTATGCACAAAGAAATATGGACTGAGTCACCTATGCCTATGTCTGGCCCTACCACTTACTGTCTTAAGCCAATTCTGAGATCACTCAGCTATGGTAATGACAATGGAATCAATTTTGGTTAAGGCTTTTAAAAACAAGGTTGCTGAATTGATAGACAATATATTTAAATGGGAAAACTACTAAGATACCACTGCTAAAAAATTAGGTCACTTACTTAATTGTCTTAATGAGAACATAGATTGGGTTCTTCAGAGAGGCTAAAATACCATCCCAGCACCCATCTCTTTTGGGCTCTTCTGAGAAGCTAACTTTCAGCCTAATTAGAGCCTAATCTCTAATATCACAGGAAGAATATTCTCTAACTTTTTTTTTTTCACATCAGAACATCTTATTCCCGGTTTCTCAGTTTAGATTTTTGCAAACAAAGAAGCTATTTCTACAGTTTTCCTATGTATAGAAAATCCTATTTTCTATAATCCCCACTATTGGAAAGGTTAGGGGTTGATAATAGAAAAAGACAGAACATCAGCTGTTACTGTAAGGAGAGTTTTCATGCAGCTGTAGAGCAGTAACCAATGTATGCACTGAGCTTTGTCCTGCCTGTAACATCACATTCCTCCAGATGTAACAACTTTTAGGATTAAAACTTAAATGTTCTTCAGGAGAGTGAGTAAAACCTAGAAAAACCAAAAGAGCAAGATGGTGGCTTGATTTTTGCTTTATGTAAATGAGACACAGATCCTCTCTCTGATCTCAATCTTAGTGAGGCCACGCCTTCTGGCAGAGGAAAATAAGAAATAACATTGCCAAATCATAGAGAAGGAAGAAAATAATCTAATCATCTCCCATCTGACACTCTAAATGAAATAGTTCAGCTGCTGATGTAGCTTACACAAATCTTTTTGGGTCTGCAGACTAATCACCTGGGCTGCATAACCCTCCTCATTAGCTAAGAAATGGGGTTCTATTCCTGCTGGTATCTTTGATATGTTTTTCTCCTCACACTCTCCAAAGAGAGGCAAAGGATATGAGGCGTGGGTTCTGCACCTGATGCTTTAAAATGTCAATATTTCAAAAACATTTTTAATATCTGAGGATATTCATTGCTTGTCTTCAGAAGATATAAGACTATGACTCAATACAAATCAACATTTTCCTCTTTGACTTGATTTCTCTTTAAGAGAGATCACTACAGTCCTTTAGCAAAAGTGAAAATTGGCTATCAAAGTACAATGATCTGCAGATTGTTTTGCATAGTAATGGATTTTTTTATAAAAGCTCCCCAAGGTAGGCATACAGTCAGAGTATTTCAGTGCACAAATGATTCAGTGGAGCGCCTCGCAATTACATCTTCACCAATTATACCAGCATTTATCCAACTTGCATAAAGTACAAAATAGAATTTAATGAATACATATTGTGCACAGTTCTCCCGAAAGAGATAATCACACTTTCTACTAATGGTTTACCTTAGACTTGAAAAAAGCCCTCAACTTTGTGAGATTAACTGTAATAGCTGGGGGACTGGTTCTTATCTGTCAACTTAGAAAAGGATTGTAAAGAAAAGGTAAGTTATTTTTCAAAGAATTTTTCTAAAGTTACTTGGGAACAGGAGACATCCATATCTAAATTCCTATTTTGACTGTGTCAGGTTTGTAACCCTCAACTGGTAATTCCCAGTAATGTTTTAGACAGTCTTGATGGAAATCTCTTTATGTGTCCTGATGGGTTTTTGCCTCATGTAGCTGACTACTGTCCAGACACCCAGGCAGTTGTGGGTTCTGAGGCAGATTTTCATTCACACATTTCACACAAAATTCATAAAAAGGTTTTATCGGATGATGGAGGGGTGAAAAAAAAAATAAATGAGTTTTCATGAGATAAGGCTTCCATTTCCCTGCTGACTCTCACATAACAACTCACTAGTATAAAGCTCCTGTGAAAATATATATGTGATCTATAAGGAAATAGCAAAGAAAATTCCATAGACAGGCTAAGAACTGAGTTTGGTTTTTATATATACCATAGTGAAAATACAACATAATAACTCTCAGGATGACTTCAAAATGCTGCCAGGTGAGATCATTAATCTAAAAAAAATGAGCATTGACTTGATTAAATTATAAAGTAGTATTGGATTTTCTTCATTCCCAAGGTTTGCCTAACACCAAAACTTTTTAAGCCAGAAAAAAGCTAAACTGGAGGTGTAACCAGTTTTACGAAAAGGCCAGAGCTTCACTCAATGACTGAGGTTGAAAAGTATCTCTGGACTCTCCAAGTAAAATCACTCTTCAAATCAGGGACAAACTCAAATTTTGGCCCAGGTCCAGGGGTCCTGAGCCCAATGAGTTTTGAATGTTTCCAAGGATGGAGCCTGTATGGTCTCACTGGTCAACTCACTGTACTGCTTAGCTGCATCTCTTTTCCTTTTATCAAACAGAACTTTTTTCCTTTGCTTCAACTTGACACTATTGCTTATTGCCTACTGCCCAGGCAATGTTTCTTGATATACTATTAATATATTCTATTATATTAATATATTATATTCTATATATTAATATATTCTATTCATCCTTAATGTGCCTAGCACAAAATTCTAGCTTAATTCTGTTCAGTTTTTTAGAGATTTTTTTTCCCAGAACAACTAGAAAGATTATTTTTTCATACTACACCATCAAAAACAATTCTTAAATGATGATGCATGTTTTGTGAAGAGTATTAACCTATCCTTCCAGTAGGTCTACCTGAGAGTTAATTTACCTTGCTTCAGGCCTCCATTAAGCACCAAATTTTCAGAAAGCTTCCATTCTCTTTGGTTTATCTACTTGACTGGTAACAAGGTTCTAATTTAATTCATGTCACTAAAAATGGCATTTACCTACCTGCTTCAGCTTTTTGCTGCTTTTCAATCTTTTCCAGTCTCCCTAGCAAGGAGTCAACTTTTGTTTTGATTTGAGTTAATTCTTTCTTGATTGTTTGCAACTCATCTGATTTCACTGTGGAAAGAGAAAAAAATGCAAACCATGAAATAAACTATATTTGTGGTTACATTCCTCTCCACCCCAAACAAAGTATGTTCTTTTTTCCTTTTCTGTCTAGTGGAAATTCTGCTCCCTCCTTTTTGTAAATATTTTCAGAGATTTAGCTTTTTAAATTACCATTGTTAAAAATGCTGAATCCTAGAAAACCACAGGATTCTATGCCTTAATGTAAGGTGTGTTGCTTGGTAATAATCATTTCAGGAAAAACATCTCAAAAATGTCTTCATAAATCCAAGTAACTTTTACTTGAAAACAGCCTAAAGTGAAAGAATAATTCAAATATTATAGACACTTCACAGTGTTGCAACGTTATTTTGCTGGACTGTTTTGTAATAATATTGACAATAACAAAATGATCCCTTACAGTATGTATTTCTCAGCAAGAATGAATGGTAATATAAGCGCTAGGGCAGTCAGGAATGCAAGGTTATGTTCCAGTCAAAAGTTCGTTGCAAGAGGTGTCATGTTTTGTTGCTTCAAAAGCTTTCAGTTCAGTTTCAGTTGGCATTTTTCCAGCTATGGATAATAAATGAAAATATTTCATTTTATGGTCACATCCAAGGACATGAAGGTACCTATAAATTATTAGCTGAAGTTTCCAAATCTTTATTGCACTGCTTTACTCTTCATTTTGTTTGTTATTGTGCTCCCATTGTCTAAACTAAGAAGGAGTAACTACTTTGGAGGTGTTTCAGCCGCAGAAGAAACAGCACTGCAGCCCTCATAAATTATCAGAATGCCAAATTATTTTGGCATTATCAGAACATGTGTTTTATGCTCAGAAGGTGGTCCAATAAAATTCACTTGCCCTGTTTGTGCTAGGATATCATATAGAAAAAGTCAAGAGGAGAAAATAGCAACCCTGTGCAGGCATGGGAGAATAAAGCCATTTATAAAGGACCAGAGTAAGCAACAGAACTGTCACTCTTACAGCTCTTGTAGGAAGAAGTGGACCATCACCACGAGGGACTGGCACTGGAAGAGCACAGAGCTGTGCTACTCCTCCACCACTGTGTTAGGAGGCTGGACATTGACTTTGGTATGCGTATTGAGAGCATGGAGACACACAACAGGAAGGTTCTTATTGAGCCTGGTAAAAGGGATGTTCTGCTATGAAGAACATGCTCCCTTTCTGTCAAAAGTGTCTTCTGGCTGCATCTTGCTGCATCTGTCCTGTTCATTGACCCTTGGCCATGTCTGTTATCATGGTGTCTCAGGTAATTTGTATTGGGCAGCCAATCTGATGATGAAGTGTGTAGAAAAGCTATTGCCTACTTCAGTGATGGTTGATGAGTATGTGCTTCCTTCAAATTAGCCTTATTCCAAACTTGTAGCATATTCACTGAGGATGAAGCTAAAAATTTTTATCTTAGAGTTTGGGCCATGTGTATTATAGTATAACATGTCAGTTAAAGGCAGTCGGCTGCTATATGCAGTAACACACTTTTTAAGTTGTGCTCAAATTGAGAAATTGCATTATCTCACAATATAGGCTGAAACCTCTGATCTCACACTGAATGAATAGAAAGACTTAAAGAAAAAAGCATAAAACTAGCCTTTGTGCTAGACTCTTATATGCTATACAGTATTCCACAGAATTGTTTTGTGTATTTATAGAGTGAGGGTTTAAAATGTTCTTAGAGAAATAATGGGTCACTCTCCAATCCCACAGATCAGATCTGAAACAAAATGGTAAGATTCTGGCAACTATATATTCAGAAGGTTGCTGATTTCCCAGATGCAGTGGCAGGTCCATGTTGAAGTAGCAAGGTAGCTCAGAATCCAGAGTGTAATGGTGTGAACTTCTCCAAGGGGGGAATGATAAGTGCTGGCAGCAACCCACCATGAAGCCTTTCGGCAACACATTCTGTGCAGCCAAGCTGCTGTGACAGGGATGCTCCCTTGACTGGCAAACTGCAGGCTGGCCAGGCCCAAAGGGTCAGACTCAGAAGTGACACTGCAAGGAGCTAATGGTGTTTGTTTCCAGACTACCAAGCAAAGCAGAAAACGTTTGCACATCTGAATTTGACAAGGAAACAGCCATATGCATAGCGCTGCTATTCAAATCAGGTCTGCTGCACAGGGGCTTCCATGTGGTGTCTCTGCAAAAACCGGGCTGGGAAGAAGATGGCATCAGGAGGAACAAGACAACAATGAGGATTCAAGGAACAAACCCCACTGGAAAAGGACAAGGGTGTGCTGCGCAACAGATGGCTGAACATGAGCCAGTGTGTGCCCAGGTGGCCAAGATGGCCAATGGCATTCTGGGCTGGATCAGCAATAGTGCGGCCAGCACGATCAGGGCAGAGATTGTCCTGCTGTACTCAGCACTAGTGAGACACCTTGAGAGCTGTGTCCAATTCTAAGCACCTCAACTGAAGAAAAACTGACGTGCTGGAGAGTGTCCAGAGAGGTGCAGTAAAGGCAATGAGGCTGGTGAAAGGTCTGGGAGGTAATTCACAGGAGAAGTGTTTGAGGGAGTTGGGGGTATTTAGCCTGGAGAAAAGGAGGCTCAGGGGAGACCTTATCACTCTCTGCAACAAACTGAAAGGAGGTTGTAGATAGGTGGGAATTATCCACTTCTCCCAAACAGGGATAAGGCAAGAGGATGTAGCGTCAAGCTGCGCCTGGGGAGGTTCAGGTTGGATGTTAGAAGTAATTTCCTTATGGAAATGGTTTTTAAACATTGGAAATGACTGCCTAGGGAGTCACCATCTCTGGAGGTGTTCAAGAAACCACCATCTGGCATTTAGTGCTATGGTCTAGTTGACAAGGTGGTGAACTGGATGATCAGGTGGCTGAACTGGATGATCTGGAGGTCTTTTCCAACCTAAATGATTCTACAATTCTGTGATCACAGAGTTATTTGCTTCAAGTTAACACTAAAAAAGAAAGGACTGAAAAGAAAAAAGAAAAATCTCAACTGGTCTGCACAAATTTCAGACTTGCACTCTGTTTCCAATATTGTGATGGTGTAATTATTTGAATTGTTTATTGGTTTACCTTGCAGAGGATTGTACAAGTCTTCAAAATTATTCTCCTAGAGAAATTCCACTCTCAATTAGAGTGTAGTGGTATTTCTGTAGTAAGCAGCAACTACCAAAGACATATTATGAAGGACCCTGATGAAAAATAAGCTGAGCATGAGCTAGATCTCTTCCTTGTCACAGTTTAAATGCATCCAACAGCTAAGCACCACACAGTTGCTCACTTCCTTCCAACACCCAGAAGGATGGGGGGAAGAAATTAAGGAAGGTAAGAGTGAGAAAACTCATAGGCTGAGATAAGAAGAGTTTATTAATTGAAATACAATATAATGATGATGATATTCCTATTCCTATTCCTATTCCTATTCCTATTCCTATTCCTATTCCTATTCCTATTCCTATTCCTAGTACTAATACTAGTAATAGTAATAGTAATAGTAATAGTAATAGTAATAGTAATAGTAATAGCAATAGCAATAGTAATAGTGAAAAAGAAAACAACAGAGAAGGAAATAAAGTTCAAGAAATAAAACCAGTGCAAATCAATACACCAAGTGACAGGTGCCCTGAACAAGCTCTGGCCAACCTTCCCCTTAATTTATTGTTGAAGATGATACCATTATCTGGAACATCCCTTTGGCCATCTGGGGTCACCGTTCCCAGGTGTGTCCTCTCCCAGTTCCTGGTGCACCCCCATCCTGCTCATTGGTGTGGTGGGATGAAGCAGAGAAGGACCTGGCTCTGTGTAAACTCAGCAGTACTGAACCATCCCTATTCCATCAACACTGTTTCCAGCACAAATTCACAACACAGCCCTAGAGTAGCTATGGAGAATGAAATTGACTTGGCCCCAGCCAAACCCAGCATACGACTCTACCCAGCACTTGTGAGGCCACATCCTGAGCACACTGTGAGCTGTCCACTGTGAGCTGTCCACCTCTGAGCTCCCCAGTACCACAGGGAATGAAGAAGACAAAGCCAGACTCTTTCCAGCACAAATTCACAACACAGCCCTAGAGTAGCTATGGAGAATGAAATTGACTTGGCCCCAGCCAAACCCAGCATACGACTCTACCCAGCACTTGTGAGGCCACATCCTGAGCACACTGTGAGCTGTCCACTGTGAGCTGTCCACCTCTGAGCTCCCCAGTACCACAGGGAATGAAGAAGACAAAGCCAGACTCTTCTTAGTAGACCCCACTGGTCCACCAAAGACCTCCGGCATAAATTAAAGCATGTGAAATTTCATCTCAACACAAGAATTTTATTTTTTCACCCACGGGTATGATCAGACACAGTCCTGGGAAATTGCTTTGCAAGGCATAAGCACTTGCATCAAATGACTTCCAGAGGTCCTTTCCCAACTCAACAATTCTGAGTCTGTGATAGCATTTGGGAAAAACTTCAGGCTTTTAAAGCAGTGTTACGACAAAGATAAAATATAAAATGTAAAGACTATGAATTCTGTGCTCCAGGCGTCCTGCTTTGAGTATATAAATTCTCCTTTAAAACATCATGTATTTTTAAAAATTGATCTCAGGCAAGAAATAAAGCTGTTGGTAAACATGACTGCATATATCCAAAATATCTGTTCATCTGCTTTTGAGCAATAGTGTAGGAAAATAAAGTAACTTATTGTTTAGGAATTTTTTCCCAATTAACACATAAGTAAAGGACAGCAGATAACAGAAATGCAGCTATTGAAAGGGGGAATAAATACTAATGAAATTAATAATGGCAAAATATCTTCAACCACTCTAGCGCAAAAATGTAAATAAACAGGTGAAATTTACTGATGACATGAAATTGAAAGATAACACCTATTCAGAGTAAACTGGAATGGAAGAAGAGGTCAGTTGATTTTAAGGAATGTTATGTTAGAAAAAAATGATTGGATTTCACTGGAAAAATCCTACACTTAGCAGCTGAAGTCCTACTCTTAGCACCAAGGCTCATCAGCAGAAGAAGAAAGTGACAGAATTATCCTCGTGTTGATAATAGGCTATCACTATATGCAACCATGAGAAGGAAAACGCAGTGCTAGGATGTGTCAAATGATGTATTGCTAATGAGGGAGAAGTGTAATGTCATTGTATGAGGACCTGGTGAGTACAGGTTGAACCACTGAATTCTAGCGGGTACATGAGGAGAACAGCTGGGAAGATGACCATGAAAGTGGAAAGTCTTTTGTGCAGCAGAAGAATTTTTCTTGTTTGTTGACAAAAAAAGGTAAAAAGAGATAACACTTTTATGCTAAGACAGCGTTGGAGCAAAAAAAGAATATAAACAAATGAGAAACAAACTAAACTGGAAATTACAAGAAACAGAAAAACCAAACCCTAACTACATTTAAGATGTATCTTAAAGGATTAGATGATGCCACTACTTGAAAGAATAAGAAATTTGATTTGGTGACCCTTTCTATCTCTTTGTGGCCTTCTAGAATGCATCTTTCATTGAAACATCTAACACCAAAGGAGACAAGCACATCCAGTGCATAATAAGAGGTAAAATTTAAGGTCAATCACATTTTTAAAAATGAAAGTGCTACTGTTGAACTTCAGCTATATTTGTAAAACACTTTTTGCCATAATTTCAAATTGATTCACAAAGCATGATTCAGATTTCTTTGAGAAGAAATGTCATGTATTTTCATCTAAGCCCTTCATATTTAATATAAAATATTTTATCATATTTTATTTTAGACATCACTGAAAAATGGATTAGCTGATGAAGCTAAATATAAAGTCTATGAGTCAAAATGAATTCATTTAAAGACATAATACATATTTTAATATCTTAAGTGTCTACTTCTTAATTTCAATTTTATACACAGAGTACAAAAGATTTGATTGATATTTTCCTCCTAATTTCAGATGTATAAAATTAAAGTGCATACTCTGAGCGCTTTAATTTCTACATTGTAATAAAAAGTGAGCTCTTCCCTGTTTAAATTAGCAATTTGAATGTACTGCTTCATACCATTAACATGAAGAACTACTATGTGTGATTTTCCCACCGACATGTTTAATTTTGTGAATTCTGGCAATTTGGAAATGCTGATTTGTTTTTCTAGTCTTTGGAGTTAAAAAGAAAAATATTGATAACTTTTCCTGGAAAAAATATGGATTTAGAAAATAAATAAAATATTCCTAATGTATTTTGTGTTTTGGAAGTAAATTTAAAACACATATTGTCACTTTTTGACTAAAAGGAGTTTACTGTGCTGGCAGATATTATTTTTGCAGATGTGCTCATCAATGAGAAAGGCATTTTTGATGCTGTGTTTTTGTAATATCTTGCACAACAATTAACTTCTGGCTTTGCATTTCTGTTTCTCAGAAGCGAGTCCTTTTGATCCCAGTGATTTCACTTAGGGGTCTCCTGTGTTCTGACATGTATGAGTTCATTTTCTGGATCCAGTCTGAGTGTGGGCTGTTATATCTATGAGGTTTCTACTTACATCTGAAAGGTCTCTTAGGGGAAGTGATATCATGACAGTTTTGCTTTATGGGGGTGAAATCAAGCATAGTCTACACCATTTTGACATTGTTAATTCTGAACTTGCAATTAAGGTGTTTTATGGTCTTACATTTCATTAAAACTCATAATAGCTTCCTTCCCATGAACTGTGTTTCTCCTTATTGAAGCAATCCTTTATTTACCTAACAATAAATTAACACTAGAATCACCAGTGCATTAGTTCAAGGGGTTCATATTAGCAGTGTAAGGTAAGGGGCTACAAAATATTAAATTTCTTCCTCCCACAATTCAATATAACCAACTTTTCCAAGAAAACGGCAAAGAAAGTTGCAAAACATATCCTCTCTACTTTCCAAATTGAAGTTCCACTGAAATGGCTCTGCTATTTCTCTGATAAAGGTCTTATGATAAGCTGATTACATTCCTGCCCAAGTCAACAAAATCATGTTTCTACATTTATGATGGGTTGACTGGAATTGACAAAAAGGGAAGGAATTCTATGGGAAAATTAGGCATGGAAATCTGTATACTGTGCGTCTGACTCCTTTTAAAGATGTGCTGCATGCAGAAAAAATATTTGGTGCAATTTACTTCATCGCAATAAAAAATATCTGCATTTTTTTCCAACAGTCATTGTAAAGAATTGAGGATAGAAACCTAACAAAGGTCAAAATGTCAGCCCATGTTTTCAGTGGTGCATCTTGCAGCTCTCCCTTCAGTTAAAGAGCTGGATCCAAGGATGATCTTGTCACCTGGAGCTCTGACTGACACTTTTAGAATTCAGATCACACCTGAATATATTGAAGGATACATCTACTGGGGCATAACACTGACTGTTTGGATCTAAACACTCCTGATTGTACTTCCATTAAATAATTTGCAGTTTCTGCAATATTTGCCATATTTTGCTGGCAGTGTTTTGGAAATCTTACAGCAAGTGCTTGTGGATTCTTGGATTATGGTTGAATCCTATAATCCATGCTATGCATTATTTAAGTCCTGACACAATATTACAAAGCATTTTTTGAAATGCAGAAGAAAGAAAGCAAATTTTGCAGTAGTTCTGAGGAGCAAATATCTGTATGTTAATGTAATGTTCTCTGTCTCATTCACTACAATAGAAATTCAGATTTCTGGGTAAGAACTTGACATCTGTTGGGATACAAACAGTGAAGTCCTCAACTCTCCAGAAGAATTTTATACTTATTCTTGTTCTGGACAATGAGCAAAAAAATATATAAAATCTTATCTGAAGATAAACTCTCTTTTCATGGCAAATTGAATCAAAAAAAGCCCATTCTTATTAATGCATACTTTAGGACAATTAATAATTTGAATGCACTGATACTACTAAGTATTCATATAGATAAGATGAAATGATAAACAAATGAGATCTAACTCATTCACATTAGTTTTGATGCACTGTGTGAAAACCCAAAGATCCAAGGACTGAAAAGGACTAACAAAGTAATTTAAGTTCTAAGTTTCCTGAAGTGAAGATCATAAACTGCATCCTTTCTTTCAAAATAATAGAAAAAAACATAAATTATTAAAGTAAAGGAAAAGGTTACTTCAAGGTGTATATGAAAATGTCTAGACTCATGTTCATCCTCCAGAGAACAAAGGAAGCGTTGCTACTCCCAGACATCATCTTAGGGTCTGAGTGAGCTTCATAATATGACAGTTAAATGTAGATGTCTTCCTGTGTGTTAGGCATCAAAGCTCTTGTTAGTGATTATGGGCATCCAGCCCATTCATTGCCTGGAGACATGGAAGTGATTTAACTGTATACACAACAGAGCCTCTCTGTCAGAACATGATCCTTTCCAAGGAATATCTTGAGTTCCTTGCTCCTCAGTGTACAACGTTATCTTTAGCTCTTTTTACCACATGTCCATTTTTTCAGTCACATGCATTTACATGTTTATCACATGTTTTCCTTCAAGGTCTCTGATACCATCAGGTCATACAATAGGATCAAGAATGGATCCTAATGGGCTAACGAGGTCCATCTTCTTTCTTTGATACTAGCACGTAACATTTGAATATGTTATTCAAACAGAGTATATGACTGGCTCCTGTTGGTGCCATAATTAACTCCTCTGGCAGTAAGACTTGCCGTTGATGGGTTCACTTATTTCATGATAAGACAGCATGATGTTTTGCTGGCCACTCTAGTACTGTAAAAGGCTTATTGAAGTTCCTTCATTCTTTCTAATGTCTGATCCCTACCTGATCTTTCTCTTCCTCTTCCAGTGACGCTTCCAAGGACAGTATCACTCCACATAAGGGGCAGGGGAAGACGTGTGGGTGCTGAAAGATGCACGAAGAGGAAGATGAAGTTCCCAGGACATACTAGGGAGTGGGGAGCTTGGTGAGCTTGGAGAAGGGAATGCCTATTGTTCATCAGCTCTTCTTGGGCCAGCTCACTAAAGAAGGGTTAAATAAGCACAAGCTGCCAATTCTGTTTTGAACTCCCTTCAAAACAGACAAAGACACTTTGCCTCTTTCTACACTCAAAGGAATTTGGTAAAATAAAGTACATATAACTCAACCTCCCCTGCCCCTCCGCCAGTCCACCCCCACTAGCTTACGTACAACCCTCAAGTCTCCACAGAAATCAATGTGCCTCTATCTGTCTATACCAAGATTATTATTTCTTTTTTATTACCAGCAGTTCATAAGATCTTGTAGTGTATGAGCTGTCAGGTTGAGAGGATACCTTAAAAAGGCTTTTCCTGAAGCCAAGGGACCAGGTGCAATGTTGAAAGAATTTCCTTCAAAAATGTCATCAATGTGCTCCTTGACTTGCAGGAAAGGCCTGAAAGCTTTGGTAATTAAACCAGATTTTCAAGCTAGAGATTTATGGTAGGAAATGGCTGCAGTAGGGCTATATAGTGGAAGCTGCCTGTTGCAGAAAATGCCAGCATCATTGTTTCAATAGCATTCAACTGATATGAGCAACTCACATTTGGATCCTGAGGAAGAAGCCCCACTTGAAGTGGATCGTGATGCTCCCTTCATGGAGAAAACCCCTTTGCCTCTACGAGTTGTTGTCACAGCCACACGGGGACGTTTGAGTGGAATCACTGCACGGGGCGGTGGGGGGACACGGCCATGGTAATCAAACAACCTAGAAAAGATTAAGTCAGCTGGACTCCATAAAACCCTCTGTGATTTCATGTCACGGGAGCTCTGTCAACTAAATTTGCATGTTATCTTTGAGAAAATTACCCTTTGAAACCGTAATCACTTTATATCAAGTTAAATTAGATTTCAAGGACCTCTGCACATTAAGTGCCTTATTCAGATTTCAGTCACACACTGATGCACAGACCAGCTCAGATTTTTTGTGTGCCATTTAAATGAAGGATGTGTTATGGGGAATCTGCTATTTGCTGTATGGAAAATCCATAACTTTCTTTCCACAAGTCCACATAATTTCATTGTTCACAGCCAAAAGCAGTACATTTTGTTGTGACATTTCAGCTCCTTTATTACACGCATGGCTTAAACTCTAGTTTTCTATCTGCTATTCTTAAAGATGTAAAAGTAAAGTACAAGAGAGAACTTTCCTGAAGACAACCGTCACTATAAAGAAATATCTTGCAGTTTGTGAAACAACAAGAGTCTTTGCACATGTTCTCTTTATTGAAGAATGAATTGGTGTAGAAATACTGTAATACCCAAGTATGATTAATTAAAAAAAGTAATTGTTCAAATCAAAACCACTGTAGCAGGTAGATGTTCAGACTTTTGCCACTACAGCCAATAAAAGATACTCTATGACAAAAAATGAACTTTTGTTCCCAAATAGAATAGCTTAATCCTAAAATTACAGCTATCAATAGCAGGTAAGCAACCTGTGTAGAGGGAAATAAAGGCAGTAGAAAAGGTGATCAAATATATTTAGAATATGAAATATATGGGTCCAGGATATGAAAGGTCAGGAGAAGAAAGTTCAGTAAATGAAAATTTCTAGTTCAGAGTCCTAAGTAGATGCATAAGCAGCATCCTCATAAAATATTCTCTAATTTACTTGCAACAAGTAATTATGGAAATTTATAACCGCATGTTTAATTTTCACAGTTGTGAGTACTGCCACCCAGCTGGGCAGATAGATACACATTTGAAAACAGACGCACAAGAAACAGTAATTCACTCATCACAGCATATAACAGTACGCTGAAGAGGAAGCAGACTCAAGCTTAAATCTTCTAACCCATTTTCTGACAAGTACATACCTAGAGCTTAAATCCAACCACACTTCTCTCTGTACTGTAATCCTACAGACAATGTAACCATCTCCCTCCTTTACCACAGCTGTCTGCAAAATGTGACACAGAGATCCTGTCACACTCACAGACTGAAATCCATGACCTCAAATATTCCCATAAGTGGGCAGCTTCTAGCCATTGTTAGCATAAGTAAAGATTTGTGTGTGAAATTGAGCACTAAACCATTTTTATTCTACTTTTAACACAAATATTAGTATTTATTGTCACTCATCACTTGTATTAAATGATCTGAAGGTTGGTCACAAACTCCTTTTTGATGTTACCAGAAATAAATGTTTCTGAAGTGCTATAAACTGTCATGCAAAAATTCATAATTTGATTATTAGTCCAATGTGGTTGCACACGGCCTGACACAGCCTGAGAAACCTGCAATTCTTCCCAGGCCCAGCCTGGGAAGTTGCAGAGGGTTCAGGAGAAGAAATCAGCTCTCATGCTCTTCTGGGAGAGCAGATTGTCAGGCATAAAAAACAAAGATATGCACCTGCAGTTTGTGTTCAGTTCTATGTGAGCTATGCGATGTTTCACTCTCAGAGGATTGTTTCCTTTCTTTTACCAATTAGTCCCCTGTTTGTCTCTAATGGACCAATGCAGTTGTACCTAACAGTGTGTTCTATAAAAGAGAGCACAGCTCTTTCTCTCGATGATATAATATAATAAGGCCTTTCCTTGATGCACAAGCCTGAATTATTGGAGTCATAATTGTGTTGCTTGGAATCTGAGAGCAACAGTCCAAAAATGATTTTTTTTTTAGCTTCCAATAGTTTTTAGCTTCCAGTATATAGTCTCACTATATTTAGATAATATAGTGAAACATTAAATTATGCTTCCTTTTCTCAAATATATAAAAGAACTGTTATCTAAATGACTGTTATCTATCTATTCCTATTTTTGTTTGTAAAATTATGCAAAGCTTTTGGGCTTGGTATTTTGTTTTATCACGTTCTATATATTCCAATAATATGCTTTATTTTAAAAAAACAATGCTTCCATTTATAGTTTTGAAGTACTGCACCTGTTTTTCTTGTGCTTGTATTATGATAAAGAGAACTGCCCAGTTCCAAGGCAATTCTTTGCCCCTGTAAGCACTAGTGTGTGTACAACTGCTTTAGTCAAGGTAATAAAGACATATTCTCTCTTCAGGAAGGCTAGACTGTTAATAATATTAATTATTGAAGTATTAGAAACCGCACCTCTTTCATGTGCAAGTGCCCAATTGCAAAAAACATCTATGGTTTGGGATAAAACAGAAATTCAGAAAGTTCAAAAATTCAGAGTCATTACTATATTTCTTAATTTATATTTCTTATAAATCGTTTTTGCACAAAATTCTCCATGGGATTTTGTTTTCCATGACTACTATATTGAGATTTTCATCTTTCCCTCCTATCAACTTGCATCTAAAAGACACTGTTTAGCTCCTAGAGTTTTTATTTTCAGAAGATCAGCATGTCCAAACTCATATTCAGGTTTTCCACCATACAAGTTCTGCTGTCTAATGAATAGATCTATGGATATATTTGACTGTCAGTGATTTTACATAACAAGACAATTTTCAAGAGAGACACCAAGAGAGACACCAAGTCCCACAGAAACAATGCTTAACATCCAATAAGTTTGTTTGCTTGTTTTTTTTTTTAATGAAGATGTTACTATTACCGTTTCTGATACTCATAAAATATAGAATTAAGGAAAAAACTAGATATATAACTTTAATATTCGTTTGACATAGATGAGAAACACTATTCTGTTTAAAACCCATACAGTTCCACAGATGAAGAACCTTGGAAAAATAAATAAAAGCCGGTAGAAATTAACTTTTTACAGTACATGTGCTACTCCTCCTGCAAAGGCTGAACTGAGAGAGATTAAACTGCTTTGATAGATTTTACTTCATATGTTTATATCTCATTGTTTTTAGCTTTGTCCAAGAGGGGCATGGTGATTTATATGCAAAACCAAAACTAGTGGCCCAAACTGGACCCACATCAGGAGAAAACAAAAATTTTTTTTCGACATTTTTCCTGTGTTCCTAAGCAGAAAGGTATATGGCCCAGGCTAACTTAACTTCTGGGTGTCAGCTCTTGCCCTGCTACTGTCCATTGCTTTACATGGAAGAAATATCAGATTAGAACAGGCTGGTGGAGCAATGTTTTATTCCCGTCTGAATCACTTGTCCTGTGCCAAACCAAGCTGATGTAATGCAAAGACACAGCACTGCTGGCTGAGTAACAAGTTGGTTATCTGTGATCATTCATGCTACTCCTGTGTTGTGGGGATTCTGCTACATCTGAATAAATACATTTTCACAGTGCTGAGCTAGGCTGTGTGCACCTACTCAAGGCAGAATCTCCAACTACTCAAGCATTCAAATTCTTTTTGTTCTATAGGGACACACTGTTCAGCTTGCACTTTTGCTTCTCTCAAAGTTCTGGACTTCTAAACATTCTTGGAACATTCTTGAGGAGACACTGCATCTCAGCACAGCAAATACCCCAAAAGCTCTTAGACAAGGATAAAATCAAAAGACCTGTTTAGTAAGCATACATTTAGTGGTGGTAATCTTTTCTGCAAGATATTAAAAATAGTCTTCTGATACAGGATAGAAATAATGCAATGAATAATAGATAAAATCACAACTGGCCTGTTTAACCAAATGATGGGATTATATTATCAACAAACATTAGAAATTATGTAGGATATCCAAAAATATAGGCACACATACCGATTGTAGAAATCATCTCTGTAGTAATCATAATCAAAGACATAACCACTGTGGAAAAACACAGAAAAACAAGAATGAATTGATTTATAGGAAAATACACACTGATTAAAGTTTCTGTGGTAATTTTGGCTTACTCTCAAATTTTTATCCCTTCATCAAATCCTTCCACTTTTTTGTACAAGGTACAATGTACATTATGTTTGTCAGTGCTGTTGTCAGCTATCACTGTATATTTGGAAATGTGAGGTCTGGGGCATGCAGAACTGTGTAAACAGTTGACAGCACATAGAGAAAGGATTTAACACAGTGAGACAGCTCTGTAATTAGAGGATCATTATAGTGTAATTCTCTGAGTGATCAAATGAGTTTAGCATTCCAAAACTGACACCGTCTTCTTTTTTCTTTTTTTTTTTAACATAGCATCATCAGTGGAGTAGGAAAACAGTTAAATACATGGAAGAGTGGGAAATGAATGAGAAGGTGAGCTAAGACAGTTTGATTTAGAGAAACATGAAAAGGATTGATCTTCTTGCTAGCCCTCAAGCCCACCAAATTATTTTCATAAAAAAGAGAAAAAGTAAAAAGTTAAAAAAATAAATACTAAACAAGTGTTACAGGGATGCATTTCCTCTCAGGTTCAGGAAAAAAATATACATACTAATCTGGGAAAAGACAGGCACCATCAAGGAAGACAAACACATGTGAAATGGTATAAGTCCATGAGAACACTATTTTTGAGCTGTCAATAACAAAGTCAATCCCAGATTCCTGGTATTGCATTCTATTAGGAACTTTCCACTTTTGTAGTGAAAAAATATCAAAGAAGCCTTATCTATCTCATACACCCAAAAAAACCCCCAAACCTACAAAATATTGAGCCAATAAAGCCTCTGCATGGAAAAGTGACAAGGGTTTATTCCTCTGCTTAGTAACACATACTCTTTCACTGTCCTGAGAAGGACAATTATGAATAGTAAGGGTAAGAAGTGTGAAGAAAGTATCACAAAAGAAGGAGAAGCTTTAAGTGAGAAAGGAAAAAGGTAGAAAAGACAGAGGTAGAAAGCACAAAGCACAGAACAAAACTTTCCCTGAAAATAAAGGGACATTATAGAATGATAGTGTAATATAGGTTTGAAAAGACCTTAAAGATCAGCTACTTATTAAAGAAGCCTTTCTTGGCAGGGAACAAACTTGTGGATAGTTTCTGCTCCTGAACATTGAGCAAAATGGGGTTTTTAGTGCATAATTTGAAGAATGTGTCAAGAATTCTACCACAGCAGGTTAGAGAGCAATTTTCATCTCTGCCACATCTCTTTCACACGCAAGTGCCCAGCTGCAAATAATAGAAAAAATTGTACTCTCTGCCTGCACAATATTGCAGTCGAAGATCATGAGAGCTGCAGATGACCGTGGACCTTTTTGTAATTTATTTGAGAAAAGAAATCCTAAGATGCATTTCACTTACTAAATTAAACAGCCCTGAGAGACTAGAACCCAACAGAAGGTAAACTGTGTGTGGCAGACAATGCAAAATATAACTAAATAATAGTAGACTGTGTAAAGTGATCATGTTTCTGTATCTTATTGCAAAACTAGAATTTTTTTTTCTAAACTATATGACTTCTTATTTTCTCTTTCATTACAGTCTGCATGGAACTAAGAAGTAGCAGGCATTAAAGCTATTATTTTATTTACAGCTATTCACAGCTTCCTAGTGATTTTATTTAGCTGAATGATTAATAGCTTCAGTAAGCCCATACTTAGCATGCAATATGTGTTTTTTTAAGTAGAAGATAACAGACAATGTGAAGGAAAAATATTAAATTTAAAAGCCCTGTCGCATGAAACCTTTTGCCTGGAGTTGGCATTTATTTGATTTGCATAAAGAGTGGACAAATTCACTTTTTCAAGGTTGAAGACCATGAAGCTGTTAAAGAGTAATTCACTGGCACCAGTTAGAGTAAGGCTGATGGACACCTATATATTTCTATAGTAACTCAGGTCTGACTCACAGGACAGAATAAGGACTACTGGCCCCTCAATGGGTATGAAAATTTTAAGTTGAATTATAATGTTTCATCTGTAATAATAAGTTGAAGAGTTTATTGTGTGAAAGCAACCAGTACATGTCTCCATCTACAGCCATAATTGTTCCTACTTCTGCATACGAAGGGACAGACATAAAGATTTGGTCAGTGCTGCAGTATAACACTGAGCAGAAAATTAGCACGGATAATCACTAGCACTGAGATCAAGGTGACTGCAAGGCTCTTAACCTCTTGTGAGTTATTCCTTAGCAACCCAACAGCCTGTGTAATGGAGGCCACAAGTAATCACTCATACAGTGTTGAATACCAAATACTCAGCAGGTCAGAAGCAGAGAAAGGTTTAAATGAGCCTGTGGACTGGTGAAGTCAGCAGTTTCCAAATGGCACTGTAAACAGGCAGATTACTTACCCACAAACAGATTCCGTCTCTACAATAGTAACAAAGAACTGTGTTCATGATGCTGATATTAATGCAGTAGACAGTAAAATACACTGCTTTACATGTCTCACAATGGGGCAAAAAAACCTCATCAATAAAAAGTGCTTTTGCTAAGCAAAAGTCATAGTTCCTTTTCCTAAGTTAGTATCACCAAGAAAATCTTGTACATGCTGTCTTTTTTGGTTTCACTTAACGCTATGCATATCTTTAAAACTATGTATGCCCAAAGAATAAATATTTCCCCCATGACCATATTTTCAGAGCTGTGATGCTGAATGTATTCCAAGTTCCTGTGCATGTCAGCACTTGTACATGTGCCAAGTGGGCAAACAGACTGTTGTGCTTCTGCATCTTTGAAATAAACTTATGGATGTTATGTCTTTATATACAAGACGTTGAAAACATATAACTGCAAAAGTACAATCTTTTTTCCATTGTCTATGCTATGTCCTCAAAAGATGTGTATAAACTAATGATCACATCCTGTTTTAACTTAGTGAACTCCAAACATTAGTGGTATAACTGACTTCTGAGGGGTTGTTCTAACTTTAGAGAGTTAATGCAGAACAGAGCAGAAAGAGCTTTTGTTATTTTCCTGTCAAAAAGACTTTTATCTTCCGTTTAAATCAGCCTCAGATAATACTGCTTTTTCTTTCCACAGGTACAAAGATATATTTAAATCATAAATGTTGACAAACCAGGCATAATGTATCTTAATTTAATTGACAGTGCTATTGCCATTTATACTGTCAGTTGCTTCTCTATTGTGAGGCCTGAATAAAAATATTAAATATAAAAGCAATATACCTTCAATCAAACTCTCTTTGGGAAGCACATATCAACCTAATGGTTGAAACTAGTATTCCAGTCATTTGTGAAATCATTTTTCATGTCATGGGAAAAGAGTGTTAGAAATTATTCTTGTTGAGAGCAGAAGAAAATCCATCTAAACTGATATGATGTTAAAAAGGAAGTTGGTGAGGGTAACTAGATGATTTAGAGAAGATGCTTTGAGAGATGGAAACTTTCCCTCTAAGAAAATCAATCAGATAGAAGTTATTTTCATAAGCTGTTGAAGAAAACCCTGGAGATTTCAGGCCACTTTTCAGTGGATGGTTGCCTCTCAGACATGAATCAAATTGGTGGGCTGAATCTCACCTTTACTTTAAAGAAAATTCAGTTTTAGGTATGAATGAGAATGCTGATAGAAGTGGAGGGACACTGCTGTTTTGCAGTTCAGGCTGTATATTCTGCAGAGAAAGAGAATATTCTCCAGAGCCTGCTTTTTGCTGACAGACTTACTGAAAAAAGGCAATTTTTTTCAGTGATTCCTTCAACTAATATATTAGATGTTTACAGGGAAAAAAAGGGGGGGCTGGAAGAGGAAAAATAATTGCAGAGAAGTATTTTTCATTAATTTCCATAATGAAGTTATGAGGGCAAATAAGTATAGTTAAAAATAAGAGTTTAACACTAAAATCACTTGTCCCAAAATGCCAAACAATTGAACATAACCTACTATTTGTATACTTCAATGAAGAATAAAATTGCATAGTAATTTTGTAACATAAGTTAATAAAAGTTTTTTGGGATTTTTTCATAATTCTTCACATTTATTCCATTTATATGAGCAAGATGTACATTTTCCTAGGTGGGGAAAAATAAGACATAAAGTTCCAAAAAGTGCAATGAAATGTAAGTAAATATATTTTTTTCTGAAAAACTGAAAATTTTTTTTGCAATTTTAATCTGAAGACATGTGTTTTGTCCAGGGAGGACAAATGTGCTTAAAAAAGCTGACATACAGTACTCCATTTTCCATTTAAAGTATATTTCTGCAGGCACTAGGCAGAGTTTATTTGCAATATGATTAGGCTGTATTTTCTCTGTCTCTAAATATGTTCCTTCTCTACTCTCATCCTCTCTTCCAGGAACTCCTATCCTAGTGAAATGCATTTTGGGAAAACTGCTGAACTTACTGCGCAACCTGAATTTTAGGTAAAACTTGGGCAAGTATTCAAAGTTGCATATGCACAATCAGGTAATTAAAACACTAAGACATTTTCCTGTAGAGGATTAGACAAAGCTTGTGAAGCAGACAAGAAGAAAGACATTGAGATCAATATTCAGACTCTGGGGATCAGCTGGTTTCAGAGCTGTTTATGGAAGCAAGGCAGACAATAGTGATGCAGGCAAAACTAAATCCCAACAATTTTCTCAACAGCTAAATATTAGAATTCCTTCTAATTTAAACTACTTACTGTGGCTGCAGGCAGAGCCTACACTTAACAATGTTATCCTGATGCTCTTTAGAAACAAAAGAATAGCTTTTTAATGTAAAGATACCTGTATAAATCTACTTAATATCTCCCCAACCTTCCTCCTCCTGTTGCAAAACTGTTTTTCTGCCATCTAAAGTAATGCCCAATTATTTCTGTTTCCCATGGGAACATTTCATTATAAGGCAAAGAAAAAGATTTCCAGTGGCCCATTTAATTGTAGAATCTGACTGGGGAGTTCATAATGTCCATATGGTATTTTTTTGTCCCCTAGTAAGAGAGAGATGGGTCCCGCCTCTTAAAAATCTGTTTTAAATTCAGTGTGTTCAGGTACTACTGTCAAACCATACACGTGATTGATTATCCAATTTGTTAATAATATTGTATACATTGAAGGAATGTCATTTGACTTGGTTTGACAACTACAGCAGATTATCTTTGACAGGTGTAGGATTAAGTGATGGGTTTAGTGTTTCTGCAGCACTTCACTGAACAGCAGATTAAATTAAAATCATAGTGGTAGCAGTGGAGTTCAAAGACTAACTATTTAAGATTTCAAAAACAGAACTCTGAAACTTTATGTACTTTTCAGAGAAGCTGTCTTAGAAGCACTGAGTGAAACACAAAAGCACGGTTCACAAAAGATTAATCAAGTGAAATGTGACAAAATCAGAGTTCATGTAAAAGACAAAAAAAATCGAGAAAATTGCAGCACATGCTTTCCTTTCCATTTTTCAAACTGTCAGAATACTTAAGTTAAATTTGTGTTCTCACTTACATTAAGTTTACTGATGTAATTTAATTACTTTGGAATGAGCAGCTCAAGGTTTAAAAGAGCATAATGGAAACATGAAAGAGACAGAACTTTCCATGTTCTGAGTACAGCTTGTGAAGTCAAGCCATGACTTTTTTTGCAAGACAGTTCTTTGCAAGTGCAGTTACAGTATAAATGAAGATACCAGAGTCTGTGGATTTGCAAAAGCATTCTTTTACTCCTGACCCACTGTGTAATAATTTCCACGGCAAGTGGATCTGATGAGATTCTTCTATAACTGAGCACAGAACTGGATTCAATTCCTGTCTGGTCAGAGATCAGTGGAAAGGGCAATTGTGCATCACACAGTCAGCTGTGTATCCTCTAGACCAGTTCCATGCTGACTACACTTGCTGTGATTTCTGAAAAATGTTCCTAATACTTCAGTGCTTTGGAAGACCTTGTGTTTGTTCACTTTCTGCATACAATGGGAAGAAAACAAGATTTATTTTGTGTAAGGAAATAAAAAATCACAAACCAAGCGAATTTCTAGAATATCAGTAGAAATGCCTTTTGATTTACAGAAGAATATTCAAGTGTCACCACTCCAAATTACCTCAGTGTAAATCTAGAATAAAGGTGTTGAAATCAAGGGGTTTTTTTTTTGTCTTAAATATATGTCTGTATTTTTTATTACATTTATTCTCATAAGTGAATGGATTTTTGTCCCAGATGACTCACTTGAGTGTAGCACATGGCAAAAGGGTCTGGTGGCTTGTCATGACACTGGTATAGCAGTTTCCCTATACAGTGCTGGATATATGGAAGAGCTGCTGATTTGTCATGCAGGTATGTGGCAAGTATGAATCATCTAGCTGAAAATTTTCTAT
Organism: Bombycilla garrulus; assembly: GCA_013400315.1. NCBI lineage: Eukaryota > Metazoa > Chordata > Aves > Passeriformes > Bombycillidae > Bombycilla > Bombycilla garrulus. The sequence goes on from VXBU01001980.1 coordinate 528,073, forward strand.
AAATCTTTTCTAATTTATAAGAAGCACAGTTTGACACTATGAGGCATTTTTCCCCTTAGGGAATCCTCACACTACTTTCTTTTGCTTACTTTTCTAAAGTCTCAGCCAACTCAAGAGCTGAGGTTCTGTGCCTGTCTCTTTTGAGTAATGTCTTTTTTTATTAGGATGGGATCTTCCTCAGGTTTCCTTGTTCAGTTGTGCTCCTACCTTCCATAACATGGAAGACTGCAGTCTGGATACTCTCCTGCTTTACTCTGCCTGGCATATTTCTTCTTGGTTACTTCCAAATTCTAAGGGCTTGCTCCACTCCCTGTTTCACTGTCAGGATATCTAACATAATGGAGTATTAATTATTTTCTCTCTCCCTCACTGAAGATTTTTTTTTTAGCATATTCAATGTAGAGTTTAATCAGGTTACATTTTTGGTTTCAGGTTTTACCTGATTGTCCCATGTCTAAACTCCTTTAAAATGCAATAGTCACATTTTTTAAATCATATGTTTCAGACTGTCAAATATTTTGATAGCAGAATTGATTGTAAACTAATGTTCCACTCTGGCTGCTTTATCTTAAGGAAAAAAAAAAAAAAACAACAAACCACAACAACAACAACAACAAAACAGAAAAGAGACAACTAGCCAACTCACAGTAAAATTGGGAAATTCTGTATGTATTTTATGTGATCTTCCCCTTTATCTTTTCCCTTGCACTTGCTGAATGTTACAGTACTTCTGCAAACTCCTTCATTTTGCTGTTTTAAGCTCCAAGGAACAGTTGCACTTTTTGAAAATTTGACAATTTGCTTGCAGCAAATGGGCAAATTTCATTGGCTGATTGTTATTTTCTGTTGTGAACATCATACTGATAGTTGAGCAACCTGGTCTAGTGGAAGATGCCCCTGTCTGTCGCAGGGAAGAGGGATCTTTTAGGTCCCTACCAAGTCGAAGCATTCTATGATTTGCACAAAATAGGGCTCATGGAACTTTATGCTTCCATAATTGCCGTTTTCTGTAATATTTTTCCCTGGATTATGTGGTCACAATCCCTGACAGATGAGGGCTCTGCTTGCACTTTTATGCACCATGTCTAGTAAACATTTAAAGAAAGTTTCATTTGAAGTCGTTTACCACTGTGGGAAATACACATTAGCATTTAAGAATACAGGCACACCCTAGACTAATTTTCATTTTATATAGTCTCTTGAATTAAGCTACCAAAACAATTTAGTTCTGAGAATTGCTTCCAGAATCTATTCCCAAACCACAAGATTCTGTGAAAGAATGAACTCTGTTAAGGTCTCTCTCTCTGGTTCTTCCTTCCCACTCATTACCTTCTTGCTGAACTCCCCTTGCATGATTTTTGCCTTCTCCCAGCAAAACCACATTACCATTACTCATCCTTATACAATTACATGGCTAGAATTTTACTTTCTACACAGTAAGACAGTTTCAGTTTTATAGCCTATAAAGTCATCCAGAACATGAAATACACCTAACTACTGACACCTAAGCAAAGTCAGCTTGAAACCAAACCATTGTTGATTCCAGATTTAACATATAATCATGATTAACAGTGTTTGTGTATATAAGTGAAAAGGTTCCTTTTGCAAAAAAACCAAAGCCTTATTGAATACCTCTCAGGGTCCTCCATCTCTGCTAAAGAAATGGGAACACTTTGGCACAATACTGATATATAATCCACAATAACGAGCTCCAGTTTTGTTTCAATAACTTCACTGTCTCAGAAGATGTAGCTTCCATTTCCATCCCATATTCATTGGTACACTAAGAAAGGATAGACCTGCAGTATGAATTAGATTATTTGAGAAATGCTTCAGTTTTCCTCCTTTATATTGATTCTAATTTCTGTGAAGGTGTTAACTACTTTCAAACAGTTCAGAACAAACAATTAATGTGAAAAATGCAGTCTGAAAGTAGGTAATTTTTTATTTGACTATTTGTTGTTCATAGTTTGCCTGGAAAACTCTTTACTTTCTGTCCTTTGATTTAGATGGCAAGAAAATAAACAAGGCCATATCTAGTAAGTTCTTTCCAGTAAATAACTGCTTCTGGCAAAAGGCATGTGTTGGAGAGTGTTGGTTGAAAAGAAATGAGTCAGCAGTGTGTACTCAGAGCCCACAGAGCCAATCGTATTCTAGGCTTCTGCAAAAGGAACATGACCAGCAGGTGAGGGAGGCGATTCTCCCCCTCTATTCTGTTCTCATGAGACCCCGTGTGGAGCACTGCATGCAGCTCTGCTGTTTCCAACATAGGAAGGATGTGGACCTGTTGGAGCAAGTCCAGAGGAGGGCCATGAAGATGACCACAGGGTTGTAACACCTCTCCCATAAAGACAGGTGAGAGAGTTGGGGCTGTTGAACCTGAAGAAGAAAAGACTCTGGGGAGACCTTCCAGTACCTGAAGGTGCCTACAAGAAGGCTGGAGAAGGACTTTGACAAAGGCATGTCACTACAGGATAGGACAAGAAGGAACAGCTCTAAACTGAAAAACAGTAGATTCAAATTAAATATTAGGAATAAATTTGCTGTGGGAATCGTGAGACATTGGAATCGGTTGCCCAGAGGAGTTGTGTATACTTCATCTCTGCATGTGTTCAAGGCCAGATTGGATGGGGCTTTGAGCAGCTTGGTCTAGCGGGAGGCATTAGCTGTAAATAGATTATCTTTAAGGTCCATTCTAACCCAAATCTTCCTGTATCCTATGAAAATTTATAGTTGTTGGGAGTTACAACCACTTTCTGGTGTCTATCTGTGTGGTTATCAAAATGTTTGATAAAAGTAGCTGGCTACAGGAAGGCAGCTGATTCAACTTTCCATCCGTATTGTTGAGAATAAAGGATTCAAGTGTAGAGAGCTCAGAATGTTTGTTCCATTTTGGATTTTTTTTTTTGCATGTGTGTGGGTTTTTTTCTGTTTATTTTTTTTTCTTTCATTTTTTGGTATACAGGATTAGAGGCAACTGAAAAGAAAAATATATTTGCTGGAAATTGGTTTATACCTTTCAAATTAAACAAATGCCTTGGCATTAGCAACAGGGTCACTACTATAACAATGTCAACTGTGAGTTGCTGGGCACACATGACAGATTCACTCTACTTATTTCTACTTCACATTTAAGGCTTATTCTCCAACTTTTAATTATGCTCCAATATGTTGTGGAGGATTTCATTTTATTGAGCAAAACTGATCCTTAAATGATTTTAGAACCAAAGCTGAAAAGTTTAGAAATGAAAGAATTTGAAGGACAGTAATTAAACTGTTAACAATAAAACTCTTATGATACTATTGATAAGGCAGAATATGACCTAATTCACAATTTTTTGTGCTACACCAGCACTGAAGTTGCTATAACCTGTTATACCTGTGCATACATGTAGAGTGTATATGGTTGATGTAGAAAAAGTTGAACTTTGGCTTGAAGAATGGTGAGAATTATAAGAATCTGGCCTGAACCTGAGATAAAAAAATCCCTGAACTTAATAGATAACTACATAGTGTTTTGAACTGCAGTTCATAATTAAAACTAAGCAAAAATTTCCCCCAAAGAGACTGAAACCAAAACAGCCAAAATCAAGACCTTTGAAATCAACACCAGTTTGGGCCAAACAGAGACTATTGAATATGATCATAAATACCTCTGACACTGTCGTGCTTCTTTCAAATTATAGTGTGTAAGTCATTATACCAAGGTAGCTGGAGAGTGGTTTGCAAACAAGGTCAAATCTCAGACCAAGATAAATTTGTAGAAAACAATCTATGACCCAATTAATTTTATTAGTTGAAAGCTTGCCTAATATCAGAAAATACTGTGATTTTATTTCAAATCAGGGTTATACCACACTATGTGAATGCACAACTGAATGATCCACTGAAGAAATATGTAAGTAGCTGTTCCTTGGCATCACACAAAAGGCTCTTAACAGAACAACACTAAAGACAAAAATTCCTAGCCTGAAGCTCCTTATCTTTTTAAAAATCTTTAACAAACATGAGAGAGACATCAGAAAGCTCCAATTTGCTCTGCATAAGCAATATTTCTCTCTGATATGCCTCCTTCTGCACTGCCTCCTCTCTTGCTCCTGATTTTACTGTTTAGAAAGCCAATGAATACACAGACTGGAGTGGAGCAATAAATTTTGAAGTAAGTCCACTGACTGATTGCTATGATTGCAGTTGGTTGAACTCCAAAGAAGAAATCTCTTTATCAGGGAGCTGCCAGTTATATTACAACAGAAGGGTGGGAAGCAGACTGTCAAGTAAAAGTTCACATAGCAGCACTGGCTGTCATTCTGGCGTTTACTCTTTTAAGCATGTGTTTCTCTTGTAGCTCAAGTGCAAGTAAGATGTTAGGTTAGATGGATCACTTTTCAGTTTCTGGTGAAAAAGATCAAACAGATTTCAAGTATGAACTGATTTCTGATTTCAGTTCAGCCATCAGATCCCCTCTGAATATTTGTTTCAGGCCTAGTATGCTAAGAACTTAATATTAAGAAGAGTTTCAATTTTGTTATTATTGTACAAAAGTAGTTAGAGAAACATGGGAAGAATAGCAAGGAGTAGACACTGGCTGACTGAGTTTGTACAGCATTATAGGGAATTTGAAACTCAAAATATAAAACTTCAGAATTATATCTTTCAATATACCTATCAAGAAGAAGAAATTGAAATAAAACTTCTTTGTAAAACTTCTTTATGGAAACTTGTGAGAATAAATAAAGTCTTTCATATGCAACAACTGTCTTAATTTTCAGATGAGTTTTGAGTGGGGAGCTAGGTCTCGTGATATTTCTGCTCTTGACTGCCACAGTAGGCTTATTCATACTGTGTACTCACAGAAGCCCATATAGACTGCTGTGGCAGGATGCTGTGTTGATACCTCAGAAACAGAAATAAGAATACTGCTAATACAGACCTTTTCAAACAATATTTCCTATAAGTCATGGGTCAGTCACTGCTGTCTGGGAAAAAAAAAAAAAGCAAATTAGATGTAGATTGTTTTGTTCAACAGTGAGGGTACATGCCCAGAAAATACTGTCCTTCCTCCTCCCACCATCTTCCATTGTAAGACAATATCTCCTTTTTTGTTTCTTTGTGCTGTCCTTTTCCCTTGACTTTCCTCTCTATTATGTTCTAGGTTTCAGGCCTACACTCCCTGAATATTTCAGCCTCCTGAACTTCCTTCAGAAACATTCTCTTCGGCATATTTTTCCCTCCTCTAGAAAACCTCCTGACTATCTGGTTACATAGATGAGGGTAAAAATATTCAGTGCTGAGGAATCATTCATCATTAAACCAACACATAAATTACATGGATATGCATTGTTTTTTCTAGAATTGCTAGGGAAAGGGAAGTCTTGGAAGACAGAAATAGTAGACAGTAAAAAAATAGAAAAGGAACTAGAATAACCAGAAAAGAAAAAGAGTGATCTCATGCCCTTGCCTTTCCCAATTATGAAGAACATTATTGATATTATTAAAGTCTGAGAGAGGAAGAAGTATTTTTTAAGATTAATATCTCTTGAGTTTGTAGCAAATAGAAGTTAATTTAAGAATTATGAATTAGAAAAATAATTTTTTTGCTAAATTAATTAGTCTTTTTTAATGTAATGTATATGTTGCTCTGTGTGTGAAAGTGGAAGTGATGTAGAATGAAAAAATCAGGCAAATAGGGAAACTATAAGATAATTAGATTTAGATTGCAGATCAGTAGAAAAAGTACATAATCTAGGATTTTTAAACATTGAGTAATGTCACAAAACCACTGAAAAATTTAGTCACAACAATGGACAAACATTATTATTACTGTGGTTTTATAACCACTTCTTGTGAGAAATCTTCAAGTAAAAAAAAAAAAGAAATTATAAATTTATAAAGTAGCTGTATTACTGCCTGTTTCAGAGTCTTAAAATAATGGTAAGTAGGTAGTTATATAAAAGCTTCAAGCTTGTGAGTTTTGGAAAATTGGAAGAGAAGTATGTCAGAACTACTATCTGAAATTAAATTGTACAGATTCTGAGTGTCTTCCACTGGTATCCATCTGTGCTGTCAAATCTCAAATCCCTCCTGTCTCTCTGCGGGTACCCTGAAAGTCTCGCCCAGTAAATAGCCTTTGCAGAACCCTGACATGTGCTTCTTGCCCCCAGGATAAACCCCACAGGTAATCACAGAGTTGGTTGTTTTAAAGGGTATTCATTGCAAAAGCAGATCTGCTATTGCCTGCCTAAGTCAGAAAGCCCAAGTGGTTTTAAGCACAAGAAATTACTGCCCGTGTTTAAACAATGAGTTTAAATAATTGTCAAGTGTGTTCAGTCCTCCCGTGATTTTCATGAAAACAGCTCCTGAATACCTGGCCTGAATATGAATGAGAGTTACAAGATTATGTTCTGCTTGGTAGTTTTATTGGTGACATAATAAAAGAGCAAAATGAGTCTGTTATCTCCTCTTTTTGTATTTTACCTCTGCTGAAGGAAAATAATTTTCTTAGCTCTCTCTCTTCAGAAGCTGGGTAAGAACAGTAGGAACAGTTTGCTCCTTCCACTGGAGCTATCTGAATAACCAGAAGGAAGAACAAGAGTGATGGAATTGGTTACAGAGGATGCTCCATGGCTACATCCTATTTTGTGCCTTACAACCTATTGTCCATTAAAAAATCAACAACAAACCAAATCCCCAAAAAACTGACTGTGAATTGAAAAAACTTACATATTTGGGAAGTGGGCTGAGTATTATCCTTACAGACCCTGCAAGGACTAGCCTTTATTACAGCTATTTCACTTCTGCAGAATGGGATCCCAAAAGCCAGTGCATGAGAGCAGAATTTCCTATAGATCTGCAAAATGGCCTTGCAGGAAGCAAAATACTACTAAGCAAAAGGAAGAAATGCGAGTGACAAATTTGAGTTACTCGACGTATCTTAGAACTATTCTTCTGGAAGAAAATTATTTAAATTTACTTTTTGTATTTTAGAAGTATTTCCAAGTTCTTCCAAGAATCTGAGCCCACCAAAATTACTCTGTCTCTTGTAGAAGTAAGTACCTATGTTTGAAAGTCACTGTGATAAGATGCCACTGGGAAAAAGCATGGCTTTTCAGTATTTCCTACTGTCAATTACTTTCTAGAAAGAGGACTTTGGTGAGGAAAGTAGTAGTTTATACAGACCTCTAGTGTTTTCACTAAGAATGTAAAAAAATGCATTAACTAGTGCTAGTTTTACTTGTATCTCTCTTCTTTCTTCCGTGATAGACAACTATTCATCATTAAATAAATACATACAATGCATTAATTTTCACTTATGTTTCCACCTAAAATTATACTGCTTATAGCAAATAATCGAAAAAAAAAAATTGAAAAAAATCAGAGAATAGATTGAATCTCAGCTGATAACCAGATATATATAACACATGCACTTTCAAAGACCATCTCAATGGAGAGCTATTGCCTGCTTATCCATTAATAATCCCATTCTCTGCAGCTGGCGGTAAGTTAACCTCTTTTCACAAGACTCAGAAAAAAAACAGTTGTTTCTCGCTCTCTTTCCCTGTGTCTTCCGAACACAACAATACAGGATGTATTATTAAATGATGTGTGTGTTGAAGTAATATTGACCACATGTTATTATGGAAGTTACATACAATTATAGTTAGAAACCAAAAATAATTAATTCATCGAATTTACTGGGCAACACAGTTACAAAATGTTTATGGTCTCTATTCACAATATAATACTATTACAGGCCTTAAAAGATGCTGCATTGACTGTGTCTTACAAAATGAGATTTTAATTTTAAGGCTCAGACCAATGACCAGTTACAAATCTGCATGCAGTATTAGCTGAAATTTATCAAGTGCTAAAGTCTTACATGCAGGTAGCTATGATAAATCAGCTGCCAAGAAAGAGCTGGTGGTTAATTATTGGGTAACCAATCTAATTATCTAGAGAGAATGATAACTGTTTTGTTGAAGTGATAATTATTCATCATTATTAATAGGAAATTTCCAACTATAGACAGCTGATGTGGATAATTAAAAGATGTTATCATTTTAAATATATGTTGCTTTTAAAATACTATACATCCTTTGCACAACGCAGGATGAACTTAATATGAGCCGGCACTTGTTCTTTTTGCAGTGTCTGTTTTGCAGTATCGATATCTTTTTTATCAAGACTCTTGACTTACCTTGTCTTTTTATGTCTGAACATTTCAAGATTTTCTGCATAAAGTTAATCTGATGCATTTTCAGTGTGGATTCTTACCAAAACTTTTGCCTCTGATATTAAAGTCTTCCAGGCACTCTGAGCATTTGCATGATTTCTTTTTTTATACTAAATCTATATGAACATGAATGCTATATAACACGAAAAGGAAAAAAAGTCCAGGCACTTCTTGGTCTTGCTTATGTTGGATATGAATCCAAACTCAAAAACGTGTGGAAATAACACTTCTGGAGAGAAATATCCTGAAACTTTCACTCAGCATTCTGCACTAACTAATATCTCAGCCTTCCCTAAGGATTTTATCTTCATCTCTAAGAGGCAAAGGAAGACTCACTAATATCAATTTCAAGTTCATATTTTAGCCCAAAATCATAATATTACATTCAGATACTCTTATCTGAATAGACTGTGTGCTTGATGAGTTTTTGCTCCTGAATGCTACCATTAGAGACTCTTATTAAAGATGTTACTATGGCTTCAGTGCCAAATTATGCCCCTGCCTTGCACATGGAGTAAAGGAGAGGGGTTTTTTCCTCTTTGCTATGTGCTTTGCATAGAAGGAATGAGAAATGGAATTTTCTTTACCAAGGGAGTACAGAAGGTGTTCTCTCCCTGCATTTGTGACACAACTATAACCACAAGAGCTGGGGGACTGCTTCTCCCTGGCTGCTTTCAAAGAGTGGACAAAAAAATGCAACATTTTATCAACCAATTGTTCTTTGTGGGATCTCTTATGGGTTGATTGCAGCCCTATACATACATGCAGAGCTCAAAAATCCGTGGCAGTCTTGAGGTCTTAGGTTGCTACACTTCATGTTCCCTTCCCCTGCCAAAACAATTAGCAATGGAAAAGCACTGAGAAGTTGTATGCTTAGACACAGCAAAGTGAAAAAGCTTAATTAGGTCCTGCAGGCAGTATAATGAAAATGTGGAAACAAATCTGTGTTACAGAAGATAGATGAATGGAAGATTGGTGTGCAGGATCAAGCCATCTGTAGGCAGCCAAAAGTAATTTAGATTGGTGTTTTGACCAACTCTGGCTTCAAGAGCCATTAAGGGCACCCATGTGTTTGTTTAATTGTAGTTAAGTCAGCATTTCTTCTGCAAACATTACTGTATTTTAAAAGCCTGGTGGTTGCAGCTGTCTGGGCTAAAACTTTAGATACAGATCCTGGCACAGGAACTCATTCTCTGTAAAAAGAACTCCCCAGTTTTTGTGGGACTAGGAGGAGCATCTCTTTTACCTAGTACCAAGGAGGTGGATGTTGGCTTGGGACCCTCTTTAGAAGTTGGTCTAACACTCCAATGCCCTCCTTGGGGGTGGAGGAAATATGGAAGTAAAAGGCAAAAGTAGCATACAGTGAATAATTTTGGGAGGTTTTATTTATCTTCATTACCATGAACTTGCACAAAAGAATTTGAGAACATTACAGGCAAGCTTCTGAAAGGTTCTGGGATAAAACTAAGTCTATTTGGGCAGATAAGTATTCCCAGGAGGAATCAACTTTAGTAACAGAATCACATATAATAAGTATGTGGACATAATGGGGATTTACATAGTGGCCACCAATCTGCTCATTGGGAAACAATCCCAATGCCAAAATATAATATTCCCTCCAAGCAAATAAGCTAAAATTACCAGCATGGTTCTTAAGATCATGATAAGAAATAGGATTTACTATTTTGTGGCAAATAATATAACAACTAACATTGCATTTTTATTTGTTTCCTGGATTTTTGTACTTAGAACTTTGCCCGTCAACCACAATGGCATTCAGCTACTTTTTTTTTTAAAGTTGATATTTCCAGATAATCGCTTCATAATGAGAGTGTAGGCCTCAAAAAGCCAACTCAATAGAATAAATTACAAATAGGAGTAATGAAAGTTATTAACAGAAGGGACTGAATTTGATAATAAATTTGGACATTTCAAAGCATGCAAAACAGGGGCAGTGTACTCTNTGGAGTCAGTTTATGCTACGGAAACCAAGACATATCTCAGTCCTGTTTATGTTAATTTGTTGGGCTCTTTTGATCATAATTTACATGCTTTCTTGCTTGCTAACTTAACTTCACACTTCAGAATTTGAAGTTGAATTCTAGTTTTGCAGTTAATAAAATAATTTGGAAGTTACTGATAATTACATGGTAGAACTAATCCTTAAACAAACATTTTAGATGGGATCTTTTGTCTCTAGTTTATATTATTGATAGCACAAAGCATGGTGTGAACAAAGGGGAATGAGAGTAAAGACACATAAAAATGATATAGCTCTGAAGGAAAACAGGGAGGGAAAATTTTAGGACACTTTGGAAAGTTTTAAAGAAAGAAGCTGAACGGAAAACTGTGCATGAAAGGTGAAATTCAGACTCAGAAGCAAAGTACAAGTAATTACTGCCAATACATATATTAGTCTACGTTTTATAAAAGAGGTACTTTTTAGAGTATGAAACCTTTCAAAGTATTTTTTAGCATGATGAGTTATCATTTTAATATCAAAAACATATCATTGTTTAAGTGACTGTGACACTATGAAGGTCATGGCTGAAATATTTAAAACAGTGTAGTGATTTATAATTAGGCTAAAATGTGATTTTTTAATTAATAAATTTGATTTTATTTCTGTTATTGAAGAATAACAATTTTTTAAGGACATTATCAATTATTTTTTCATGGTTTAGACAAGTGGTATAGATGATATTTAGAATGGTTTCCGGATAAGGTCAGTTAAAATAAATTAATATACCAGCCAGATTGTAAGTCAGCATTTAACTCCTGTATGTATTTTAGTGTAAGTTTTGTTTAGTCAATAAAAGCAAAACATACTTAGTTTCTTTTTGAGAAGGAAAATATCCATTACTGCTGACTTTATTGACTAAACCTACATTGTATAAGCTTTAGTATAGTAAATAACCATAATGCTGAAACAGGATGTTTATGCTCAACATAATCTCATAAAGTATGGATGTTGAATATATAAATATCCATGAAAATATACTTTTTGTTACTTACCCAACGGACAGGAAAGGCTCCTTTGATTCAAGTCTGTCAAGAGTAAATAACAAACGTTTTAAATATAGGTGTTCATTGCGTTTAAGATTAATTATACAATGAATTTAAAACAGCCATTCTCAGTGTCAAGTTTATTTAATGACACAATTTAACATTAATAGAAGGGCCTGATTCATTTTAGTAGGCATTTAACTCTGAAAAAATTCCATTCACCTAATGGAACTTTGATCTAGGAATCAAATATTTACAAAGCAGCACATCTGGGCCCTTTGAATTTCACAGATTCAGATGACTTATGTAGATATTTGCATGGAATAGCTAGAGTGAAAAAGAAGTGGGGTTGTTTGGTTTTTTTTTTCTTTTTTTGGTGGTTTCCAGCATCCTATGCTTATATGACATGATCACTTCATCTTCGTGAGAACTTCTGTCCCATTTTCCAGAACCGGCCTTGTGGTGGATGTGGCTGTCACAGTTTTGGTAGATTCAGAGTCAGGCCCAGTCCTAAACCCAGCTGTTAAAAGTGCTCTCCCACTCCCTGCTGTGGCTGCTGTGGCTGTGAGGAGATGCACCACCTGCACACTTTCAGGAGCCTCTTCTAGTGCAAATTTCCATCCAAACAGGACAGATATAAGAGTCCTCATCTATGTTACCATCTATGTTCCTCCTTTGGTATCTGCAACTGTCTGCCCTCATTTTTTTTAGTGTGTTCTGGCTTCAGTGAGTTTACTGATATCAGCTGCTTGATAGGACCATTAGTATGTGATTTTAAGATCTTTTATAAACATATTTGAAGCATATTTACCACTGAGCAATTTTGAGTGGTTACATGACGTGCAAAAGTGTTCTGTTGTGATGATTCCCACAGAGCATACTATGTTAGGAAGAGCAGAAAATAAATGGCCAGTTCATTAATACCTCTTTGTAATCTTTAACGAAAGTGTTTAAAAAGAAGCAAAGCATATCATATCTGAAACTGAACATTTAATTTATGAATCAGAAATCAATTTAGTCCCACAATAAAATATTTGAATTAGAATTATTTTAAACCATTACCATTAGTTGTAAACAAATGTACTTTAAATATTAAATGTTTTAGGAAAAAAGTTTCATGAAATTCCTCTTTATGAAAAAACTGAGTACTGTTGCAATTATTATTCATTTAGCAAACGTTCTGTACAAAATCTCACAAACCAATAGACCAGTTTAATTATTACCATAATCTAAAATCCAGAACGTATTGAAAACATAGTCCCTTTTCTGTTGTCCTAATGACTATAGCTCACCATTCCATTTCTTTCTGGGATTGAAATCCACATGGAGCTAGAAGAATAGAAGAGGAAACTCTGATGGCTTTGCATGTACCTGGAAGCACAGTGGAAGCCCAAAGCTGCATAGCCTTGTGGTTGGGGGGATGCTTATCCAAGGCAGTCCCAAGAAAATCTGTGCTTGGCATTCTCTGTGCTCAGACACTGCTGCCAGAGAGCAATAAAATGACAGGACCCTTCATGGAGGGGTTTCACCCTTCCCCCGCAGGTTCTGTGCACTAGGGTTACTCTTTTGTTTCCTGTTTTTCTGCTTAATAAAATGAATCAGTCAGGGCAAGCACTGTTTGGCTGGAGAGATTAACTATAAGCAAGATGACCAAGGAATTAAAGCCCTAGAACATACTTACATACTTCATAGCACAGAAATTTTGTAAGCAAGGGAGACCTAGCACTATCCTGATGGAGGACATTCTGGTGGATTTTACTTGAAAACAAAGAACGTGTGATAGAATGCCCTGTGGACAAAATACTGAGATTAAAAATCTATTTGAAGTCCATTCTCAAGCTGGAATTCAATTTGATTTAAATAGTGCTGCCCTAGGTTTGACCTCCCTCTATATTTGACTAAATGGTTTTAGATAATTTGCTGCATTACTTTTAATTAGTTCGAGTGTTCCTCATAGTAAAGGAATACAATTATCTGTTGGCCTTTTATTTGGTAATTCAGTTATGGAAAATTAATATAAAGGTTTAAAACTGCAACACAGTATGAAATAACATCCTATATCATCTTTACTGATGACATTAGTAGATAAAAAAATGCTTTTTTACCTTTCTTTTCAGCCTAATGTACACTGAATTTTCCAGAGTTTTGAAGAAATCTTGAAAAATTAAATATGATATTGCAAAAAGATTAATCCTGATAAGCTTAGAGAAGGGCTGTCACACACCTCCAGGAAAGATCTTAAAGCAGAAACTGTCTTTCCAAAAATATATTCTTGTGTCCAAAAAATACTGAGCTAGACAGTAAACAAAGGGAATCATGTTTTAATTATGTAGGAATGGTAGTGAAGCAGGAGAGATGGAGATTTTTTTTCTTTCTCTCTTACTTGAAATGATTTTCCTGTCAGAAGAGATCAGTTTGTCAAAATGCCAAGGCAATATATCAGTTCGGATAGGAGAGAGGGAGGAAATTGAGGTGGCGTTTCGCTTTTATTCTCAGCTAAGATTTTCTGAGCTAACATTTTCTGAGCTAAGATTTTCCTTATCTGCATATAATAGACAAGTTTTGCAGGAAGAAAAATAGTTTTTTACACTACGTAAGTTGCTCAATTAAAACCAGTCACTGTAAACAGAACAGGCATAGGCAATTGATTACCACCCATTGATATGCTACGGTACTGTCACACTGCGCTTAAAATAAGGACACTACAAATCTCCCATTTAGTGTTATTCCCCTTGCAACCTGTCTTGGAGAGATATTTTACAAGGTCTGATTAATCCAATTGCGCATTTTATTATTTTCTTTGCTGCTAAGGTTTCTTATATAAATGGAAATTATCTAAATTCCATCTTTGACATGGACTGAACATCCAGATGGACAAATTTTCAAGGCTTGCAGACAAACATATGGGGAAATGTGACTAGACTAAGGGTATGTGAATTCCTCTTTGACTTGTAAACAAATCCTGGAACGTCAGCAAATCCCAAAGTTAATTCTACTTTTCTTGCATAATTGTCCTATTAAGATTATAGGCAAGACTTTTTCTGCATTTGAGGCCTGACCCAAGATGCATAAATCTACATAATTGTTAAAGAATCCTCTCCTCTCCTTCCCAAAACTGTGTACAGGACAAAGTGAATAACATTTCTAACAAGATCAAGGCAGTACACAAGCAAATGGATTTTAGCCAAGGATTCTCCAAGGTAATTAATTATGAATCAATATATTCTTCCTCGTGGTCATCACATAATTTCATCTTTAAGCACTTAGTAGGAAAGACACGTAGAATTTAATGAATTTGTTAGGATTCTTATTCTGACTTGTTGAAAAAACAAAACCATCTGCCCTGAATCAGAGAAAGGGGTCAGGAGCAAACTCTTTTTCAGATGAGTCATCATTTTAGGTTACAACCTTCATATCAGAATTCCTGAGGAGGGTTAGCTGACTGTGTTGCTGACATCACACATTTTATGTTTGACTATAAAATGCATGAATAGTAACTGCAGTTTTCAAGGGGATTGGAAACATTTTTATTCAAGCCAGATAGGAAAGTCAGGATGACTGAAAAGCCTTTTGGACTTCAGTATAGTGTTAATGTATATTTAGACTGACTGATGTGGTTGATTTATTTACCTGCCCAACATGCCTTTTTTGCACTGTGCAGCTTTAGGAAACAAAGAATTAGCAGGACCAAAAATTTAGTAGAAATATGCATAATGAAAGAATATTCAATTCAGATTTATGGTTCACCCTGTTTATCAATGCATTAAATTTTTAAACAACAAGAACAGCTCAAATGATCTTTCAAAAGAAACTTACATTTCCATTCACAGTAATCAAACATGGATGCATTTTTCTATGAATGCTGAGTTTGTGAAGTGATCAAAAACCATCTTTCTTCAGAACTTTTTAAGCAGTGTTATATATTGTCATCTAATTTCTTTTTAAAGCATCTGCATTATAACTTTTGCTACCTCCCAATATGTCTATTCAATGCAAACAAGCCTAATAAAAGCATGTCTTAGTTTACAGAAGACATATAATTTCATATACCTTCCACTATCTATTCAGTCTGAAAGAACAATTGCTGGTGTACACTAATCCTTCCTTTCTGGTAATCCTTCCTTTCTGGTTTCTGTGACTTAATTTCAATCCAAGATCATTTTCCTGAACACTGTCAGTAACCACTGTGAAATAGAATAGGATAAGAAGCTCATTTTGTCTTCTGAAGCTTCCATAAGTATCTCTATAAAAGTTGACAAGTTTTATCAAGAAACTCTGTCATGTTCTGGAACAAATAAATGTTTACAATTGTTCCTAATACATTTAATAACTTCCGCTCCCATCTGGTGGTTGACATTGCAATTGATAACTCGGATTAGCAAAACAGCAGCAACCAACTGTTGTTTCCATGAATATTGCATAATGTCAAATACTAGTTTTTGCAGTGCCTCGAGACATTGTATTCCACAGACTTAGGTGCTTCTGTTATTCAGTGAAACATAAAGATTCTAGCACAAAATAAAATACATCACTCAAGCCATGGGTGGAAACTAACATACCGCAAGCTCTACGTGTCATTTCTCAGTGCAAACTTAGTCCTTTGATGCGATAACTGACTTGGTGGATAAATGATTAGACAGATGATAGGTAAGATTTAGTCTCACCTTTAAAGCTTTTGATATTGTCTGATATGAGTTTCATAATCAAGCTGAGGAAAAAAATCTAACCCCAGCAGGACCATGAGCAAAGAATTATGCCAATGGGATAGGGATCCACATTAAATAATAGGAACACTCAGCATTATGGTTTATTTAACTTTGGCTTCAATAAAATATTTTGACAAAAATGTTACTGCATGTAAAATAGGTACCAAAAAGCTGTTTTTTAATCATCCACAGAAAATAATTAAAATCTGTTTTGTTTTTTTTTTTATGAATTGAAGAATTAGTCTGAAGTCAGTGTAACGAAATTTTAAAAAGAAAAGTAGAGTGAGAATTTGAGAACAAGAACTATTTTACATATATATGAAATGAAGGACAACTGGCTGAGTATTCAAAAAACTTTTCAAAGGAGGAGGAACAGAGTAACAGGAGACTGCTAGTTATGGAGAGATATTAAAACATATTTCCTCAGAGCTGATTGAGAAGCGTCCTTTAATCAGCACATGCTTCCTCTCTTCTAGTCTTAGATCATAGTTAATCAAGGTTCACAACCAAAATATTCAAGTGTACTAAAACTAAATTTTACTAATTACTGAAGAATTTATTCAATAAAAAAGTTACTACACTAGTAAGCACTCTAGGGATAAACAGATTATCAAACAAGATTATCCCTTTGGCTACCAGACTCTCTCTATGCATATCTATACATAATCCTTAATAGATGTATAATACATATTTAGTCCCTTATGAAAGTATCACAACACATTACACATTCTGACTGATTAAAAAAGATACATTTTTTCTAATACTTCGTGACTTTTTTGACTCGATTAATTATTTAATATTGAGAATAACTTAGATCACTTCTTGAAGCATTAACTTTTCCCCAAGTCCATGAGGAAAAAGTTGTACCCAGAAGAAGATAATTTCCCAAGACATCTGTAGGTGACATAGATCTTACACAGCTTAATTTCTTGTGATAGAGAAAACTGAAATTATGGTTAGTTGGTCCCCATGGGACAGCCTGATTTTCTGTCTAGAAATTCTTCTGCTCACCTTTGGGTTTGGTTTGCATTCATGCAGTTACTCAGCATTTAACATGCTGCAAGATGGAGGTCCCTTTAGTCTTTTCAGTGTTTTGAAGTGAAATAAATGGATTTTTTGGTCCAACATATATATATATAGATATANTAGTGCCATAGCATTATCTGCAGGAAAAGATTTTGAGGGAACAATTAGCACAGGACATTTTTGACAATACCTGATGTCAGCCTGTACTGATGTGTAGCATATGTATCAGATGTACATAGCACAGGACCAAATCTAGCTAGTTTTCTAGCAAAATCTGTCTTACATCATTTATAAACATTAAATTCCTGTCATAAGCACAATTTCAGGAGCCTCTAGGATTTTTTACCCCATGGGTAGTTAGGATAGATAAGTTTTTTGCCATTAGTTAGCAGAATGTAATTAATCTGTGTGGAGTTATCTTTGAAGTCTGACAGTTGAAAATCTGAATAAATGGTATCTTTACATACAGGGAGGAAGTGCTTTAAAGAGACTGCCTCTTCCATGTACTAACTTTCACAGCAGCAAGAGGCTACGATGGGACTGAACCAGCATATGCAAAAGTTGGTTTTGACATACCAATACTAATGTACATTGTCATACTGGATACTGAATGTATTACTGTTATAACATGGGATGGAAGGGTTTTGGGGATGTGGTGGCATGGAGAACTCATGGCAGCTAAAGGAAAAAAGGAAATATTTTCCAATAATCATAAATGGGTGGCCCAAATTTTAAGTAGCAAGAAGAGAGGGAAACCTGAAAGTTCTAAGTCATTTAAAAGCCATATCCTATCTGATTTTACAGGTTAGATTTTGGTGCATCTTCCTTTTTGAATCCAAAACTTGCAAAGATAACATAAACAGTGGCATGGATTTTCATAGTTCACTAAATTCTGGTAGTATGTCTGAGGAAAATTAAATTGTGACTTGGAGTGAAATTGATTCAGACTCTACATTTGAAAACTTAGGTAATAATGGGTTCCAGTTTTCACTCTTGCCACCCAAGAGAAGTCTTCTGCTGCCAAACAGAGTGATAAGCTAAACTGTATTTAACCCATACATCACATCTACATGATGTTTCCAGTCATCAAGCAATTCACGCTGATTCATAATGAGATTCTTGCAAGTTTCCCAAACTCAGAACATGCTCAATTCGGTTCCTTTGTTCAAGAAAGCAAACAGAGACTGAAGAATAACTCCATGCCGCTGTCAATTTTTATTTGGTTTTTTTTCTGTGATTTTACTAGTTGCTAAATTTTGCAAAAAGTCTATGCTCCAAACAAAAGATGGAATTTTGAGAAAAATATAGTGATCTAAGCAGCGTGCCTTAGAGTCCTCTTCCTCACAGGTTTAATCATTCTTTGCATGAAGTTGATTTCACCTGACCCTCTTCTGCTCTAAAGCAGAGTAAGAACACTGAGGTCAATATGTACTGATCTGAAAACATCTAGAATGGGTTCTTCAAGGTGGGTTGGACAAAGCAGTGTTGACTGATCTAATGCACACAATCAATACTACTTTGCTGTGTGGCTATTTGCAGTCACAAAATAGATGAAGGTTAATGCAGGCATTGACTTTGAGGATCCCAAGGGTAGGCTTAATATCCTTTTTTCCTCAATGACACTACTAACACTTTAAAGCTGTTACAGGAGGGTCACATCTCTAACAATGTAAGGTTCATTTTTGTCATGCTGTTTCCTAGAATAATCTGTCATGCAAAACTGAAAAATGCAACATATATTTTTATGCCAATAGATATTAGAAATGCTCATTTCTTGGGACTCAAATCACATATGATTATGAATACATTTTTTACTTTTCAATAAAATAGCCAATGTTTTGAAGTTTTGGGAATAGTGGCATACAATACCAAAAAGGCATGCAATTTGTAACCTATTCTTTGAAAAATAAAATTACATTTGACATTATGCTTCAACAGCACTACGTATCAGTTCTAACAGGGTGGATAACATATTTTCAGACAGTATGCTCCAAGACTAACAGAATTCACCAAGAAATAAAGCTGCGTGGTAATTTTTTTTAATAATTCACTGCATAATAATATATTGTCCCTCTGTGTTGCACACAGACTTACATGCAATTTGTAATCTTACTTAACAATCCATTTTCTTTCAAATTAAGTATACTTTATATTTCTTCTTCTAATATAATTTGTAAAACTTTAAAATGTGTTACAGTCTCTCCTTTATCCAACCTTCCTTATTTATTCACAAAGTACTAAATTTATAACCCAGGGTCATATTTCTGTTGCTCTCTCTAAGCCATTTAAATGGTGCCCTTGCACTACAGCAGCAGCTCCCAGACCAAATTACAGCCTTCTATATAATTAGAGGTGTTACATTATGTGAGAACCAATGCCTAATTGCAAGTCCGCTAAGTGGCTCTCTGAAGCACAGTGTTCTGCATCTCTGATTACTGGAGCAATTAAGGGTTCACTAAATTCCTGAAAAAGAAAAATTCCTCTTTTCATGTGCTATCCCAGGACAGGCCCTTCTCTATTCTCTGTCATGAACCCTATGTCTTTACTTTTAAGACTTAATAAGACAATTTCTGAGCAGCAGTGTCTGCAAATCATGATACTATTTCCACAATGCCTTCTTCACTGAACCTCAAATATAGAAAAAGTACTATGTTGTCAGATTCTGATTTTTTTTTTAAATATCTTGAAGGCACTAGTCATGGTTAGCATAACTGAAATATAGCAGAATACGTACAGAAGATATCATCTTCATATGGAAGAAAACATGTCAAGTCCAAACTGTCTATTTCTTAAATTAAATGCAAGAATCCATGCAGTAATAAAAGTAGAAATCTCACATGTAATAATGGATAGGAAGGCTGTCAAGATTTAAAGCAAATGCATGACTAAAACTACTATTTCTGTTTGCCTGCAGGCAAAACCATCAATATTCTGGATCTTTTAGGAATTTACATTTTGATTTATAAGTCAAAGTTTTTCATTCCTATTAGCAGCCAAAATTCTTGGATAAGTAAGGAATCATAATAATTTCAATGCGATCAGAAATTGTGGACACGTTTTCTGTTCTACTGTAGTACAAACAGTAATTAAAAACCATGAAAAAAAATGAAGTTAGAGTTAGATCCTTTATCTATAGTATGTTGCTTCAGGTTTCACAGCAGAAGGAAGAAGTAAAAAAGAAAATTAAACACCATCAGGAAAAATACTCAACAATAATAAGTGAACAGACTATTCTCCAAATTTGCTAATCTCTCAGTATGAATGTGGTTATGGTGTCTGGTCTGATGTGGAAGAAGACAACATCATTCATATGGTACCATAAATGACCTTATGCAAGAGGAGGAGTACTGAGATAGGAAGAGCGATGCAGCTCCTGTGCAGACGCATAAAAGCTGGAATCACTTCCTCCTAACAAAGTAAAAAACCTGAGGAAATACTGTATAAGTCTAAGGAATAACTTGAGGGGAGATGGTTACAAAGACAAGTGCTAGTCTTTACCTAGGACCTGTTTCTAAATGGATCTGTGTCAAGGCCATAGTTTAAAAACTGATGGTGAATAAAAGCAAACAAACATGAGAAAAGTATAAGATTTATCATGCAGTGATGATCTGAGAGGCAAAACCTGCCCTAGTCCCCTTCTTAACAGGAGTTAGCAGTATTTTTAAAATAGTGAATAGGAAGATTAAAAAAGAAAAAGGGTTTTTTTGTCTTAGTTGTTGTTGGAGTTACCACATAATTTAGGAATAATATCACCAAATGACGAAATCAAGACCAGTTGCATGTCTTTTGGTCTATTTCTGTATCTGTGATTTATTTCAAAATAAACAGAAGCAAAAGGTTTTCCTGGATGTTGCTGAGGACCTGAGATATCTTGCTCTCCCCCATTTCCCCCCTCTCCAAAGTTATGAAGTTCTGTATATTCATACTCAGGATCATGTGAAAGGGCAAGCTTAAATCTTTGTCTGCCTCCCCCAGTCCCTCTGAGCACATGTATTGTTTTAAACATCTATGGGACTAAACTAATGCGTTTATTACCACCATAATTCGGAAACAAAGACTTGCATGTGCTGCCTTCCCTCAGTGATTATTTTTATTATTCCTACAATATTGATTATTTGATATAGGGGTCTTTTCTTGAAAGAAAATAAGTGAACAAACAAACAAACAGAATTCAAATTACATTGAATCACTGGATCTGCTGTAGCTTTTTATTTGTAATTTTAAAGATTTCTAATGTAGTTGAGGATACTATTTAAATTCTCAACAGAAGCAAAATTTATACTGTTCAAGTAAGAATTTGAAACTATTTCTGTATAGTAATGACTGTTTCAGTTGTGACCACTGTCAACTCTCTTTGATGAAATGATCCTACTGGACTTAAACTTCTCTCTATTTAAACATGTCTAGAAATATGGGCATTTTTTGTGGAAGCTGAATCTTTTGTCAGGACAAGAGCTGAGGAGCAACATTTATTTAGATCCATTACACTGCACTGAAATAAACCAGCTTTTTCATGAAGAAAGGTAATCAAAAGCATCAGAAGGATACATTTCTGCAGAAAAAAAATTTGATTCAAAATAAATATCACACTATATAATCTTAATATGATATAGTCATAGAAAATTATGTTCCACAAGCATATTTTTTTAATTCAGTGTATTGAATAAAGTAGGAGTTGTAATCACAATTTGATGCAAAACTAAATTTCAGAAAATACTTGATCAGGTTTGTTTTCTGTTTTCTGGACTGTGTCTTTAGTCTCATGTAGGTCAGTAGCAATGATGGACACACAAGTTCATTAAGAAAAAGAAAGTATGAAGAAAAAAGTTGTTGGAAATCTAGGACAGTATTCAATTAAGAAAGATACTTATACCTGCAGTTATTTTTATTATATGCCAGGCTTAAAAAGATTGATAATACACTAACAGTGGCACACTATTATGGTAATTATGCAAAACACTGCAGTATTCTAATAGAATAGTAATGCTTGTTTGGCACAGAACTTGTTGAGTTTATGTTAATGCTTTCAAGTGGGAGGAATGATGTCAAGAAGATTCCTATACTAGGAGACACAATCAAATTGCTCATCAGTCTCCTTTTCATACTTTCTCTTGAAATGAAGAGTTCTCAAGACTGCTCAGAAAAGCAACTCAAAATAATGGATGGCTCTGAGGCAAACCAAACCACACCAAATTCTACAAACGATATTTACAAAAAATGCAAGGAGAGAGCTAGTAGGGAATGACTGCAATTCTTTCAGCCTCTGCTATGACTTAAAAACCAAATGAAATGCAAGATGTGCAACATAACTCAATCCGTTTTGTGACAGAGATCATATTGGTAAAATATACTGAAGAAATTTATAAAATATTTGTGTCAAAAATTGACAAAAAAATAAACATACCATAATTATTAAATAAATAAAAGAACATCCCTTTTCCCAGTATACTAATATTAGACACCTAAATAATTTTTTGCAGAGGCCATGGGAGTTATGAAATTGTAAAGGCTGTTTAAAGTAGGTAATTAGTAGCATATTAAATCAAGCATGTTGAATATACATTTCAATTGCATTATGTGGAGATTTGATTGTTAATGGGACATCACTGTGCTATCTAATAGCACTCAGAGACTGCTGAACTTTATGCCTGAAATTTCAGAGAACAGCTGGGAAAAACCTTGTCCTGGAGGAAGGCATTTGTAGGGTCACTGTATGCTGCACCTGAGCAGGGATGTGGGAATTCAGCACCAGCGGCTGGTTCTGGTTACAGCCAAGCCAACACAGTGAGAGGCTGTTTCACTCAGTTTTTCCTGGCTTTCTTAATCTATTAATCTATTAACCCATTCTGTCAATTATCTCACTCCAGAAGGTGCCTCAGCAAGATGGATCTCAGGCTAGGCAGCTTCATGTCCAGACAACAATAGGAATACTGGAAGATTGGGGATTGAATAACTCCTCACTGAGTCTTCAAGATGTGACACTGGGGCCAGCCAGTTTTGCTTATAGCCCTCCAAAGAAGCTTGGAGTTTGGCAAGGGTGAAAATAATCCATGCTTGGATTATTTTTCTTAGATAAAAGAGTCTTGAAAAAGTTTAGAGGTCAACTACAACATTAAACAGTGTAGAGCAGAGATTGACTAAATACCCTGGCAGCGCCCAGTAACTTGCCTTCCCATTTTTCTTCCAAATCTCAGTCCCCTGCTTTTCCACATTGTACAAATATAACTTTGACCCTGGGGACTTTTCTCTGCTCAAGTAACCAGTTTTTAGTGAGAGCCGGCTTGGATGTGAGCTGGGACACTATCCCTCTAGTTGTACCCAGTACCACGATGCTGGTTTTGACTCCTCATGCCCCATGTGGTCTCCAGCAGACCCCTACCACCACCTCATGCCTGCAGTAATTGTGCTCATTTTCATGGCAATAAAAATGGCATCATTATGCCAGCCAGGAGCACACTGTTTTTGTTTCTTCAAAAGACTCAAAATAAGTGGCCTCGTCATGCTACTCAAACACTCTCAACCTTATTACTACCAGAGGGGTGCCAGATAAGACTTTTAGCCAGCTCCCAAGCTGACAGCCATAGAGAAAGGACATGCTGCATGACCCGAGGGAAGGCCAGCCACAGGCAGCATGGGCATGGTGGCTCTGCTCCAACCCTCCTGGGGCTTGGGTCCACTCCTTGAGCAGCTGGGAATGGTTGCACACCATCAACAGCCTCCAGAGTCAGCAAGTCCAAGGGCCTCATCCAGTTTTAATAATTAAAACAAAGGCCTCCAAAATGGAGAAAAAGCTTTCATGGATGTATTAAAATGTCATATGTCATGGTAGTGGACAGAAATGAGCAACAAATAATTAAAACATTTTATGAGGCAGAGAGGCAGAATAATAGGCTATCAGAGTACTTATGGTTGATTCTACTTTGGTATGTTGGAGTATAAACACAGGAAAAAAATAGTAAATAGGCTTTCATATAGTGACATAGAGTTGCTTTAGTGAAATGTTGATCAAAACACCACTAAATTAAAAAGACAAAGTGTGATGTTTCATTTTACCAAAACATTGCTTCCAAAGAGTGTTTTAACACATTTTGTCAGCACCTTTAATCTTCACCTTCTGTTTCAAAGATACTAAATTGTACCAGTAAAATTAATTTTTACTGGAGGCTGGACCAATACAACGAGATGTAAAACAATTTTAAGACGTAGATTTGTTAAGTATGTGATTTTCTGTTGAAGAGGTGTACTAAAAAGAAAATTCAGAACAATTTTGAATCTTCTGGGATTTAGGTAACCCCTCACATACTGAACAGCAATGCAAATTAGGATGGCTGCTGATGGAGTTTACAGTTATGTTAGAAATTCCTGAGTACTACTCTAAGTACATTTTAAGATATTCAATGATCATGCTTAAGATTAATAATGTGTTTCACAGCTTTCTGAAGCCAAGACTAAATGTTCTCAAAATATTTTTAAGGTCTAAACAAAAAATGCAAGTCCTTTTATTATTTGCTTATCTGTCTTGCACTTAAATGCTGTGTCTCACATTTAGGCTCATGTTAAATTTCACACAGGTAAGATTAAATGAGATAATTTTCACACAGATCACAAAACTATAAGAGTTATAATAAAGGAATGTAGATCCTCAAATGAGATATTAAAGAGTATTATACCATTACTGGAAAAAATGAATCTAATGACTTGGACACAGAAGCAGATTATGAGGATATAACACATCACAGACATCACACTAATGTGTACATATATATATATATATATATATATATATATATATATATATACACATCTGTATTAAGGGTTTATGTGTATATCCACCTATAAATGGTACTAACTTCTTTTCAGAAATGCAAAGTTCTTTGAACCCTTTTGAAGCCTCAGGTACTTCAAAGTACATAAAATCCTGCAAGCCTGTGTAGCACTTCTGCTTGCTTATCTTAGAATTGTTCTCTACGTTGTCTCACATGAAAAATACAATTTAAAAATCTGTAACAAAGGAAACTGAACAATTAGCAGTTGTTATCCTTCATACTGCATTGTATACAGGCATTGTTTTTCCATTGGGTGTCTACCTTATGACAATTTCTTCCAGGCAACTTGCCTGAACATGCTTATGAAAACTGAGAATTAAGTGTCAAAGCTTGTTTGAATGACTGCCCGAGTTTTGTCCAGGACAGTTATTTTTTTTACAGTAGCCAGGTGTGGTGGTTTCTGGCTGTGGTTCCAGCTACTGGGAGAATGATCAAATTGCTGGAGCCAGGGAGTTGTAGACTACGCTGTGCTCTGCTGAGCAGGCCTGGCCATGACTCAAATATTGTTGAATATCATTTTACATCATTGCCAGGGGCAGCAGAAAAGGACTTTTTCTCTGGTTTCTGGAAAGAAAGGTATTCCTTTTCCACTTGGGAGAAAGTGTGGTGTGGAAAAGCTGATTGGTATTGGTCATGAGCTTTCCATCTAAATGGTTTTTTTGTCTTATACCTTTTGTTATTAATAGTTTTGGTGTTACTGTTCCCTTTTTCTTTTTCCTCATTGCTGTTTCCAGTAAATTGTTCTTGTCTCAAAATGCAATTTTCACCCCTTTGTGCTTCCAGTTCTCAACTCTATCCCCGGAGTGGGAAGGGGGAAGGAAATGGATCGGAGCCAGCAAGTGGAGTCTCATCTGGGAGAGTGTCAGAGAGCACTAAATTGGGAGTGTCATTGCTAAACCATGACAATGACCATATAGCACATCACTTTCTACTCTAAATTTGCTGTCTTGTCAAAGAAGGAAATTATAGTGCTTCAGTATAATATGCTCCTGTTTTTAACCATTTTATTAACTTCTTGGTCTTGATAAATTTGTTTCTAATAATGTGTTCTAGTACACTTCTTAGAATCAAAGCTAGTTTGATGTAATAATTTGCTGGATCTCTTCTTTTTAAAAATAGGTACAACACCTTCCCATACCCACTGTTTCTTTACCTTACATGACCTCCATAAATTTTTGGAAAGAATCACTAATAGTCCACACACAGATTCAGCTAGTCCTTTGAACACGCTACAGTGAATGTTATCAGATAATTTGCATCAAATTCACTCAGTCAAACACTGGTTAGCTAATTTTTTTATTAATACAGTCTAGTAAAAATTGATTTTCTTTAACAGCTGGTCAGCTAACCACTTTGATGCAGTAAAAGAAGCCTTTTCTGTATCATCTACTATCTGCTCTCTTTCCCTCCCAGCTAAAAATCAGAGGATGGTACTCTAATGATGATCTTTTTGTTACTTTTTATACTGTTATGTGCTTTAGCCTTTCTGACATCCTGTAGGATGACTCTACTCTTCTTTTCTACTTCCAGTCATGGGGTTTTGATTCCACATTTTGTACAATTCCTTTTCAATTTTTAGAATGTTAGAGAAAGTTGATGCTGTCATATTATTCCCTTGTTTGATTTCTTCTGCTTCAGGAGAATTTTCTGTTCTACTTTAAGCACAGTCAGTGCAAGATTGTCTGCACTTTTGTCCCTCAAATTTCTTTCCAAGAATCTTTCTAACTACCAGATCTTGAGTTCATTTAATTCTGTCCTTTCTGAAATCCATTATCCTCTTTCTATTTACAGTCCTTCCTTTTCACAGTGACTATTTTGTGACAACTAAATTTTTAACCAATGACTCTCTTAGTGCAAATCATATCTAATGTAACCACTTCCCTTTTAACTGTCTCAGTCTTGTGGGTGGATCCTGGCCAGGAGCTAAGCACCCACTTAGTCACTGTCCTCACTCCCCCACCATTGCCCCCATCCGGATGAAGGAGAGACCAAAAGTTAAAAAGCATCATGGACTGAGATATTTGTGGTGTAATAGGGGAAGGGAGAAGGGAAAAAAAATCCAAGTGATGCAAAGGCAATGACTTTCTACCTCTCTTAAGCAGTCTGAGCAATCTCCAAGAAACAGTTGCTTTGGAAGAAAAATCTTCCCAGTTTTTATTTCTGACTATGTGAGAGAATATCTCTTTGGCCAGGTTGGGTTAGCGATCTCAGATGTATTTCTTCATAACTTCTTGCCCACACCAAGCCTATTAATTACAAAGGCAGAATAAGAAAATGAGAAAACCATGAGGCTGTGCAAACACTGTTCAGCAGCAGCCAAAACATGGGTGTGTTTTAGTAACACCTATAGGATCCTATGAAGAAAGTTAACTCCATCCCAGTCAGACCTAGTTACAGTGTTCTGAAACAAGAAATGTTCCCAGTGTTGCCAAAAATTCATTAGTCATTGATCTCCTAAAATATTAGGGTAAGTAATACTGAGATAATAAAAGTTCCTTGTTATACAATCAGAGAATGGTTTGGGTTGGAAGGGACCAAACCATAGAACAATCGAGTGGGTCGGAAGGAACCTTAAAGGTAACATCATGTTACAACCACCACACATGGGCAGGGATGCCATCCACCAGATAAGATTGCCCAGGACCACATCCAACCTGGCCCTGACTATTTACAATGGGACACCCACGACTGCCCCGGGCAATCTGTTCCAGTGCCTCACTGTCCTCTGAGTGTAGAATTTCTTCCTAACATCTAATCTAAATCCCTCTTTTTTTTAGTTGAAAATTGTTCCCCTTTATCCTGTCACTATCTGCCCATGTAAGAAGGTGTTCTATTTTATCAGCCTCCTGTAAGTCCTTTCTTGTGCTTAGTACCCTAGAGCAGGACACAGTACTCCAGATGGGGTCTTACAAGGTCAGAGCAGAAAGGGAGAATGCAGATGAAGGGAGAAATTGAAGGATTCTCTTAGTTGCTCATAAAAGCCTCATGATCTTCTAGAGAAATAGTTTGCACTACCTCCATGAAAGGACACCATCTAAGATATTTTTCCTCTTTAAAATTCCTTTAGAACTTTCCACACGTCTCTCTTATCCCTATCTTTTTTGTAGAACAAGTATTTATGAGAAAGCCTTCAAAAGCTCAGAGGTGGAAATGTATATAAATGCCAGAAACCACAGAGCATCCTTCAAAATCTTTTGAAACACTGGCCCAGGGACAGAGTAGATCAAGGTTACCAGGAACACCTACAGAGTTTAGTAGCTTGCAGTTGAGAGTAATGATGAAACAGGGATTCTCTTCTCCAAAAAGAATGCTTCTATCACTTCAGCTAAGGGCAGCTAAATGATAAAACTTCACATTTCTTCTATGTAGCATGGAGGCTCAGACCTAAAATGCTTCTGATTGTCTTAGTCTGAGATCTCACCCTTGATTTTTCATCTGGAACTTTCAGTCCAGACAAGGCATGAAAAAGTACTGCACAAGTGGGTCTGATTTCACTCTTGAACACCACCAGAGTTGTTGCTCTTAGAGACAGTCTACCTGCATTTCAGCCACAGTAGAAATTATCCCTAATTCCTTCCATGGGTCTGTAGCATAAACCCTGTAGTACTTTTATGAGAAGTGAGCTTTATTGAGCAGAAATACATGTGGATGTGGTAGCCCTAACAGTCTGTAAGGCTTCATTAAACATAATTGATTTTGAAAAAATTGGATGTTTCCTCAAGTTTGTAAAAGCTCTATGACAAAAGGCACCCGGGAACAGGAGAAAGACACTATCAATGCCCTCCTGAACAGCCAAGGAAGAAGTCTAGTTTTGTTCTTGGTTCTCACCCCTGACAGTAAAATCCATGAGAAACCAATTTTGTTGCTCTGAAATTGTTAGTTATTTCACTGATCATTGCAAATAAAAAAAGTTACAAAAAATGAGGCCATAACCAAGCACTGAATCATAAGGACTAAAAGTTGAAATAGTACTCAATTAAGAATAAAAAAAATATTGATAGAAGTACTAGGAGTGGGAGCATTAATAAGTACTTAGATTCACTATAATTTTGGTAAAAATTGCACAGTACCATTGGTAGATAACATTTCAGGTTGCCACAATTTTCCTGATAAAAATTGTACTCGGTAAGTTAAAGTGAAATCTCACTCACCTGTAAAGTGCTGAAAGTGGCCGCTTGTTGCCAGGTTTTGGTCTGTATGGTTTTGGTTCTCCTGCCATGTTGATATCTGAAAGCAAACCATGTGATATCAGTAAGTCCAAACATCTGGAAGTTTACAAGGGCACCTTCAAGTCATTGAAAATAAGTAACAGGCAGTGAAAATGAACAGTACACTTAAAACACTTGTCTAGTTTTCACCTCTTCTGAATTGATGATGTAAAACTTTCTGAAAAAATTTTACTGTAATGCATGAGGGTTTTAGGCAAAATATCAGTTACTGTTAACAGAGAGAAATGACATTTTTTAAGCAGACGATTTTCAACTTGGTGAAGAAAATAATGTGTTTCTAATACAGAAGATTTGGATGATAACTTAGGTGGTGAAATAAGTCAAGTTCTGTTGAGGAGGACTTCAATTGTTCTGGAGAGTTGCCCTCTAGGATGTAAAGAAATACACACTGATCTTTAACTGCTACTTCATCATCCACTCAGAAAGTAGCTCTTTGAAAACAAATAAGAGCATCTATTTCCCATCCCAAATGCGTCACTCGTTGAAGAATGAGAAAATCTGGGTTTGCAAATGTTTTCTCTTATGCAGATACTTAGTCTTCTCAACAAGATCAGAAATCTTGTGAACACTTTGAAAGTTCACTTATATTCTACTGGAAAATTTATGGTTGAAATATAAAAGAAAGTCAAGTTTATATAGATACAAGCTTGATATATATGGATATATAGCTTCTATGGACATTATCCTTGTTCTCAAATTTGCCTCTTCATTTGAGTCATACTCAAAGACATACCAGGGGATAGATGTCTCTCATTATGATTGCTAGAACAGTTATAAAAGGAGAAAGAAGGCCAGATCCTTCTGTGGAGAATGCCTTCTGGAGCTTAGAAGACTGTCTGTATAAAAACAAATCTATATTAAAAAGCTCTTCCATTGAGCTTCTGCTCAACAATCTGATTGAATGTTGCAAAGTCGACATTCCAATGAATCACATGGATAAAATGAAACTTCTGTTTAGGAAACAAATTCCATGCAATTTGAGGGATGATGCTGCTAAATCTCTTCTCAGCTTCAATAATATATAAAAAAAAAAATCGTTACAGTCAACAAAATCATCAGAATTATTGCAGTGTAAAATTGCTGCCACAGAACATCAAATCCCATTAAATGTGGAATCACGTGGTGGTCGACACTTTCAAGAAAACATGTTCTCAGTAAAGTCTATTTTAACTTGAAATTGAATGTAATGGAGGGAGAAGTAGAAAGATAAAGTGTAAGAATAGGAATAAACACTGTCCAGTGCAGTGATGCTAAAAGCTCAAATGTTTTTTATTTATTATTCTTGACCTCAAAAGATGCAGTAAAACCTGAAACTTATTGACTGGATACTTTATTTCATATAAAATGAATTAAAAACTCCCAATATGACCTTTTTTAACAATCAGGATTATTGAAAATGTATGTCCCTTAGACTTCTTTATGACAAAATATTTTGCCAATGGAAGTTTCATACTTCAAACATTTAATAGAATTTAAAAAAGTTTTAAATTTATTTTTGATATTTTGAGCTCAGTCAACATTTATTTAAAATTATACAAGGACCTGATATAAAAAGCGATTATGTAGAACTATATAAAATAAAATAATTAAGTAACATTTTCCTTATATAAAATATTTTGGCATTAAATCCATCTGCAATTTCTTCTGTGGGAGCTGTAATACTATTAAATAACAATTTTTCATAAAATAATAGTTTTTGTGTTTTATCTAACTGTCTGAAACTGGAGGAACATTTGAAGACAGTTTTCATACCTCCTTGAAATGCTTTCCTTCCCTTAATTTTAGCAAGTGCTTTATTAAATATATATATTTTTTCTTACATTTTTGTTATAGGTTCAGCTATGATGCCCTTATTTCAAGATATATAAATTCTACAATGTTGAATCAACAACGTAAACATCAACGTAAACGCCAAAGTAAACACCTTCCACATTTCTGAAAGCCACTGAGGAATTTTGATTGCTCTGTTGCATTTCCATTGGCTTCTGGAAACAACACAATTGGAACAAAATTTTTATTCTGTGACCTTTGCGATAATTAGACCTTTTCATACTATTTTTATATGTCAGTTTAAGGTCATTGACTGTGTTGGCTTTCACCATCTCCTACCACAAGTTGAACAGATTTCAAGGAAAAAAAATAGTAGAATTATAATCTGCTCTTGGGATCTTGGGAAATACCTGAGGCCATGGTATCCTCTTCATAGCACCATAATCTTCACATATTTTTCATCTCTCATCTGCTACTGTTTCAGAGCTACATCTTAGACATTTTTCTCCTTAAACACTTAGTTACAGGTTTTAAAAACTTTTTCATATCCTCCTGGGACAGATGAATGCTGTCTTGATGATTGTTCTTACAGGCCTGCATTTGCAGCTCTACAAGACCCACCTCTAAAAAAGATGAGTAGTGTAGAAGGCTAAGGGCTGTTAGTTATGTGTTCTCTTTATTTCAATCAAAAATGTTAGAAAGGTGGCACTGTGAGAAGCACAGTGGCAAAGCTACTCAGAATCAGTTAAGATTCCCTCACGTCTAAATAAATCTCTAAACTGCTTTATATAGATAGTAATAGCCCAAAATTCTCTTTAGCGCAGGAAATAGTTCATAGAAAAGCTGTGCACATGGGGTTTTTTTGTTAATGTGAAAGTGATTGAATAGATCTGCAACTCCCTAAGCACTTTGTAGCAAGTTAAGAAGGGATGTAGGAAATGCTTTGAAAAGTTAGAACAGATTTTCACCCCATTATTTTTTCAGCACTATCTCTTCCAGTCTCAATTTTCTAACTAAGATTAGAAGTGAACTTGTCAACATTTCGCAAGATAGATTATTTCTATCCTAACTGGAAATCTTGTGAGATAAGTTGTTCTCTTCCTTCATCCATCATTGGTTTCACAGCAGACATTTACATCTACTAGATCATAAACTCTGTGTCAAATAAATTTGCTGTCAGTAGCACAGAGATTTACCTGTGCTAATGATTCCACCCCAAGGAGTGCAGAAACATATCACTCCTTATGCTGTCAAATTAGCTACTGCACTTGTACATGAATATATACCAGACAGCTTTGCAAAGGACACAGACATTCACATTGCTTCTAGAGAGGCGTGGATTTGATGAATTGGCACCTGGTGGATAAAGAAATGGATCATAGTCACAATCAAAAATGTATTAAATGGGTAGATTTTCTAGTGAAGACCACTGATGAGTGACATTCCTTGGGGATCAGTATTGGGACGGGTGCAGTTCAACATCTTTTTTAGAAACACAGACAGTGATATTGAGTGGACGCTCAGCAGATTTGCCAATGACAGCAAGCTGTGTGAACACTGGAGGCAAGGGATGCCATCTAGAGAGATCTTAATAATAAGATCTCAATAATAGGAAATAGACCTGTGTGAACCTTATGAAGTTCAACAATGCCAAGCTCAAGGTCCTGGGTCTAGGCAATCCCAATCACTTACACAGGCTGGGGGGAGAATAGATTGAGAACAGCATTTGGGAGTAAAGATAAGAATCTTGATGCGACCTGGTAATGTGTGCTTGCACAGAAAGCCAACTGTATCCTGAGATGCCTCAAAAGCAGTGTGGCCAGCAGGACAAGGGAGGGGGTTCTATCTCTGCTTGCTCTCAGAGTACTGTGTTCAGCTCTGGGCTGCCCAGCATAAGGATTGGGCCTTTTTAAGCAAGTCTAGGGGAGGGCCTAGACTTGATAATCAGAGGGATGGAGCACCTCCCCTATGAACACAGGCTGAGGGAGTTGTGGTTGTTCAGCCTGGAGAAGAGAGGGCTTGCGAGAGACCTTTTAGAAGCCTCCTAATACCTGCAGGGACCCTACAGGAAAACTGAAGAGGGACTTTTTGCAAGGGCCTGTAATGATGGGACAGGGTATAATGGCTTCAAACTGAGAGAAGTTTTAGATTAGATATTAGGAAGATATTCTTTGCTGTGAGGGTGGTGAAACACTGTGACAGGTTGCCCAGGGAATATGTGGATGCCTCATCTCTGCAAGTGTTCAGTGCCAGGTAGGAGGGGGCTCTGAGCAGCCTGGTCTGGTGCAAGCTGTCCCTGCCCATGGCAGNAATGATGGGACAGGGTATAATGGCTTCAAACTGAGAGAAGTTTTAGATTAGATATTAGGAAGAAATTCTTTGCTGTGAGGGTGGTGAAACACTGTGACAGGTTGCCCAAGGGAATATGTGGATGCCTCATCTCTGCAAGTGTTCAGTGCCAGGTAGGAGGGGGCTCTGAGCAGCCTGGTCTGGTGCAAGGTGTCCCTGCCCATGGCAGGAAGGCTTGAACTAAATGGTCTTTAAGGTCTATTCCAACCCAAACCATTCTAAGATTGCATAATTCTATGTGGGAATGGAGCAGCCCAGGGACTCTCATTATTTTATCTGCTCGTATACTAGAAGTGTTCACTTAGCTATCAATATCAAGATAAATTCCTCACTGAAATTCAAAATACAATGGGAACATAATGAATAGAAAAGTGAATACGCAGAAAACAACACATTGTAATGCACCATCCTGGTCTTATGCACTTTCAGAATTAAATGAAATTACTTTCCTTATCAAAAGATATCCATTTATAGTTCTATACTTTCCTATTATCGTGGTAGAACTTAGTCAAAGAATGAGATTTAGATTTCATTCAGGGTTGTTTGTCATCAGCAGAATAGATCTGATTTTGAGCACGGTATTTTTATTTGTAATTATACTAAAAATTCCAGTGATTAATGACAAAACATAAAAATAATTTTAAAAAGAGCATGATTACCATTTTACAAGGGCACTCATTGCATTCAGTAGCTACATAAAATTTTCTGAAAAGGCAGCTCAATGCAGCAGGATCTACATTTCTCCTATCACCGTTTCCTACCTTTGACTGCCTACCTCTTCCAGACGAGAACATCCCATTTTTGGAGAGGCAGTATCTGCTAGTCCTTGTGCTCTGCTCTCAGATTTCTTGGCAAAGTAAGCTGAGAATCTGGTCCTGAAGACAACAGCTGACTTTAAACAGGCTTTGTAAGTGCAAGCAATGATACCTGAAGAGCATTCATACCCTGGAAGTATTTCAGTATTTCTTAGTGTCCCTGCCCTTCAGATTCTTTAAAAAAGTGTTATTTAAAAGAAAAAACAAAACCAAAATAATTTTGGTTCTCAAAAACAAATGCCATAAACAAGAAGCTTCAACAGGCACTAATATAATTAATGAAAACTGTGATTTTGAAACTTTCTGCTGCCAATCCAGAGCCCATATCTTGGGCTAGATCTAACCTACAAAATTAAATGGACCCCTTTCAAGGCACTAATATTCTCTTACCTGTTGTATTAAATTGCTAAATTGTTTCTTTGCATGACTTTTAGCCACAGTTTACAAGTATTGTCCCATGCAATTTCTAGATATAGGTAGAGAATGGACATGACCTAGAGACCACTGAGGGCATTTCGCCTAGTAAAAGAGAACAGACCCCTGTGCCCATACTTTGACATTAAAGATGTGACCTCTGAGTGTGAGCTCCACGACAGAAAGACCGGAAAACAAAAACTGGAGCTAAGAAAACTCCAAGTACCTTTAAAGCTCAAAAGATGATTTTCTAAGACAGGTTTCATCAGGCGTTCTTCCATAGATTCTCGTGAATATGTACAGAAATGGAGACATTCCTTGAACTATTATACACTTATTTGACTTATATTTTGGATAAAAAAGTGTATCGTGTATTTCCAGACCAGCTATGCTTTAGACCAACACTTAATGGAAGAGATGGTTAATTTAAATTAGCATATAAAAAGGAATTAACAGTGAATGTACAATCTATATACAGAGGGAGGTACTGATAGAGAGAGATCAGGATGCATTTTCTCCTGTTTCAGATGACAAAAAGTATATAGAAGAGAAAGACCAAGAGGTAGGTGCAATTTAGAGAAAGCCTGTAGCCATAGGGTTTATAGCATAAGTGTACACCAGCAAAGCTAAGGCTAATCTATCTTTCTTTTATACTCTTCCATCTACTAGTCTTATAAATTTCTCTACTGCCTGCTAAAGAAATTTTAATGAAGTCATATGACTTTTTTTATACCATAAATCTACTTTTTTCTTTATATGTTCCATTGATTACATGTCATCTCCTCCCTTTCTCCCATCTCTAGCACGGGAAAAAAGAAGAGAGGAAAGGACATCTCTCTGTTCTCTTCCATTATGTGTCCAAATTGCACAGCTGTAAAGATGAAACTTGAACACAAGCTCAAATTAATTCTCAAGACTAGTAAAATATTAAATGGAGTTCTGAATCACAGCTTTTCCTTTTCCATAATGGTATTAAAAGTTCTTGTGGGGCTCTCAGTATTTGGATTTTCTTTTAGTATTGAAGTAATTGGAAACCTTTTTTTGTACAAAGATGACAGCTATTTTTAATGCTTCATACAGAAAGAGCTGCTTGTTGAATAGTATATGAAATTACTATGTTCTACCATTTCTTCTTTCATTAAATACTGCTAGAATGAAATGAGGCTATAGGATTATATAAGCTATCATTCTTAAAACCATTCAATAGCAAAAGTGTCAGGAGTTGTCTTGCAGGAAATTTTTTCTGTTCCCCAGGGAACTGGGTTGGTGTGAGGACAGGCAACAGCTAAAGGGGGAAATCCTGCCCTGTTTGTATGCCCATCACACATCATTCCTTCAGAGCCCTGGAGACAGCAGTCTCTCAGCTCCAGAATGGATGCCAATGTGCTTCACAGCTGAGGTGGAGTGTTAGTCTGCCTTGTTTTTTTGTCCGATTGCTGCCATTCCTGCACCTCCCACCCCAAGTAACACCACAGTCTGGGACAAACTTCCTGTCCATATTGGTTGTGGCATCAGCAGTGATCCATGTCCATCCCTAGGGAGAGGCATCACTTCTGCCAGGGGAAGGGGAGAATGCTTATTTGTGCCCTCAGACTGACTGTCCATGGACTCCACTGTGATTGAAGAATCTGTGGCCAAGACCCTACAAACTGCTTCTCTTCTGGTGCTCGAATCTCTGCAGAGGAATTGCTGTGATGTGGCAGGAGCTGCAGGGGAAGGAACACCACAGAGAGTATGGCATGCCTTGTGAACCATGGGAAGGAGAGCAGCCCTGTTGCTGGCAATCCTGCCCACTCCTCCTTCTCCTCCTCAGCACAGGGCTCATGCAGTCCTCTACAGGAAATTCCACACTTGCAGATGCAAGAGAATCAGATTCAGCTTCAAAGGGACTATGTGGCTGTAGCCACTTATCTGCAGACCAGCTCCATAAGACCTCCATAAGACTTGTGGGGTTTGGGTATTAACTGTGGAAACACAGCCTGGTTTGTGCCATGGCAGCCATGAAGCTGACTGTCATGTGTGTTTCACCCCACCAGAGCCAAACTATAGATGTAGGCAAATATAGTCTTCCTGTAAGAAGATCTTTTTAATTTAATCAGGCTTGCAGCTTCCTTTTCTCATCCAGAGAACAAGATTTCTATGTACCAGGTACTTGTTTAACACATGGAGTGGTAAACTATCCACATGCAGAAGATTAATGTTGCCATGAGGGTAAAAGAAAGCAATGGAAAAGTATACCAGGAACTTTCTGCTATCTTCAGGAAAAAATAAACAGTTTTGATGTGACCTTAGCCAGCAAGAAAACAAATCATCAAAAAGAGTTCAAGCAGGGACTCTCATATGATTTCAATCCCTGCTTACACTTCTACCTTCTCACTGATGCTGTAAATGGGAAACAGAACTGGTCCTTGATTTACAGCTTTTTTTCCCAGACAGCGAGGAGTGCAAGGATTACCTTTGCTTTCTCTTGATCACTAAAGATGCTGTTTACAAATAAAAAATAGAGCATCTGTCTTCTTTTGGATCAAGCACTCACGAATCATTACAAGGCAGCAGCCAACAAATTCTGCTGCCTTTTCCCTGATAACAAAAGATAGTTATTACCATGAGACTCAGACAAAGCTTCATGTTGACTAGATGTCTGAGTTTCTCAGCACTCCAATTAGCCCCAAGCAGAAACATTGAACAGTGTAGTGGGGATAGAGTCTGAAAGTCCCTCATGTATTTCTTTCAGATTTCAATATGATTTATTCTAGGGAACATGCCTTGAACCTTGGTAATTTTCAACTTGTCCTCAGACTACATTTTTCTCTCTTTTTCTTCTAATACTTAGTTACTTTCTCTGCCCCGTGGCCCTTCATCTGACTCTCTTACTGATGTTAACTTCATGCTCCTAGCAATAGTTTTTCATGACAATTGAAATCTGTAGTGTACAAAAGAGTTCAAAATCCCCATTGCCTAAATCCTTTTGTTTTACTCACTATTTCTCCTGCAGATGGTCGACTCTATTAATTCCAACATGAAGAAATATTTTTTCCTAAAATAGCCACCACAATGACAACATTTTGCAAAAATGTTACCAACATTATCTGCGCTTGTTAATCATATTTCTTGAAAAAATTTCTTACATGTGAAGTGCATTTTCTCATAATCATGCAAGGCTCTCTGGGCATCACAAGCAGAGTGGCTTGCAGAGAAATAATTTGCAATGCACATACCATTCTGCATGTTGCAGCCTGGGGCCTTTCCTGGTTTGGGCAGGAGGTTTCAGCAACCCCAGGGCCAGGGAGCAGAGGCAGTAGGTGATAGTTTGAGGCAGAAAAAGTTGATGGACACCTTCAAAGTGGTGTTAGGTATGAGAGCAGTGTGTCTCTCTGAAAGGCTGAATGGGATTGGCATTACAGTCATCACTGAGGGGTAGGTATATTTGACACCCTGAATTTTGCTGTCACAACCTTCAAGCTGAGGTCAGACCTTGAGGGTATTCCCACAGCCTAGAGGCCTTCATCCAGGCTCACAACAGACAGAGAGGAATCATGCTGTGGATTTCATTGAGTCGAGAACAGTGGTGTTCACTGATCAGTAAAGCTGGTGGGGGAGACAGAAATGGACCTCTGCATCCCCAAATGCCCTTCCACCACTTTCCAATAATATTCCTCTCCAAAACATGCATGGTTTTACCTTCACTTTTTGACCTGAAATCTTTCCTATATTCTTCACCATTCTTGGCTTCTCAGATGATCTAAGATGCAGGCTTTCCTGTTGGCCCCACATCACTGAAAAAACACATTGCCTTAAAACAATTACTCGCAACTAATTTCAGCTCTTCAATTCTCCTTTCCATATACCCTCTTTCTACTCATGATTCTCATGTTTCAGGTTTTGAGGATTTAGTGATCTATAGAGGAAGATCTTTTCAAGCTCCAAGTTTACTTTGGAATTGCATAGTATGTCTTCTAGCATTTTCTTTGAAATAGATTAGTTTTTTCAGTGTCAGATTTATGAAAACTTGTGTCCCATATTATAGACTCATGGAATTATAGAATAAAGTGTGTTGGAAGGGAGCTTTAAACATCAAGTGTTCCAACATTCCTGCCATGGGAAAGGACATATTTTACTAGATCCAGTTGCTCAAAATCTTGTCCAAGCTAGCCTTAAACATTTCCAGTAGTGGGACATCCACAGCCTCACTGGGCAACCTCTGCAGTGCTGAGAAAAAAGAAAAAATCCTTATATCCAATATATCACATAATACAGACCTGAAAAGTTTTGTCTTTGTAACACAATTATTGTAAACCATATGATGAACAGCTACAGAATTAGCTCATACCTTATCATGGAAAAACTATAAATATTACCTTACTGTTATTATAGTTTTAGTATTATAAAATAATATAGCAGTGACATAAAGAAAAATGGTCTCACTAACTCACTAACATAAAGCCTACAGATTTTTATTAAAATGCCACAGCTGTGTTGAATGAAATTACATCAGAAGTGGAGATAATTCCATACGAATTTGCACATGAAATGAAATTTTATTGTGGAAATGATATGCTAAAAAAGCTATGCTAAATCCAATATTTCCTTAACAGCAATTCTTAGGTTCTAACCATGTTCTAGCTCTCTTTTATTGGCAGCTTCTGAAGTTGCCCAGTGGATTCCATTTGGCAGCCAGACTGCAAAAACACAGAAGTCTGTTGCAAAAGCAAGGCATTTAAAAATTGCAAATACTGAAAATCTTCAAAATTAATGATATGCACTGTTGTTTTATCTGTATCTCTGTGGCATTCCTGCAAGGAAAATAGAGAAGTTGATGTGAATAGAGAAAATGCTATATCTTGTCAGATTGATAGTTGATATACTGTCATTTTCTGCCTTCAGCAGCCCCAGATGCTTCAGAAGGAGACACAAGAACCACAAACTACGTAGAAATAAGATTATTTTCCCTCCATTCTCTTATCATCTCAGCATGATTCTCCTCCTAAAATACTTAGCAGTTTAGGATTACTTTAAGTCCTAAAGCATGATGTTTTATCTTTCTTCCCATACTGATTTTGTCAGTACCTAACTGTTGGGAGCTGGAACTAGACATCACTACAATTTCAAATAGTCTTGCTGACTACATAAATGTCCTATTACTCTGTTCTTCTTGACGTATCATATTGGTGTATTTTTTAATGAAAAAAGTTTCTCAACAAAAAGTGAGCTTTGTTTTGGCCTTATAATCCCCCTACTCTTCATTGCCTCAAACCCTTTTTCAAACACTATTTATTTCACTCATCAATAATAACAAAAATCATAGAAGTCATGTCAGAAACCCTTTCTTGAAACATAAAACACCATCCTTCTCCATGCTATTTATTGAACTTCTGATGTTTACTTTTGTATTTCTACATTTGGGTCTACATGCATATATACTTTACATGCTGCTTCAAAGGTTCTCTCACGAATGGTTCAAGTTACTACACATTATCAGTGATGTAAATTTGCATATATAAAGAATCAATAATAGGAAAAATGTAATAACTTACTAAAAATCCTATTATGAAATAAAATAATTATTTTGAACCTCATTAAATCAAGTCTCAATATCACAAGTATTACCAAAAAGACTGCATGATGTATTTCAGCTGAATTTTAAAGAAGAAAAGATATAATTACCATGCATATTAGTACACAGTGCTAGTGAAGCTCTCACTGAACATCCACTACCTCTTATGGTAATTGGGTTCATGTTCTATGCTTCCTACTAACATTTTTTGTCTAAGCCAGCTTCTCCATAAAAGTCTATTTTTATTACCCACAAAGAAAATACGTAATTTGATTCAGAAAACATAGGAACCAAGAACTCCTTCACTCTGAGTTAATTCTTCTTCCCAGAAATCTGTGGAACCATGAGACTTCCATTTTTTTTTTCAGAATGTGATTATTTTGAGCAAGCTGCACATAAGCACATGTCACAAATGTTTGTAAAAAGGCTTTGGAAACTAATCTTTACTGCAGTTGGGATAAGAGATACATAAAGCTAGACAAGATAGTGAACACCAGTTGGATATTTGCTTCCTTGAAGGCATTTTGGACTTATATCAAATTCCTGTAAGGAGTTCAGAATCCTTCTTTTTGCATTGGGTCTCACTGGAAGCCATAGCATTTCTTCTGCAGGTTCATCATGATGTCAAAACCGGCACAACCCTCACCCCCAATCAAATTTTCACCCATGTTATGAACTACTACCCAAAGTTCCTGCATTTTTCTTTTCCTTTATATATTTCTATGTGTATACTTGTATGAAAACATTTGCAATAGAAGCATGTATTTTTTCAACTGGAAATTTTTTGTTAAGTTTCATATGTCACCTTTATCACACCTTTCTGAAAATCGAAGATTACAAAGGAACACAAAGGAATATTGAATTCTCGAATCTAGTGTTAAATTACTGTATTGAAGTGGATGCTGGAACCAACTGCTTTTATACAGAAAACAAAACAAAACACTCCTTAGTCTCAGAAATACCTAATCTGAAATTCTTATCAAGCATTATTGCAAAAGGAACATGCCAAGGATCTATCTTAAATCTTAGTACCTGCAGCTTTTAGATGGCTAGATTATTTGTTTCTTTTTTTCTTTTTTTTTTTTCTTCCATACGCTATGCAATGAGAAATTCTGGCAGCTGTTCAAATGAAATAGCTCTCTAAGATCACCTGGAATCATTAATCTTCTGGACATACTGCATAAACCACTAATGTCATGCTTGTCATTTAAAATGAGGAAGGGAGTACAAGGAGAGATGAAAGATGCAGGCAGATTTTTAAAGCATTGCTATTTTAATTCATTTTAAGAATAAATAAGCTCCCTAAATCTTACATTGCAACAAACAGAATGGCCAGTGGAAAA
The DNA here is from genome assembly GCA_013400315.1 of Bombycilla garrulus. Classification (NCBI taxonomy): domain Eukaryota; kingdom Metazoa; phylum Chordata; class Aves; order Passeriformes; family Bombycillidae; genus Bombycilla; species Bombycilla garrulus. Next base: position 569,341 of record VXBU01001980.1, read on the forward strand.
CAATGGGCTGAATGATCCTTCTGAATAAAAATGAATGTGATTCAACATAATGCTTCAGCATAGTGCCTACTAATCTCTTGCTTCCTCATGTTCAACTCCTTACCAGACACTGCTGTTAACATCATGATTTTTTTTTACTTGCAAGCAGAGCCAAAGATACCACTAAACTTTAAAAAATATTTATGCTGGTCTGATATATATTGACCCAACAGCCTAAAAACAGCTGTGCTAACCTGTACTCTGCTGTAATCTCAACCTTACAACTTTTTAATGTTGCCAGGCACTATGTATGAATCTTGAAAGAATTTAGAATTCCATACTTAAAAATATTTTTACCTATTTTCTGACCAATGAGGTCAGAGTGGAAAAGCAGGATACAATTTTGGATGAGAGCTTAAGCTCTTAGTGCTAGTGTAACCTTCCCCTCAAACCTGCAATAAAATCAGGTTTAGGTCAGTATTGTTACTTTTCACTATTAAATTGTATATTTTATAATAATCTGAACACTAAGGTTTTTTTGGGTGTTTGTGGGTTTTTTTTTGTTTGTTTGTTTTTGGTTTTGTTTTTAACTTCCTGACTTGGAGTCGGTAGACTCTGGTAAGAAGGAAGAAGGTTTTCAACTTTTACATTTGCCTCTTGCTCATTCATGTGATCACTGTCAACCCAAGCTGCTTTATGTTAGGGAAAAGGGAAATGTGCATCCAGCAATAGTCTCCCAGGGATTCAGGATACTGTGGCCTGAGATGGACATGATCCAAAAGTGACAGTGGGAAATTCCATCGGATTGTGTGATGTTTGCACCTGTATCTATAGAAACTGTGTTACACAGAGCATGGCTGTGCTTGAGCACATGGCATTGTGTTTGTACAGTCCAGTCAGTCTGGTCCATGTAGGGCTGCATTGCATTCCTAGCAACAGCTGCCTCCCAGCCTCAGCTCCATCTCCTCTTATACAGAGATCCACAAAGACATAACATTGGGAAACACTAAGTGTACTGCACTTCTTCATTCATTACTTTATTTTATGCCATTCACTAGAGTACTGAGTCACCACCATAAAGGATCCAGGATCAATGGAAAATTAACCCTTTAATAACAATTAACCATTTTTTGATGCAAATTATGCTCTTTATTTTGGTTTTATCCCTCAAAAGCCTATTTTTTCTCCACGCACTTTAAAGAGTTCAAAAGTCTGAGCTTATTAGAAAAAAACATAAATCATGAACCAGAACATGGAAATGCTTCTTAGTTTCAGCTCATACAAGAAGACTGGGCCAAGATCAAGTATCAGTTACCCACCAGAAACCTAGTGCTCACTTCAAGGTGTCCCCAAGTTCTTATGTGTGAGGGATGCAATACACTTTGGATCCTACTTATGTTTTCTTACAGTTTTGCATTTAAGTTGGTCTGGAAATAGAGTCTGTTCTAACTCTTGTTCTGTTTGCAGTAAGTAACATAGAAAGGTCCATATTTGCTTTACTTACATTCAAATAATAAGTTCAATATTTGACACCTCTCCCAAATTAAAACAGTGCCCAAGTCTACTTCATTTAAGAGACCACGGGTCCTCAAATCCTGTTCAGATATTGAAAGTCTGTAAATCCCTCATTACAAGGCATGCAAAATAAACATGTTAACAGAATAATTACTAGCTGGCTGTACTTTCTAAATTAAAATCTCTGTGTTTTGTTTCTCTGATACAAGCACAGTTTGGGGAGGTGAGTGATAACTGCTGGGTTATGAAGGCCTGTCCCCAAAGGAAGAAAAAAAACATTTGCAGATAACAATATAGGATTTGCAGTGGCTCAGTTTTAGGTCCAGCAGGTTTTTCAGGATGTGCTACTTCTGGTGAGACATGATCACACGGACAGTCATGACGGACAGTGCACAGCACATTTTTATCTGCTGGAATGCCAACCAAAAGTGAAATGGTATTACTGCCATGTCAGAACAGTGAGTGAGGGCAGGTGTGGCAGGGGTTAGCACTGTCACTGACACAGGCTTCAGCTGTCAGACAGGGATACAGCCTATTGCAGAGCACATGGGGAACAGAAGGGCAAGTGAAATAAGAGCATCCCATTAAGAATTTAAATATTAGACTCAGGTCTGATACTATTAATAAATTGGGTACGTCCTGCTTTACTTCTGCCTTTCTCCATACCTCTGGATTCTTCTGTCCTAGGTTACAATGTAAAATGTGCCAGAGGGTCTGTATTCTATCTCCATCTTCATGAACTGTTGAAACCAAGGAGGGGCAGTGTTTTTCTTTGCCTCCTCCCCTGGACTATCTCCTGTTAATGAGCCATTAACACCTTGCCCTATGAGTCATAGATAACTCCCTCCGGGAGCCATTTGTGTTTAATGGGCCATCAAGGACCCACCCCATGACTCATACAATGACATCAGCCCATCAGCCCTTCCCCACATGACTCATAGAATTACATAATCCCATCGTGAGATGCTCCGCCCAGGGGGAGGAGCCAAGCATTCCCACCTGGATATAATGTGGGAACTGGGACAGAACAGGGAGCCCTGACCCACTGGTTTCCAGAGGACAAGAGCTACCAGACCTGTCTACAGGATCACTATTTCAGCAAGACCGCCTCATCTGGACTGCTGCCACGACCCTAACTAGCAGGGTATCAGGTTGTATTCTGACTCTGTCAGTGTTTTTGTTTCTTTGAATTACTTGCATGTATTTTACTTTTTCCTATTAAATTGTATTTCTGACTTGGAGTCTCACTGGTTTTGCTTTCAAACCAGCACAGCTTCTCAGGCAGCTCACATATGAGTCTGTGAAAAAAAATTCTGGCATGTGTGAAAGAGTATCAAAGCAGCGTGGATGCAGAAATTATCCAGCCTGGCACAGGCATCCCCTAGAACTCTGAGGATGAAACTGAGGTCTTGATTTTCACAGAGCAGTATAACAAAGTTTTATGGTGCGTGCATGCAATCTTGCATTTGCAAATACCTGAATGCAGTTTTTATGCATTATCAAGAGAGCTAACTACTAGAGCATTTGCTTATGCAAAGCCTCCCACTTATGCAGGTTCCAGGTTTTTCTAATTGAGGAAATGATGCCTTAAGTTTTAGCTTTTATATTTTCCAGATTCTGTACTGCATTAGTATATAACTCTGAACTTCATATAAAGTGTTAGCAAGTTCTCTTCACAGGGTAGTTAGACAAAACAATCCTTTTCCAGCCTGAGAACCTGGGACACCATTGCAGCCTCCGGCCCCAAAAGTGTAAAAAACAGCAGATCGAGGAGAGCAGTCGGGGAAGATGGGACTTAATAAGCTGAAGATGTAATTGAACAATTAAACCCAATATGTAAATTGACCAAAACTTATAAAAGTGTGAAAACTCATGACATGGTGTCCATCTTGAGTGTAGTCATGACCAGGCTCTTGTGCTGCTCAAGTTGTGTCCCTTAAAGGCCTTTTAATAAATACCCACTTTATACCTTTGACATTCTCTAGCTTCTGTTCTAGATAGCCTCTCAAGGCATTCAGAAGGATTCTAGCTATCACAAAGAATCAAATGTTATTAAATTCTTTTTAAAATAAAACAACTAGTAAAAAAACTTATTGTGGTACAAAAAGCAAAATACACTGGAAAAGTGATCATGTTAGAGGTGTAAATATGCTTAATGTACCAATACAGCTTAGACATTAATATTTTAAATTTTATATCTGCATTTGGCAAAATTTTGCAGTTTTACAGAATGCAGTCTCTTCAGAATAGTGGCGGACATATTTCTAGTGTTTTATTTTGCTGGTCTACTAAAAGTGTGAACCTCTATTCTGATATAGGATGATACTGGGAAAGAGGTGAATCACAGATCTTTTGCTCCTGTAGTCACTTCTGTAGTTCAGTCACTGACATCATAGCAATCAAAGGAATCTGTTGAAAGGTTGGATAAAATTTTTATTTACATATCTTAGAAAATTCACCTAAGCCCCAATTTTTAAAGTTTAATATTGGTTAAATATGCAGTATTTTTCATAAAAAATTAAAAAAATATTTCATTCTACTTTTTACTAGGTATATTTATGTTTGCTTACTCAATAAATGATGCAGTAAATTATTGCACTGTTTAATAAATAAAACCCCACACTAGAAACTTGCAGTGTTAAATCCTTGTACTGTCAGAGGGAAGAAGTTAAAAATCCACCATTCTGTCAAATACGCAATGAGGAAGACCTAACCCTGCTAACTAGTGCATAGCATAGCCCAAAAACTGAGTTTTGGAAGAAAGTTCTTTCAGTCATTAATCTGGGTATCAATTTATATGCCACTATTAAAAAAAACCCCAACAAATCAACAAAACAACAAATAACAAAACAGAACTACTTGCATTTTGAGAAGAGGGAATTTTTTATTTATTTTCAAAATTCATCTCTTTCTCCCCTTTTTTCTCCCACAGACATACCTGCAAATGTCATCACCCTATATTTCCTTTTTTATTCCCAAGAACAGGACCCATTGTATGCAATCACTCCTGAAAAATGAGTCTTCTGTCTTAGTGAGCGATTTTAAAGCTAAGCTTTCATGAAGGCAATCCATATTGTAAAGAGCGAACACGTTCGAAAGGCTGCCCTGGAAACAGCTGTATCCACGACTGTCAGAAACAAGGTCATATAGGATCATGAGATTACGTATTTGATCTGCCATCTTGAAACATATGGCGCCTCCCTGTCATGCTCGGGACTCCACCCTTCGTACCCCACAGCCCCCATAGATCCTGGAACCACATGGACCCCTGGCAGCCCCATCCAGGAGTCACCCATCCCCCGGGCTCCCAGAAGCCGGGAGCGTGTTGGCACAGTGGCAGTGGCACACCAGGGAAGTGCCAGTGTGTCCACAAAGCCAGGAACATTTCATACACGTGTCTCCAATGCTAATTGAAATATTGACTTATTGACTTTGTCACTGCATGGCAGGGTTCAGTAGAAAAACCCAGCAAATCAACAACAGCAGCAGATTCCTTTTACTGGCATGGTCATTCCTGAGTTACAATTTGAAACTATAAGCCATTTTAAAATATAACACTAGAGCTATCTCTCAACAACTAGGTTGTAGCTTTGTCAAAACTAAAAATACTTTTAGCAGTAGTTTCTATTTGTCCCAATGACTTCACCTACTGAGCAATGAAAAACAAAGACATATGATTTGTCAGGTATACATGCATCTATACTAATAACTCCAGAAGAAAAATTGCCAAGATATTAAAAAACAATCAGTCCTCCTACAAGGCCCCCTGCCATCGTACCATCTTCTCCTTTATTCTCACCTATATCGCTCCACATGAAATGGAAAAAAATAATTGGCAAAATTTTAAATATTTCAAATAAAATTGATTCCTTTGCCCGTTGCTGTATGATAGCACAGACAGAGTCAACAATAGTTTGTGAAAGACTCAAGGTTACTTTTGTCCCTGGAGTGTATCTGAAGGGAGCTTGTTCTACCCTCTGAGGGCTGGATAATCAAATTCTGGGTAGGGAAAAAGATGATTAACCAAAGGTGCTGTGTTAGTTCAACTTGTAATCCACAGCTGGAGTAAGGACATGCATGGAATTGCTCCTGCTGCCCATTTCTGAACCTCATGTCCAAGAACTTGACTGTATTCACATATTTTGTGCTTTTGGATTTAGGTTCTCCCACAGTAATTGAGAGAAAGAGACCAGTTTTTCTTTCATTCAGCTTCAAGTAACTCCAGTGAGATGAGATGGATTATTGCAGCTATTTGAATTTGATTTTTTTTAAATTATTATATTAAACCAAGAATATCTTTTAGGAAAAAAAAAATCAAATCTGTAAACACTTTGGAAAGAAAATGGTCATTGGTATAAGGACCTTAATTATTAACTTTGAGGAGTTTCTCTTTTTACACAGGTTCTTTAAATTTGTCATATAGATATAATTTCTTGAAGCTTCATTTTGCACTCTCTGCCTTTTTATCTAGGACATAAAGTAAGGGTTTGTTAGCCTTCTTCTATGAAAGTACTGAAAAAAAGCTTACTGCAGTTCAGGACTCAACCTATGACATACATATAAGTCTTCCTGACATTTTGAAAAAGATTAGAAACAAGAGAAGAAATGGAAGGCCTTGTGAACAGGTAATTAAAAAAGGAAAATAGGGAACCACTAACTTACTCTTTCCTTTCTAACCACAAGCTTGATGCTGACAGCAGTTATTTTCCTTAACTTTACACCATTAAATTCCCTCCTGAATGTACTTTTACTTCATCTGTAACCTTAGATAATAATTGTTAGCATGGTGACCAAAGAAAAGGAAGGAGTCTTCCCAAATGGCACCCTGAAAACAATAAAAATACCAAATTATAGGTGTGCATTTGAGAAATCACGGATATTGAAACTGTAAAAGCTGAAGAGAAAATCCATTTGGCATAGGAAGCGTGGGCAGTGAAGCATGTCATTTAGTTATACTAGAAACAAAATTAGTTCAAAAGAAGAGAACTGGTTCTTCATTTATTCCTGATATCTAAAATGCTTGTACCTGTGAAACTGAAATTTAGCTAAGAGAGTTTTACTGTTCCTTGCTTTTATCAAGCTTAGGGATTTATTCTTGTGTTAATACTTCTGCTTAAGGAAACAGAAATCAACTAAAGGATGACTATGTGTAAGGTTGTAAAACTTACATAGAATTAAGAATATTATTACTCTAACTACCAAGAAACAGGGAAAACACCCAGAATTTTGATAGCAATCTAAAGGCTGTGATAGTGGTGGAAAGAGATAGAGGCAGTCAAGAGAAAGAGACATTTCAAACGCAAACTAATCCACTCTATTGTACACAACAATGAATAAAAGACAAAAATTACCTTGTCTTGCATTATCTAAAATATCATGTTTCATGAACATAAATATATCCTTTATGAGCTTTGTATATCTGTGGTCTTACCAAATAAAAAAATTGTGAGTACTGTGCTAAATCAGGAAGTAAGAGTAATTGCACCCATACACTCCAATGATTACCTCTTTCTGCCATCTCAGCAGGGAAGTAGTGTATCAAAAGGAAAGAAAAATAGAATGAGTTATCATATATGCTCTAGAAACTCCATAAAGGTAAACAAGAAGGAGCTGTTAGCAATCACAGATAACGAGAAGTTTCACAGGAACAATGACAGGAAAAAAATATAAATATTTTTATTATTGAGCTGTATCCAACTGCTCTATTAAAGAAGCTATGAATAGCCAACACAATGTCATGCTGTGATAAATTGCCTCAGCAACATAGATACACAGAAAAGTTTTAATTTGTCGAGTGTTAAAACATGGATTTTGCAGCTTAGTGATCAGTAATGCACTGCATTTGACTTGTCACTTTTTTCTAAATGTTGCCTTTTCACACTTTGACTCTGCACCCAGTTCTGTCAGTCCCACTCACATCATGCTTAGGCTGAGCTCTGAGCATGTTCCTTCTGACTGCATGGATGCCCCTTGTGCTATGACTTAGCATATTTACCAGTTGATCTTCTTTTGGTAGCCTGCAAGATAAAGCCACTGACATGAAAAAAAACAAACATGACTTCCGTTCTCATAAGACAAATGTCAGGGATTATGTATTATCCTGTAATTTTCTGAATAATAATAAATGGATAATTGTAGCAATCTTGAATGTGTTTCTACTGAAGGTACTAAGATTTCAAAATAGTTGCATAAATACATCCAAATATTTCTAGTTTTACTTTGTGCTTAACATCACTGGTTAAATTGTTATCTGGACCTTTTTTATAATTTTTCCAATTTTGCTCTAAAGATGTTTCCATATGAATTAATTTTTCCATGCTTAGCAGCTGCTCTTGTGCATTTTTCACTAGCTATGGGTGCAGCAGTATTATATTCATCTCCGGTTCCCATTCAATATAAAGAAAATGAAACTGATGTAGGAAGATAATGTCTCTTATCCCTCTAAAAACAGCTTTATTGGATGAACACTTTTATGTATCACCAATAAAATCATCAAAAAAAGATGTAAATTTGGAATAACTCAGCGCTCTGATGATTTTTACAGGAAATTAGTACTGATAATTTTGAGTATATTGCCCAAAGAAGTATCTCTTGGGAAAGAAGAAGCCAAAAGACTTGGGCTGTTGATATTGTCTGCATAAAAGGCTTTGAACAGTGAGTTCTCTTTCGTAATTATTGTTTGCATATCCAAGTGCTCCCCATTAACAGCAGCAATTAATGACAGACTGTAAATATCATGTTTGGAGAATCCAATCTATCATTTGTTGCTACAGTATTAAAAAAAAAATAATAGCTAGGTATTCCAAACTAGGGTAATCCAAAGCTAGCTATAGTGATGGCAGAAGTAACGTAGGCAGAATTCAGCCTTTTAGCCATTGTACTTAATAAAGCTCTTGTTGCTAACGTAGTTCAGGTGCAATAGTTCACAAAAGGTAAAACTGAAAGAAATTTTTTTATGAATAATATAAGATTGTTATGCTTATATATTGAAAATATAAGGCAAACCTTTAAAAGTCACTTGGCATATTCCTGGTCCACTACCTTTCTTCAGTAATTCCATTTGCAAAAAACATCCTAAAAGTAAATTTCAGTATTTTTTTATTGTTCTAACATAATGTTAAAACAAGAAATAAAATGTAGTAAGAATTCATCATAGTTGCAAAATAGTGTTCTTGAGAGAAAGAAGAATCAATCTACCGGATAAAATGTTGATGGGGAGAAATTTCTCCCAGCATGTGAAAGCACTCTATTGATAGATTCTTCCCTCAGGAAAACTTGATTTCGTAAAGTTATTGTAACTGGAAAGGATGGCAAAAAACTGGCAGTACACCAGCACTCTCTTTTAAAGAAAATAACTTGAACAAAGTCCACATCACAGTTAATTTCTTAGTCAAACCTCTTTATATCTGATTTCAAATTTCTAGCATGGTAATTAATTAAAAATGTTGTATTTTTATCTCTTAACACAAGTTGTTATGAGAAATGAGATATGTGCATTGTGATCACAGAAATAACAATTATACGGCACAGACAGGAAAAAGCCTTTGCGTAGCTTAATTCCCATGCTGGTGTCAAATTGCATGACTAATGTGATTATGGTGTTATTTCTAAGCAATTTGGATCTGTTGGTAGGATTAAGTAAGCCAGGGACCTTGTGAGGCCATGAACGCAGCATTGACTGAAGGCAGAGCCCACTGGAGAGGGAAAGCTGTGATGTGTGGGATACATGTGAACCTCTGCCAACTCCCGCCCGGGAGCCGAGAGCAATACTTCCCCCTCTCCCACCTGAGTTGTGGAGTCTTACTTTCTCAGCCTTCTCCTTCCTCTTGTACATTTCTAATAGTGCAATGAGGTTCTCAAAGGAGGAATCCAATAGTCTTCCAAACCCAGGGACAGATGCATAGAAAATTCCTTGCCTCTGCTGCTACACAATCTCTGATTAAATTCACAGCTGACACAGATCACCTGTCAGTAAACACTGGAGAACTGGTAAATACTTTTCTCCTGACAGGGAGGCTCCTTTACCTCAAATGAACTCCCCAAAAAAGTGTCAGTTTGTCCCAGAAAAACTTATGTTCTCAGAGTTACAGTGGAACTCCAGACAAGGAGAATATTTGTTCAGAGGGAACAACTGAGCATATCTGCTTGGAGATCCAATAGAGGATTTTTTTCTGTATGGGGTGTGTTTATCACAGACAGCTATGGGAAAAATTGTATTAGCCTGGAAGCACATGGCCCACAATAAACACCTTCTGTGGGGATTCTGATTATAAATACTGGCAGCACATATCTGCTACAATGGGACTATCCTCTTAAGCCTCAGCTAGCAATCAGCTTAGTCCTGATACAGGGGGATTAATACATTCACCGGATTTTGCACCAGCCAGTGTGACGAGAAACGGTACAAACTGGAAAAGAAATCAACCACAAAACATGGAGATACATAGTTACATGTAGGTTCACTCATTTAAAGATGTATAAAGCAAAAAGAATATTTCTGATCTTATTTTGAATTAATAAAACCCATGCATTCTGAATTTAAAACTGTCTAAAATTGCAAACAAATTGTTTTAAGTCTGGAAAAATATTTAGTAACTTACTGCGTTTTTTCCTCAAACTTCATTTGCATCTAACCTCTGAGGTGCCAGTTTGTTGAGCAACATTGCTGCTGACCAATTTAGCACTGCATGCAGGCTAAGAGAACTGGGATTGCTCAGCCTAGAAAATAGATGGCTTAGGGGTGATCCAATTGTGGTCTCCCAGTATCTGAAGGGAGCCTGGAAGGAAGCTGAAGAAGGATTTTTAATAAGGGCCTGCAGTAATGGGACAAGGTATAATGGCTTCGAACTGAAAGAGAGTAGGTTTAGATGGGATATTTTGAAGAAATTCTTTACTGTGATGGTGATGAGGCATTGGAACAAGGTATATCCAGAAAAGCTGTGGATGCCCCATCCCTGGAAGTGTTTGAGGCCAGATTGGATGGAGCTCTGAGCAACCTGGTCCAGTGGAAGGTGTCTCTGCCCATGGCAGGGGTTTGGAACTAGATAGCTTTAATGCCCCTTCTAATCCACACCCTTCTACAATTCTGTGATTTCAGGGTACACCCACAATAAGCTGAAGAGATTTAATGCTTGACAATTTCTAAAGGAATTTAAAATTTTTGAACAAACACATTTCTTCAGTGCACATGAGCTTAAGTGGGATCTGGCTAAGGCCACATTGCACTTAGTTTTGAGTAAAACATGCATCAAGCTAATTACTCATTCACAGAGGAACATCTCAAGCTTATTAATGTCTTCTACTCTTTACTTTCCTGACTAGAATGGAGTGATCAAATTAACCATCTTTGTGACAAATAAATTTCTACATCTGTAGAATGGAAACAGGTGTGACTGGCATGTATTCTTGGTTGGTCTTATGTCATGGAACTGCAGACTCCTTTTTTTATTTAAGTACTTTGTCAACACTTTTACATTACAAGATAAGGATAGAATTTGTGTCAAAGAAAAATAAAAAAGCTTGTTATGTACCAAACCTGAACAATATTGTTGCACTCATAAAAAAGAAAGGTGCCAGAAGGAGTAGGCAATGTGTGTTGATGAAATCAAGGAACATTAATTAGACACACATTATTTAAAACTATGTAGCAGCCTAACATGCTATAAAATTAAGGGCATGACAAATAGCAGGTTGATTGCACATCAGGAAAAGAACTGATGAAGTTATGGTCCATAATTAACAAATTCCTTCAGAGTACAGCTTTCTTAGGCACTACAAATATCACAAATATCACCTGAATTACTGATATAGCTTCCAAACTGTTCCACTGGGGAAATTAATTAAATTTGATGAAAGATATATAGGAGATATAGTTATCTTTAGTATTTCTGGGTTCATTGCAACCTGCTGAGTTCCCAGCTGTTTGAGCTATATTTCCAATAGAGAATCCTTGTAGAAGGAGCTGCAAGCTGAAAAGGAACATAGCAGAAGTAATATAGATTTACAATCTTTCATTAAGTCAGTTTGTGCTGTTCCAATTTTGTGATTTTTTTTTTCCCTACAAAAAGAGAAAAAGAGCACTCTGTGTTGATTAATCTCAAACCCTCACAGGGAGGACATTGATAGAGCTTCAAGTGTGTGATCTTCTTCCAAGGAAAAAAACTGGATGCTGTTTCTTTTTCCAAGACTGAATTCAGCTTCATTTTTACAGAGTCAAGAAGGAAACTGTCACTTCTCCAAAATGCAAGCTTCTGGCCACAATAGAGCAATTCTTTCAGTACAGCATGGAATGGAGCTCCATTTTCTCGCTTTATCACCATTCTCTCCTTTTTCTTATACATGCTTGTTTATTGCAAGAGACATTATGAAACGCAAATTAATGCATAAAAGTTCAAATGACATTTAGTTGTGCAAGACAGTTTTGAAGAAATAAGTGAAAAATTGTTGCTTTCAAGTGGCAAATGATTGGTTTCTAGTGTAAATAGAAACAGGTTGTTACTAAGAGAGTAAAATAAAAGCATATTTGAGATATGTGCCCTATATCTTAATGGAGTTATAGAAAAGTTGTAAATGATGTAATTGGAAGGAAGGGATCTCAGATTCTGCAACTTATCTTTAATGAGCTTGTTCTACCATGAACTTTTATCATTAAGAGTTTTGTATTCAAACTCAGAGATCACAGCATCAGAAAATATTTTATTTATATAGCCTACAACTGTGTGCGTCTCTGTAGACCCATTCAGTGAGCTTTATTATTATTGGTGGTGTTATTTTTAACTAGTTAATAAGGACATCACAAGAATTTCTCTAGTTTCTACAGCTTTCGTTCATTATTGGTCAAATCTTTCAATCACACTGTCATAATGGCATTAAATGGAAAGATCACGAGTGCCATTTGGCTGTCCATCAAAAGGCCACTAAATAGTCTTTTTTAAAATTTTTACCTTGATTAGATGGTATCAAATCCTTTGAACTTCAGTGGAGACACAAACTCTATCAGTAACCATTTGCTTCTTATCTCATATTTTCTGGACTCCAGAGCATCATATTAATGCACGGTCATATGAAGTGTTAAATAACATTATTATCCTAATATTTCTGAGTAATTTATGTTTAGAAAATTTATAATATAATAGTGAGCAGTGTGAGTGTATTCTAAATGCACTGTAGCTTTTCTTAAAAAACTCACTTATGGCAGGGTTTATAAACTGGTTGCTTAATTTGCACTTGCTTGAAACACAGCCAAATATGTCATTATTAAAAAAAAACCCAAAAATTCTTTTTTTTTACTAAATGTATTTTAAACTGATTTGGCTGGTGGTTTTTGGAAATGAGAGACTGAAAGTACATACACAAGTTTTTCTGCTGTTTTTAAATTCCTGTCTGACAGAAGACATACAAAACTGTCTTGCAGTTTTTTGCTTCTTTTGGGTGAAGAGTGATCAGACTGGCAGACAGATCTCTGAAGATCTGTCAGTTAACGCCCAAAGACAAACTATGCCCATTAAAAAGCTTCAATCTCATGCAGAGTCCATTCTTATGGTCTGACTAAATAATTTTCCAAGGATTGCCTAAATGTGTCTCATAATAATTCTCTTTTGTAATTAAAGTTGACTGCAAAATATCTAAATGCAAGTTGTCTTCTGCTGCTGTGCATAACATGCTGTGCATGTTACATGGCCTAAATTAAAGGATCTTGTGCTTTTGAGTACAAGACATATTTGCTTTCTTGCCAGTAACCCAAATCCTTGATTGAAAGAATTCCAGTGACATCCTCACTTTTATCTATTATTAAACTCTGCTGTCTGTAGAGGAGGACTTGAGTATGGAGTTGAGTGAGACAATGATGTGCTTATCTATCCAAGAGTCTGTGCAGAAATTAATTCAGAAATGAGTTTAAATTCTGGCACAGTGTGTACTTATACGTACATATATGAGCAATAATAAGCTGGAAGATTGTTTACCTATAAAGTAGACCTGCACTTTAAAAAGTCACAGGTAGGAAAATGAGATTCCTTGCAAGACTAAAATACATTTTGATGTGCTACATTTATGTTTCTAATAATTCCAAACTTCAATGACTGTGTTTGTATTAATTTTTCTCAGCCAAAAACTACAGAACATTGTAGTAGGTTGGACAATTTAATGGCAGTTTCAACAGATGCTCCAACAAAGTAGCTGAAGAAACAGAGTAAAAAGGCATTCACTTGTAAGACATTCTTTCAAATTGGAATTAAATCCCAGAGGAAAGGCTCCTAGGGCACATTATATGGCTGTTTTCTGTGACTGCAGTATGAAGGACAAGATAGTTGTCACTCTTTTCTAAGCAATAAAGCCTTGATTCAGTGCTATGTCAGTCAACGTGAAGGTTGACATTGATTTCAGTATTGCATGACCAAAACTTTCATAATCAATAAAACAAAAAGAATGCTTGGAGGAGATGCTCAGAAGCAAAAAATGCTGGTAAAAGCATAATTGCTGAATGGATTTTTAACAGAGGTTAGTTGGAAAATGTTCACTGAACATTTCGCTCTCTTCTGGTCTCTGATACATGTCCCAGGTTCTGCAGGAAGCCATGGATTTCAATGCATATTGCTTACATGTAACAAAATTATTCACAGAATAATTTTTTTTTTCATTAAATAAGGGCAAATTGTATGTATTTTTTCTCTCCCCCTAAACTATAGGTCTGCATTTCTGTTTATATATCTACAACTTCTTTAGCAAGCAAAATTTTTTACCATACACTATACATGCTTCAGGATGCCTATTTGAGTTAATGGGATCTGTGGAGAGTAACTGACCAGTGAGCAAAATATAGATAATTCTGCAGCAGGCCTCTTTTTTTTTTTTTTT
>VXBU01001980.1:583720-619822 GCA_013400315.1 Bombycilla garrulus
TTTTGAATATGTACAGTACATTCTGTGGAAGCAGGTTTTAAGTTTAAATGTAAACCTGTTCTCCAACATAATTAATAGCACATTTTATGTAGTGCTTTAAAATATTTTGAAACTGACTTATAATAAGCAGTCTTAGTTAATGTAAAAATGTGTATATATATATTCAGGGAAAGGTAAAAATAGATGTAAATGTACATGCACATGTATTTTTAGGAAGAGGAAGAATGAAATCAGATTTCACAGTGCTTGCACAAACATTTGCAGTAGGGAAATTCAAGCAGCCTTTATGGGCAGGTCCATCCAAATGACCCTGCATTTCATGATGTATTACCCTTCTAATATTTCTTAATATATCCTGCATAGAAGATATCTAATAAAAATGAAATAAAAAGGTTTTGTGTTTACTTTCAAAATGTTCCTAGCACTGCTACTGCAATATCAATCTCGACAAATAGAGTTTTCAATTAATCAGAGAAGGGATTATTCTCACATGTAGGACATACTTCATAAAACCAAATACATTAATGATTTGTAAACTAGAAATAATTAATTTTCCACTTATTAAGGGTTCTTTCGTAAGTATAAGCAAAATATATGTGAGGAGCAGCAAAATATTTTCCTTTTGACAGACATGAAAAAGAACCCTAAGAGGCTAGCTTTTAACAATTTCAATAACAGCTTTTGTGTAACAGTGAAGATTTTTTTCTAAAAATTCACTCAAAATATCTCTGACTTATACAATAATTTTTGCAAAACATACTCAGAAATGCATGATTGCTCTCAAACTGTTAGAGAAGGCACTGGTAGCTGTATGTTATCTACTCGTTTCCTGCCTCTGGCTCCTCACTAATGATCCTAGTTCAGAAAAATGCTTTTTTTTTTTACTTGTGAAAAACCTATTGGCTGATCACTGTCAAGTGCAATGCAGCATGTGTGGCACATCCCAGACTTCTCATCTACATTAAAATACACATTACTGGGGATTGGTGCTGTAGAAGCTTCTTTCTATAAAACTGATCTTGGAGTACCAAGGACGTAAGGACAATGCTAAAAGTTCAGCTTGCTCTCATGGGAGTGATTTCTAGACAAACATATCTCAATGACTGAAAAATTTTAATTTTAAGAAGTATTGGAGTTAAGAAATGTGTTAAAACTAGGTCCTTACCAGCATGAATCCATCTTTATAAGGCTTAAGCCTTAACAAATATCTGAAAGAAAATCATAACATATATTTCTATTTCTCATGTCAGGCATCATATTTCGCAAGTGACCAGTACTAAGCCACTGAGATTTTCTTTGTTTTTTACTTCAGCCACTGAGGGCAAGCAGGATGGTGCCTCCCTTACTCTGTCACTCTCTTCCTGATTATTTATTTTTTTTTTTTAATTATAGAGTGCATATTTATAAAGGATATTTTTCCCTTCAAGAAAGATGGTTCAAGGCCAGGCTGGATGGGGCTCTGAGCAACCTGGTCTAGTGGAAGCTACTGCTGCCTGTGGGAGAGGGGTTCCAAACCAGATGATCTTAAAGATTCTTTCCAAAGCAAACTATTCTATGATTTCATTAAAATTGAAAGATCATTTTCAAAATAATAAACAAGACTGATGATTTTTTAGACTCTCTGGCATTACTTTTCAGCTCTGTGCTGATAGCACATGCTGCCCTGTGGTTACACAGTAAAAAATATGATAAAATCAAAGTGTTGAAAATAGGTGTGCTAAACCTTCAGTGAGTCCTAAGTAAATAATATCTGAATGCAAGCAGTAAAACAAGGCTGGAATGTCATTCTTAGATCAAGCTTTATGACAGACCTGGAGGTAAACCATAATCAGCAATAAAATTGTCTTCAGACACTGTTAATAAGACAGATACCAGCAATTTGGAGAACAATGGGTGTTATATTTGAAGAATTAGCTGCTTTTCTAAGGCAATGTCTAACTCACCAGGGTCAATGGAAGGCTTAAAATACAATATATATTCCTTATTTTTCTATTTATTTTTTTATTTATTGTGAAAAGTAGCCCTCGGCAAATTTTATTTTGTGGGAAATGAAAACATATTCTAGAGATCACTGCTGTGTTTTGGAAAGAATAATGTGGAAGACAGGCTACCTTAGTTACAGAAAAATCTATAACTATAATCTATGACACAAACTGACAGTCCAGGCTATTTTTCAGAAGGTTTAACAAACTAATGATTGAAAGAATTAAGAATAAATTATCTGGAACAGAGAGAAATAGAAATTTATGTCAAGAAAAAAAATAATTTCAAAAGTACAAATGCAACATGGACTGCTTAGTTAGGGGCTAGAGGCTAAATATTGGTCTTTTGTTCTCACAGTCTTCATTCTAATGTCATTTTAATGTATCTGAGATCTCTGTCCCTCTGGGGAAGTGCATGGAGGAAGGAGGGGGAATGTTTCAAAAGTAACCTCCAGAAATGTAACTGGATTTTACTGTCAAAGAATCTCAAACTGCTAAAAAATTATTGACTTTATGCATCATTTAAGTATTGGCTGATACTTCACAACTAGCAAATATACCTTGAATGATTTATCAGATTTTGGATAATACTTTGAGATACTTGAAAGATGTTAATTAAAACTTAATGTTGTTTTTTATTCCTTCTGCAAATCTCATCAGACAGGTACAGTGCTTGGTCTTATGACTGGTCAAAGCTGGAGATATGTCACTGAAGTATGAAGCCCTTTGTCTTTTTCATTTTTCCTATTTAATTTGTACTAAAACTTTCAGTCATTTATTGAAAAAATGGTTGAATCTGTCAGAAAGATTGGAATTTTCATCCTGTCAATAGTTTTGATTATGAAAAGAGGAAGAGACATAGGTTTTGTCTGATGTTAAGACCTGTACTGGAAGTTAGACTGAGATTTTCTTTTCTGTGCTGCTCCTACAGAGAATGCAAATTAAATACAATAGGAAAAAATTGGGTCAGCCATGAAAACAAAACCAACCAAACAAACGAGCAAAGAAAATTGTTCTTAAAATCAGGACTTCTACTGCTCACATACACAGTGATGAAAGTCTTCTGCTTTTTAAAAAAACCCCAGAAGTTTGTATCAAAATAAGTGACAGCAGGTTTTCCTTTACAAGAAAAGATTTTCTATGTTCTGAACATCTCAAGGATTTTTCTCCTTTTTCTGAGTAGGCGGTAGGTGGCAATGCTACAGCAGTGTATAGAGTTCTTAACAGAGGAAGTCTGTAGCTCCTTTGAGATTTTTCAGAGTTTTGAAGGTTTTGGACATCTTATGACAATAATACTCTTTTCAACTTGCATACAAACTCTAGCATTTGAATAAGAACTTCGCAATCAGGTTGATAGTGCTTCTTTAAAAGAGACTTTAGAAAGTAGATGAGCCCTCTGTATTCAAAATCTAAGTGATGGAGAGAAGAAATTGCAAATTCCTTTAGTATTTTATGACTGATCACACTCAGAAAATTTATACCATAAATCAGCCTGCAGTAATATAAATTTAGGTTCTAACAACCAGATTTCTGTTTACTTGAGTTAACAACCAGAATTGTCTTTCAATATAGATTACTTCAGACTATGATTATCCTCAACTTAATGATTCTTATTTTAATACAGTTCAATTTAAAAATCTTTTTATTGTTTTTCCCAGATGTCTGGTCTTTACTGGAGTGCAGCCATAGAAATTTTAAAGTTTGATTCCTTATAGAAGACCAACAAACATGCAGTAAGTGCTGTTTTACTAATGAGAAATTGTGTTGTTGATGAACAAAGCAACTTTTGGGTCCAGTCTGTGCAGGCTGGAATTTTATGTGTGCATGAAAATCAGTAGCACACTTATATTTCTGATACCTTCTTACCTTAAAAAGACCTTTCAAACATAAATGTTCAATGGTGTGGCACATTCATTGCTAATTCCCCTAATGCACTTCAAATCACATAATCCAAATGACATTATTTGCATATGTTCATAATTTTTCATAATCATCTTTTCATGATCCTTAATAATAGCAGAAAAATTTCTATGAGATGTCCCTAGCTATCAATTTTTCCCTTTTTGTTGAATAGTTGTATACTGTCCACTATTCTAGTAAATTATGCAAAAGAAAGAAACCCCTCCAAACATTTAAACCATAATCTTTTAATGAAATCAAAGCCATTATTAAGCTTTTTTACTGCCCCATATTCCTCCTCCATAAAGCTGAAATGGCTGGCTGACTTCCTTTGTTATGTTCTCCACTTGCATTTCAGATATTTTGACTTCTTCTCTCAGACAATTCTTTTAAAGTCACTTCCGAATCTGTACCTACACTGTTTATTCTGTTCTCTCCCCTTTTCAAGACAGATCGTAAGGTTTTGATTTGTAAAGGTTTTCTCCACACTTTCAGCATTTCCTCTACAGGGACATAACATCCTATGGAATTCATCATGTCAGTTGTGTGTGTTGAGTTCAGTCAGGCTACTAATCTCTCAAAAGATGCATTTTGAAAAGTTCTCTTTCAATATTTTTGATTTATTTGTACTGTCTAGAAGCAGAAAAAAAACCATGTCTGCTTCAGAAGTCTACACAGATACTTGAAAAAGTGTCAAAGAAAAAAATTATAGCTCATTTGCACAACATGCTTCAGTCAGAGATATATGTCTTCAGTTTTACTGCTTAGTAACATGGGAATAATGAGCATGAATAATTTCAAATAAGGCAACCCTCTCAGCTCACCATGAGCTCCCTTCAAAGCTACAAGAAGAATTATTCTAACCCTGAAGTCCCTGACTTATTGAGTCACAACTGTATATTTTATTTGTATAACGATTTTATCCATGTGATGTGAATATTCAAAGATATTTATATTTCTGCAGATCATGTGTTTCTTCTTGCTCAGCCTTATTACTGATACACTTAATTGTGTTGAACTCTACTTCCTCAAAAGGTATGCAGAAGCAGGAATATCCTGGGGCTATTCCAGGGTAGCTTTACATGAAGAAAGACGTCTCGATACCCTGCTGAAGAGATATTCCCTTGTCGTCTAGGTCTCTGATGTTTTAAGGAAAGAGGCAGAGTTTTCTTATATGTATCTGGGTCAGTAACTACCCTTGTTTTCCCCAGTGAAGTTTGGTTTCCCAGTCACTTTACCTCCTTGCACACACTATATGAAAGGCTGCTGTTTTCTTTGAGCAGCAGCAGCCTCAGTACTGAGGACTCGTTATTGCCCTAAGAGGCACAAAGAAGATGGAAGTAATCATGGGCTGATCAAACTGTAATATAACATGACTCAACAGATGCCAGGTCAGTTCTTTAAGCCTGAAAGTGATTGTTCTGTCTGTAAGGGGGGACAAAGAAGAACGGTAAATCCATGGTAAAAAGATTTGTAAGAGGGACCTTATCAATGAAACAAGATATGTTGGGCAATGCAATAAACCAAAGAATTCAGATAGGACAAAATACTCCTTCAAACTGGAATTTCACAGAATTTCTCATTTTTATCAGTATACACAAAATTCTTTCTTCATCAAGACAAGGATTCTTTAAAAATATACATCAGGTAGCACCTGTGGACATTACATAGTCGTCAAGCCCTGGCAGAAATCATTAATACATTGGAGCACAATTTCAGGGACATTTGATGTTGACAGGATTCTTCATATTGTCATGGACAGGTTTGGGAATTCAGCTTGGAAAGTTATATCTTGGAAAGGGACAGTATCTGTGGCTGCATTTACAATAGCTGTTGACTTTATCAATGGTTTCCAGTATTCAAAGGTAACGGATCTTTGCCTTGGCTGCCATTGTGCTCTGACTGTCATTGCTGACGTGTGAGAGGTCCCATGATACACTGAAAACAAGAAGCTGAAGAAAACAAGAGGTAAGTTCTATTTTTTTCCCTAAATTTTTCCATCCTTGTTTTACCTTTCCAATCCCCAGTTCAGTCCCTGGCAGCACTGGCATCTCTCTGGCAGCACTCTGCCATATCCTCCTGGGTGTTGCTGCACACCTTCCCCAAAACCATCTGCCTGTCACATTAACCACTACTCTCTTTTCCTCCTCTTACATTTCTTCTAAGTCAAATATTCGGTGTTAGACCAAAGAAATAGTAAGGATCATCTTTTCATACAGAGCCCTTCACAAGGTTGTGGTGATTTATCTTGTCAAGCTACACAAACCACCAATAAATAAGAATAATGAGAATTTCTTAAAGTTGCTTTATAGGTAAGTAAGTTTTTTACAATATTATTTTTTTCAGGGATAGTAACCTTCCTTGATTCCTGTAATAGCCATCCTGTGAAGGCTACAAGAAAGATTGTTGTGAAAAATGGAATTTCTGCTGCCCATTTTGTGAGAGGAAGCCTGGAGGCATGGTAACTCCAGGTGTGACTGTGGTGGCTGCCTCTCCATGCAGAAAACCCACATGTGCACTGCAGCCTACTGCAAAACTTTTCCTCTCCATCCTCCTCAGCAGCCCCAAAGCAGGGCAGTCTAAGACTCCAGCCTTTAATTTCAGAAAAGCTCTACCACTCATTCACCAGTGCCCAGTAACAGGACTGCTTTGGTTACAATGTTTTCCACTCACTCAATCATTATGTCCACGCAGTGAAAGAAGAAACCAGCCTATCACCTAGATACCATCCTGAATCAAGCATCCTGAAGGATCAAGCATCCTATCATCTGGTTGTGCAGAGAAATTTATGTATGGAGGCTGTGTATGTGTCTGTATGTAGGTACACATAGTCATACAAAAATAGCCTTAATCTTAATTTTGTTTATTTAGTGAGACAAGATTTACAATTAGTTGTGATGGTTAATTTTAATTCTCATAAGTTACAAAATGTATGGAATAAATAAAATATGCTAAGTATTTAATAGAAGGGCTATTTTACTAAAATCTAAATCAAAGTCACAATGAAAGAAAAATGTTTAGATTAGATTAGAACTTAGAAGATTTATGTATGACATGGGAGCTGAAAATATGTATAGGAAACCTTCATCTATCCCCTTCTTACAGATAGGTAAGTAAACATATTTTTTTGCATGTATTCATCTAGCAACAGTCTTGTACCTGAGACAGAAATTGGGTATGCAGATTACTTCTATTTTGCATTAGAAAAATGCCATTGTGTCTCCACGTTTTCTTTCCTCCTCTCTAATCTGAAATGCTTTTAAATGAAGTACAGAATGCATTTATACCTTTTTAAAACATTTTAAAGAGGGTTGGAAAGCAATGTTTATAGTGCTCTGAGGAGCATATGAAATCCAGAAGCAGAATTTCAGTGAACAGGAAAAAGCCACAAAGTTCACTTTCATTTTATGTCATAAATTCAAGTGTGGTAGTGAGAGCTAGTGAGGAGATAAAGATCCCAAGGTTTACCCCACATATATTGTAAATTATATACTCTACATCTTTTCTTATGCCTTGTTAAGGGACACCAGAAATGCACAGAAAATGTATTACCTGCCTGCTGTTTAATGCAGCTGCTACCATAATCCCTTGTATTTCAGAATAAAAATTGCTTAGATTAAATCTATCCTTCAAAATGCCTTAGAATGGTATAAACAGAAGCATTATAAAAATTAATCAGTTTTTTTGTTGGTTAGGGTTTTTGCACTTACTAATTAGCTAAGATATTAATGAAGTATCCCTGTATACAGTACTGATACTTATACATGCATAATATATATGCCTATATATGCAATTTATATCATATGTATGCAATATTGAGATATTTTATAGATTTGAATCTTAAAATTAAGGACATTTTTAAAAGAGAAAACATTGTAACACCTACCCTCACAATTACAGTGTGAATTCTGATCATGTTTCATTGTTTTATTTTTGCCTCTGGACAAATCATAGATTTTCCTTGGAGTCAGCAGGGGTGAAAGTCAGGATCTCTTCAAAAAAGCATTCTTAGAAGCATCCTGTGCCATTTTAATGAATTACTGTATCCTTGAAAGAAAAAACCCTTGCAACTCATCTACCCCAGCACAATTTTTTTTATTATACACTACAACCAGGCTTGGACAGGAGAGATTGCAAGAATGCAGCTGATTATAGAAAGAGCTCCTGGTTTACATAATAATGGTGACAGTAATTAATATGTTAAAAAGAACTAGATTAATTATAATTTGACTGTATATAAATAATTTTCTTTCATTTCTGCTATGGGAACAAAATTTACAATAATTTATTTTGTTGAATGTGATGCAGATGATCAATTTCTGTTGCAGAGATTTTAGCAGAGATCTGTCCTGCCAAACTTTCTACATTCAGTACATCCATTTCTTTTGAGTAAGACAAACCGAAGGACATTTATACTGATTAATCTACAAGGACCAGAAACTGAGGTCAGTGATACAGTTGTATATATCCCTCTGAACCCTAACAATGCTCCTGTCCAAATGAAGTCCAAACTCATCTGATTCGGAATTGATATCCCCCCCCTCCTGCCCTCTCCCTGAAAAGACAGTGTGTATTTGGCATTTTTCTTAGAGGAATGTCTTTTTTTCACAGCTTCTGACATGCTCTCCATTCATAACTCGGCCTTTTACTAGGTTTTCTTAGAGCAGCAAATACTTCATGATCTGACTTGCAGCACATTTTCACTTGCCTCAGTCACCTGTTCCATAAGCTTCCAGAGGAGGCAATATTGATACTGAAATTCCCCCATCTGATGGCACAGTGATTTAAAAAGTCAAAGAGGTGCTTGACTGGAAAGTCATGCGTTTAGAAGCCAGTGAATTTTCAGGGCTGGAGTGTTGTAAATGCACAGCAGAGACAAATGCAAGCTTCTCTTCCCCCCTGCTAGCAAACTAGTTAATTCTGAAAGTTGTGATGTAGGAAAATAAAATAACTGCCCTTAAAGTTCTGCTATCACTGGCTTCTTATCGCAAACCACACAAAAATGTCCACACAGGGAAAGCCTGTCAGCTTCATCAGGTCAAAGGTTACAGCTAGCCACTCACTATTAAGCCCTGAATAAAGGATGCTCTTCCGAACTAAACTTATACTTGATATTTGATCTTTGTTTCTTTGTTGATGCCATCAAGCAATCACTTTCTGAGGTTTCCATAGTAACAAGTGAGCTTTTTCTTTTTTTTTTTTTTTTCCATTTTAAAGCAATTTCATGCACCTGGTACAGAGAAACAGTGGGATAATTGACATGGTATACTGTTCCTGCTTTCCTAGTATAATTCAAGCAAAGCAGGGTAAAGTAAAACATGGTTTTCTATGAAACAGGAGATTTATTTTCCCTCCTCTGTAAGAATATTAAAAAAACTATTATTTACTTACATCTTGGGTTTCTGCGTTTGCTCTTGTACATAGTCATTGTGAAGAAATTCCACTTTCTAAGAAATAATTGCCTTGATCACAGACAAAAGAGATCGTGCTCCTGCTTTGCAGTGAGACAGTTGCTCACTGACAGAAGGTAACCAGCAATCTCTCGGAGAAAGGCAGGGTAATACCATTCTCCTAAAATCCAGGGGAGATGCTACTGGCTCTAACTATTTTCTCTATTACAAGGCTCAGAGAGAAAACATTTATTTTCATACTTTTTTCAGATATGTTTGATACCAGCTAATAAAATCCAGAACACAGATAGAATCATGTAATCAGACAAAGTGGGGTGATATGCTATGCAATGGTCTGAAATCAAGATTCCTTGAAAAAGCCCTAACAAAACCAAAATTGTTTAAATTACCTCATAAACTAACAAAAACTAACTTTTCATTGGGAGGTCTTAGAATTATGCATATGGGTATGTTAAAATATTTTGGGTTACATATTCAAATTTCAATTACGTTTTCAAATTACTATTTAAAAAAACCAACACATGTTGATAAATTAAATTCTGACTGCAGGTTTGAGCTCATTGATAGATTTTTCTATAAATATATAAATTATCTATTATTCATATATAAAATTAAATCAAATTTTTTCACATCTATGTTTACTTTTGCCTCACCTTTCAATGATTTAATTGGGGGAAAGCTATTTAAATAACATTTTGCTGATGGCTCATTTTTATAGCTACTTCACTGCTCTCTAGTCTATTGAATCACAAGGTCATGGGGATAAAGCGACAGCATTTTATGATCTTCCACATATATGTATGTCACAATTTCAAAGAATCCAGATAACTTCCTAAAGGAAACAGGGGAAAGAGAGGAAATTTTTGCCATGTTGGGGAGATGAGAGTAAGTATTTGCCGTGCTGGGTAGATGACAGTTAAGAAGATACCAGTGGCAATAATGGAGTTGAAAAGAAGTAGAAAATCCAGTTCATTCAGCAATAAATCTGCCTTTAATAAAATTGTGTTAAAATATTTTTTAAAGTTCTAAGAAATTAATATTTTGAGCTGCCAGCCATCTTGATCCCAGGTACCACAATCACAGATGTGTCAAAGGAAAAAAAATAAGTAGAGTGACTGAAATGTCTTGAAAACTGGTAATAATACTCTCAATCCTGCTTAAAATACATATTTAGGCAGCAGCTCTCTAAACTACTCAAAGAAATAAAAAAAAAAATCTTTGGCTTACATAAAAAATATCAATAACATCTGGTGTTCATGTATCATTCATGTTTCAGTCAAAGAGGAACAATTTGGTAGCATTCATCTAAAACATTGACCTATTGTTACCTTCCTAGTGAAAAAAAATTAAAAGAAATTAAAAGAAATATCTCTCTCAATCTGCCTATCCTAAATTTATATTTTTTCCATAATTTTTTCACCTCTCAGATATATTTTTTTATATCTGCAGTATAACCATGTTTAGCTTTGTGCACCATTAATTCCCCTTTCTTGTGTTCAGTAGTCACAAATCCTCATATTGACGCACCTCTAGTTACTGAAGTGAAATCTTTACTTTATATTGCTCTATTAATCTAATTTCCTCTTTCTGTCAAAATCTGACCACATACCTTTTCATTTGCTCTGGATCTGTATCAGCACAGCTGAGGATAAAGTGTAGCCTGAAGAAAGTGAAAGCTATGGATAATGTTTTAGATATCTTTAGTATTTCATCTACAGTTGTCTCAAAATACCACACTTGAGATTACACCATATCTATTGTTGAGGTCAGCAGAGAGGTGGGAGATGGCAAAACAAATCAAAAGTGACAGGAAGGAAAAAATTAGGATAATTTCTAAGCATAGAAGCAGATAAAATATCTTCACCATATAGAAAGACACTGGAGGCCTCATATGCGAATAGCATTGTGTAGTTACTATCCATTGGAGTCAATACTTTTGCACCAATTTATATGAACTGAGGATAATTCCACAGTTGCCTTGCCCTATTTTTCCTCTCAGTAAATTTGCAGCTGAATCAGATCTGTGATCTGACTTAGATTACAGAGATCTGTGGTCTTTAAATTTACTGCTTCATGCAGCAATCTTTTCTTTTCCTGCTCTCTTCCTTCTTCTACCTGAAGGCTCTCAACCATATTATTCAGTTCAAATTTTCCTTATTTCATTGATTTGGCAAGATGTCTTCAGTTTTTTTTCCTGAGCCCACATTAGATTGTAGCTAAAAAGCTCAATTATTTTCCATGTCATTAATATCTATTTTTTCCCCCAAATTTTATCCTGTATTTAACCAAGCCATATATTACTAACTCTTCATGTTGTATTATGTACAGCATCTACAACAACATGCATATTTTTTCCATTGGTCTTGCATGCATTATTCTACTACAGCATGTATTTATATGGAAATACATTGGCAATGTTATATATAAAATACAAAAAATTAAACTAAATGGAAATTTCATGGGATAGGGATTAATTTATTTTAAATCAATGATCCCTGAAAGCACAACCTTTATTGGTTTTTCTTTGTGTTAATTGAACTCTGATTCTTCAGTGCAGGGAAAGGCATTTGCTAAAAATAACACAAATATAATCTGTCTGGCGAATCATTGTAGGTCTCTTCATGAAAAATATTGCAGAAAAAATCCAAACCTTGAATGTGTTGGCTAGCTTTGAGTAGGCACAGCATCTTCCTGTTTTTCTGTATTACTGTTTTCTATTAGGAGAGTTTAAAACTCACAGTGTTACAGCTTGAAAAAAAGTCAGAATCTGGCATATGGCTGGTTAAATGTATCCAGCTTAGTGAGCTGGGAAGAAATGAATGGAACATATGAGCAATAAAAGTCACCTGGTCACATTAAGATTATTGCTTTTCTACAAGGATGCATATCACATGATTGAAACAGTTTAAATGTTATTTAAACAGTATGTTGGGATGAATCTTGTCAGTTATTGTGGCTGGTGGTAAAAAAATTAATAATGTCCACATCTGCACATCCCATAACACCTCTTGCCTTTCTCTCCTCCCCACCCTATTGGTCCCAATAAGAGGCTTTTCTTTCAATACTGCAATAAATTTCTCAAACTCTTTTTGTTTTTATTTTTTTTTAAGAAGAAAGGAAGAAATAAAATGCAGATATATTTTAAAAATATAACTGCTGACATGAATTTCACATATTACTCACCAATAAAGACTTTGCCTGGGTGGTATGCTCAAATTTATTTTTAATGAGCAGATCTCAGGCAGAAAAGGAAGGTGGATGAAGCTTAAAGTCTGTTCTCTCATTGTCTAATTTAATGCACCCAAAGAGTCTTCTCAAATAATAATCTTTTATAGCTTCCACTACAGTTCTTTTTATGATGTCATCTAAGAAAATATTACATCTATGAATATGAATTCGTTTTTTCTTTAAATAAAGGATATGTGTAACCATCAATGTTTAACCTCCTCCAAGTAATAACTCCTCCTTGATAAAATTGTTGACATATAAAAATCATGTATGTGCACCTTTTACTGGTAAATGTTTATACAGTTATCTGACAATATTGCTTTTTAACATGTTGTAATATTAGAAAAATAAAATTCACTTTAGCAAGAAATGTCACTTAGCTAATAAGGCAGATTTATGATAAGATATTCTTTTTATGATGTAATGAGGACAGAGCTTAAAATATTGGCTAAACCAACCTTGCCTAACACTGGTAAAAGACTGCACAAACTGTGGCAAGTTGGATGAAAAACAGTAAAATTTGTACATCTCATGCTGATAACTGTAAGTTAGAATGAAGGAGTTACAAAATATTTTTCAGGACACAACAAAGCTGTCTAGCATTCCTGAAACATATCAGACGTAAAGACCATTGACAGTGCCAAAGAAGGAAAAGGTTTATTAATAGGTTAGCTGTAGATTAAAGGGCTCAATTCCACAGCCTAAACATTCATGTCTAGCACTCCTTTGATGATTTATGGCATCTCAGACAGTCACACAGCGCCAGAAAATATGGCACAGCACCTGTGGGAAACCTACAACCTCCTGGAGCACCCTGCTGAAGCCAAGACCGTCTTATGTAGCTCTAGGCAAATACCTAGGCAACTGAACCCTGCCCAAAGAGTTCATATTCAAACTTCTGTCTCAGATGACTGCCGTTATTCTCTAGCATTTTTTACTTAGGGTCATTGTTTCTTAAGTGTTCCCATCTTTAACTCTCATGTTGTGACCCTGCAAGACTTTGATTAACTGCAGGAGGAATTATATGGATAGAGAAAATAATGTGTGGCTGAATTTGTAAATATGCTCCAAGAGGCCACTATTTGTTGGCACATAATCACAGCTGTGTGTATTAAGAAATTGTCTGCAGAAAGAGAAATAACATATCATAATACTTTCAAATCAGCAATACTTCCCTTTACTAAAGACAAAATGTAGTCAAAGTGTTTCATTAGTCTTCCATTATTTCTTTTGGATTTTGCACTGCTCAAGTGTTTATATCCAGAAGAATATACAGTTTGCAAGATTTTGTGTACACCTCATGTATTCATCAAATGCTGCATTAGAATAAAACTTGCTACATTCGCAGCATTTGCATCATCCAGTAATTTGGAAAAAAAATCAGATTTTTTTTTCTGGAGCTATTTGATTTTAAGAAAACTATTTGTCTGCTTCTTTTCTCTATTATCTTCCACTTTTTTGCTGACCCATTTTACTTTTCTTCAGCACTATCAGACGGTAATGACACTTCTCCACAAAAGATTCTTTTTTAGATAGCAGGAGAAAGCTCCTATGGTATTGGTCCTACTTTCACCATGGGTAATTTTTTCTTATTCAATGAAGCTTTTTCACTAGAATTTCATTTGTCTCATTGTTATTGTAGCATTTCTCTTTAGTCTTTAAGGAATTCACCGTTAAGCTTCCCTCATTAGATTGTGCTCTTTTTATCAGGTGTCACTATAAGAATTTAACAATATGATCACAGTCGTATTAAACAAAGCCTGACACCTTCTTTCTCAGGAAGGAGCCCAAACTGGCTGTTCCTCGTGGCCCTTGCCCAGCTCCCAGCATGTTCTCATTCCTCCAACTAGAACACTAGAAATATATTCGGACATTTTTCTATGACTAATAATTTTCCAAGGTTTAATGTGTGTAATGGTCGACCCAAAGATCTCGTTTTGCCTCCCAATTGTCAGGACAAAGACTGGGATAGACCCCCAAAGAACTTTGCCTGGCCTGGCTGAGGGGGGGGATGTTTGCTGCTGTGGTACAGTGCTTTTGGGCATGGCGGTACAACGCATTTACCGCTACAGTACAGCACATATGTGATGTTGATCAGCAACAGGCCTGCTCACAATGGCCCATAAATCCCCCTGCCTTTTGGCCAGATGCCACTCGCTCTGGAAAAAGACTTAAAAATTGTGATTCTTTGAAGGGACTCTTGAGATCTCCCCACAGAAGAAGACACATGTATTGCCTGGGCCATGAGGACCTCCTCTCATCTGTTGGTAGCTACATCCCATCCTCTCTCTCTCTATCCCTACTTTGTTACTTTGGTTTTTTTTAATCTCTTTCTCTCTCTCCCCTCTATCGCATAACTGTGTTGATTAGCACTGAATAAAGTGCTTTGCTGTTTTGTTCAAATTGTAGTCCCTTGCTGTTTGCCTTTTCTGCACCCCGAGGTCGCATGAACCATCATGATTTCTGCCTTATTGTTAAAACGAATCATGACAATGTGTCACATCCTACAAATATAAGATTGGAATCAACATGTGCTTGTCTAAGAGTAAAATTGTTATCTGTTATTAAAGAGAGGAATTTAAAAACTTTAAAAATATTTAGAGGAAATAACCCAAAATAGGCCGAGTAGAGGTCAACAGGTCAACTGTCCTTGACCACATGAAAATTTGATGGAAAAAAAGCCACAAATTAGCCATTTTCTCTGTCTCTATGTTAACAGAATCAGGGACATACATTGTAAAAACAAATATTTAAATCAGTTTTTTGGAAGCCAGGTTTGTAACTAGTAAGCATAAGAAGGCTTGCTAAAGGATTTTTAACAGGTTAGGTATCTCAGAGGAGCCTTCCTAGGAGATGGATAAGATGACATCTTGTAGTTTTTTTCCAAACCTTATTTGAGCTCACATATACCCAGGTTAAATATCAATTGTCATAAGATTCAGCACTGGCCAAGATTTGGTCCGTTAGTCCTTCAGCCTCCCTCACATTAACAGAATATTTCAGGCAGAGGGAGATTGGTATGTCACAGAGTACTTAACACCAGCAAGTGTGAAGCATGTAATGTCTTGTACCTACTTTTAAAGAATCTTAAAAAATGAACCCCTGCTCTTAACCCTGGAGCAGCTTTTTCAGCTGGGAATGAATGGGATCACCGGTGGCTGAACCCTGCTCTTACCTTTTGAGCTCCAGACTCTGGTCTGACAACTCAGAACATCTGGTCTCATAACTTATGAACATCTTTCAGAATTGCACAGTGTCCTCAATTCCATTTGAGTAACTTCCACAAGTTCAGAACACCTACAATACAGCTATATGCTGTAAGCCTGTGCCTCCTCTTTACAATTTAGAATTACGGTTTTGCACCGAGTTGCCCCACAAGATTCTCACCAGGTCCAAAGATTGACAGGTGGTCTAGAGCTTGATACTTTCACAGTTTTAACTACCTCCATATTGTCCACACTGTCTTATAAAACCTTTAATGAAACTTGGCCAATTCTATTATTTCCTCTATTATAAAAGCAAGTAATACAGTTATGAATGCCTGACAGTTCTTCTTTTTCTCAAAAAAATATGTACACAGTAAGTACAGGTCCCTTTAGACTGCCAGCAATAGCATAAAGCTTTTTGTTCCTTCATCTGAGGAATATTTAGCTGTTATTTTAAACCAGCATATTATATGATATTCCTCTCTGAAATGTCTGAAAAAATCAATTAAACTTCAGGCTCAGAGTTAGATATTCTATATGGTAGTTTCTACAGTGGAAAAAACATCTTCCTTTCTGCTTTGGCAAGTGGAAAAGATGGTAAATCAATCTCAGATAAACGGTATTCTAACTTGTTTCTCTTACTCTACACATTCCTTAGATCCAAGTGTATTCCTCCCATCCTAGATTAGTTTCTTTCCTAATGCATCTCAGTTCTTGACAGGTTTGTTCTTGGCAAGTTTCCTTTTGGTTTGGAGAAATTTTAATATTTTGTTTTGCTTTTCTTAAATCCAAGCTTCTTTTCGTCTTAGCTTTTTTCTTTTTAGATCCAGGTTATTTTTATTTCATCCATTTTAACTAGCCCTGACAAGTTGTAATTTGTTCTTCTAAATTCTTTGCTTGCTAGTTTGGCTGAGACTTTCATCATCTTGTATTTAATCTTGATGACATTTTCACCATCCAGTAACAATACTTAGTTACTCTCACACTATTTCTAAATCTCTGTTTAACAATTGAGACAGTCTTAAGAGGTGATCTGCTTCAAATTCCACAGATTATGGACTAAGTACACCCCCTTTCCATTAAAGAGCTAGATTTGTCTTCCAAATTTTTGTCCAAATATAAACTGATTCCACACAAAACAATTTTTCCTTAGAATTTACATTATTATAGTACAGAATGCAAATGATGTATAAAAAGGTTATGTCAATTTTTCTGATCATTAAATTGTGTCTTAGCAATTCAATTTATGAGCATAATATTATCAAATATTCCTCATATTTTATCTCACAGTAACCCTTTAAATGATTATAATCTTTAACATATCGCAAAACAAGCCAAAGAAAGAGTTCACAGAATTCCCTAAGTAGAGGACAAACTTAGCCCTGTAGCTGGAACCACGTTCATTAAATCAAATTTTAGAAAAATCTCTATCAGATATATGACAACAATTTTTATCAATTGTCAAGTGACAATTAACTATTTTATCACTTTAATTACAAGCACACGAAGAATTTAAGTAGGCTAGAATTAACATTTTAAAATGTAGTACTTTTTATTCACTTGGTAATTTTTTAATTATTGTGGAAAAGGGTCAGAAAGACACTGTGTTAGAAGTTTTTTCTCCCTCATTGTTAAATCTGAAATAAGTCATGATGCTTCTAACAGGCAGCAGTTTCTATCATGTCAGAGTTGATAAATCTTCAGGATACTGCAAATATAGAACAGTAGACAAATACCAGATGTGGGGCCAAAGCAGCTGTACTGCATTAAAAAAAACAGGCTTTTAACAGACTACCAAGTGCTTAATTGTGTATCAAGTGCTTAATTGTGGATTTAATACAAAATGTTCATACATATGATTTCTAGAGAAATTAAGTGCTGAATATTGCTTAGTTTTCATGAGAAATTTAAGAAAGTTCTGACTATCAATCTGTCTTGATTCTACTTAAGTTACAAAATCATTTCACCTCAATACAGAAGGTTGTTTTTAATGGGAATTACACCCGGACTGTCATATTATCCAAACAGATTATATCTGCTTCAATTTGGTTGGAGCACCATGCAATGAAATGCTATCCTGTTTTCCTTTTCACACTGGTTTTAGTTATCACACTGATAAAATAATTCACCACGTTAAATTCAGTGGGACAAACTTTCAAAACGAATACACTCTTGTAAAACCCAAGAATTTTTCAAAAATACATCTCAAATTCATGTACCTTGATTCTGTTCAAGCACTAAGTACTTAAATACTTCAAATAAGTTTCTCAGGCATAACCATTTGAAGAAAGCATTTGCTGTCATCACCATTGCACTATGACATCCTATTTTAAAGTTTTTATATGTTTATTGAAACAGATTTAACTTGCATTCAAAATGCATTTTCTGTTCTTCAATGTGGTGAATGTTGTCTTCCTCTGTGTCCAAAACAGAACAGGGAGAGCTTGAGAAAGAGCCTCTTGTGAATAAACGAGGCCCTTAAAATGTCAATTTAGGGCTCACAGGAATGCAAACTGATGATGCTTTATGGCACAACCAATGAACAGTTGCTGCTTCAACCTTTCATTTCAGACTAATGCTTTTTTTACAGCAATCAAGAGAAAGATGAAAATGTTCTGCTTTCTTTTCTCATTGTATGGCATCTTTCTCAGTGTAGGGGACTCGGGACAATTTTGGTCGTAATCAATCAGTACAATTGCTGGCTTGAGAGGGTGAATAAGGCCTTTAAAAGAGATGAAAAGTAGAAGATTGATTTTTGGAGTGATGGAAAAAGCTGTATTGCAGCAATTCACCACCAGACCATGCTAAAGGATGCACTATTGGCACACATACTTACAACATCCTTTGAATTACAGGGAATTGCAAAATACCAGAATGACTCCAACTTCACAACTACTCAAACATTTTTTTGTGTTCTTTTTAAAGGTATATGTACATGTGTCTGTGTGGGGCGGCAGTGTGGGGAGAGGGCTAACAAGGAGTTGTTAAATTAAAATTATTAATGCATCTGATTTAATGTCTTCATTAGATTGGTGGATGGCAGGGGAGGAGACACCTTTTCCATAGTCTAAATTAGACTGCATAACTTTAGTGGGATTATGTACATTTTAAGTATGGTGAATTAATAGATTCAGATTATAGAATATGCCAGCTATATGTCAACTTCTCTAAAAATTACAACTGATTCAAAAACAATTTCTGAGACAATTGAATCCTATATGGAAGCACAGTTTTTTTTCCACTATGCTTTTAGCAAAGCAAAATATTGGGTTTTGTTTTAAGCTCAAATCAAGGCTGGCATAATAACACCATACTGCTATGTAGCATTTACCATTTTTTCAATGAAATGCTTTAAAAATGTTCACTGGTTTTTGGTAAAAATAAAAGATCTGGCTAATACCTACAATTCCTACAAAATTTTACAGAAATAAAAAAAAAAATCATGGTTAGTTGTAGAGAGCATCAGAATATGCCTTTGCATGATAAGGTACTGCCAGATGAAACACATTGTCTAGTAGGGAATGTCTCAGAATCACCAGAAGAAATTGGAAAGACTATTCCCACCTTGAGGTTTTACTACTAAATATCACATAATATTTTAAACTAACTGCAAATGCACATAATAACTCTGTTCAATGGTCAAACTCACAAAAAAAGAACTGGGTTCTGAATGGCCTGAAAACTAATTAAAAAGAGATGTCTGTACAGTAGAGGAGATAGAGGATGCTTTTATCCTCTTGTGGATTTACTGGGAAAATGCTTTCTCATCCAGATAGAGTTAAGAAGCTAAGTGAAAATGTGAAGCTAAGGTATCCAGGTTGTTTTATTAAACTTTACTCTAAAATCATAGGCAATAAAAAATTTAGGGACAAGTTTTCTACTCCCTGTTCCATAGCATCTTGGAAAGGTAAAACCATTTCTGATAGCATGAGAATAGCAGCTCCTGTAGATAGTCTGTTCAGAGAAGACACCAAAACTCTAGGGGTATCTAGAGTAATGTTTGACAAATCTGTCCCCAGATCAATATAATTCTTGAAATTTTTGTTCTTGGTTCAGTTATATCAGATTAAATATGCTGATATTTTTAAATTAAATTTAACTTTTACAGATAAGAAAAAAAAATCCCTTTGTGATGATGCAGCAAAATAAGAGAGGGATTTAAGAAAGGCAGTGTTGCAACTCACCTTTAATCTCTAAACTGAAATTCCTGCTCACATCTTAGCGTATGAAAGATGTAGTGGATTATTTTGAATCTAACATTCATAAGATTCAGTTTAACTGATGCTGCCCTGAGCATGTAGGTCCCTTCTGCCATGACTGAAAGAGTAAGGTGGCTTTAGAAGTTTGCATAAGGTTGGTCATGGGTGCTGTCTATACTGGCATATAAAAAACAAAGGTAAGAAATGTTAAAAAGTGTTTCCTCCTTCCTGCAGCACAATAATTTATAGAAAAGAGAGTTACAATTCGAATGCCTTAAAAATGAGAAAACGTTTGCTCTGAAGTATGACAGGAACATTAAATTTGTGGGAAGCTAATTAATATCAGACATAGCATTAATCCACCACAGTTTTTTGGACACCATAAGAAAATGCTATGACTACTCCACATTTCACCCTGAGTCCACATCTCTCATTTAAGGCCACTTACACATTAGTGTTTGGAACCAACCCCAACCAGTCCAGATTCAATTTACTTTACCAGTACCATGCAATTTTGAAATCTTTTAAATCCAACATCTGGATTATTCCACCAAGAAAATTAAAGTGATGAGTTCCAGAGTATTATTTATTGTGGTAGGACACTATATTTTTTGGCCCAAATATTTTAAAATATGAAGTTTGAAGAGTAAACATCCTGTTGTACTTGGAATCAAATATTACTAAAAAGAGAAAATGATCATAGTTTGATTTGATTTGCTGATGACATTGAACTTTCACCCAGTCACATTTGGTGGTGATTTGGCATTTAAACAGTGGTTTTACTGGCTTCATCTGAGTGAAGGACTTGTTGCTAGATTTACAGTTGAACTTGATGATGTTAAAGGTCTTTTTCAAACTAAATTATTCTATGATTCAAGGTTCTTTGATTAAGTGAAAATAGTGATGCTTTCATATTTTCCCCGGAAGCAAGCAGATTTATTTAACCTGACAAAAATTCATAGGTGCTAGGAAAAGACAACACAGAAGAAAACCAGGATCATGGCAAGCATATGAGGAAATCAACTTGTTCCAACTTTAACATAAAACATTCACAATCAAAATTGTGATTGACTTTTTCAGCAACTTCCAGTAAATATAAAAATAAAACCATGTGAGGTAGGTTTAACTGAAGTAAAGTTATTGCAGAAAGCATTGCACTTTCTCTGAGCTGCACTATGAAGAGAGTTTTCTTCTGAGAGTTTCATATGGCTCCTGCCAACACTACAGCTGAATATTTTGAACAGCAATCAAAATACATCAGATTTGAATAAATGGGAATAGAAAGTGTTGGAAATCAATGCACTGGGTGGAAGGGTCCAGTGTAGAAATACAGTCCTGACAAGAGGATTTTTGACAAATTTTATATAGCCCCCACTGCAGAACAGTGACACAAACCCTGCAATGTTGTGACAGCAGCAAAACATGTGGTGATTGTTATTAAAGTGATTAAGATTTTCAAAGAGTCTAGCAAGACACAGATTTATTCAGTAACCCTCATTCAGGATAATATATGTTGGTGAAATACTTTTTCAAATGTTAATGGAAGCATTGCTTCTGAATAATACCAAATTAATAATATTTAAAACACCTGACCTTGGAGAAGGGGAGAAAGGTTTATGTTTCTTATAATTTATCATGCAGAAAACATACAGCGAGGTTCAGGAATGCAGTATTTTTTGTCACTGAGCTCAATATGAAGAAAATAATAACATTTTAACTGTTGTAAATTAGAAGTTATTATACAACTTAGTTGCCTGGATTCATGGATGACTGAGTTTCATGATGTGGGTGGTTCTACGCTATGCAAAAAATAAATCCAGGGAAATCATCAAGATTTTTTTAAATTTAAATTAACTGAACATTTGTCTCACAATTCCTAATTTTCCAATTCAGTGAACTTAATAACCTAATCTTTCCAATAGAAGCAGGAATCTGTACATAGTATCTCTGGCTGAACATATGACTAACCATGCCATTTCACTGCCCAGTTTTAGGTCTTTTGGTAAGATCATCATACTGGAAGTAGTCTTGAAATTTTCAATGGCCTCAATATTTCTAAGGATGACTGAGCTAGAATAAACTAATCTGCAGGCCTTCAGTAAAATGGTGAAAATTGATGTCTAAATTTAAACAAAGAAGCTTTTAGGATTTCACTCAGCAATTGCACCTAAAAAGGAATCTATCCTTAAATTGCCATCTAGTATCTGTCCAGAGAAAGTAGTAAATATAGGGCATCATGTGTTTGACCAAAATAAAATACTGCAAAGGAAAACAGAATTAACTTGTCTTAATGATAAATACGTTTGTAAAAGTTCAATTCATAATGCAGGAATATTTTCTTGCAATCCAGGTTTATAGATAATGAAAATAATGTCTTAAGCATTTGAAAATAAATCACACGTATTGAAATGTCATTATCACAGGTTATTAGACACTGAGATTGCTCCATTCCACCAGAAAAAAATCGCCATTGCATTCTAAAGGCTCACATCACTAAAGTCTTGGCAGTGTTTCATAACAATCCAATTTAGAAATATAGCAATTTAAAACAAATACATGTATTTGTCTACAAAGGCACCATTAAAAACCAAAATATCCAACAAGCTGAACAGATAAAGTTCATCTCTTCTAGTAAATGTTAAGTAATTAAAAAATGGATAGTTATGGAAAATTATGCTTTAATAACAAAGTTACTTGTAACAGACTAGTATCAGAACCAGTGCAGCATAAAAAAATACATGCTTCTTCCAATCTCCAAGCTTCCCTTTCAGAATTGATTCTACATATCAGTAGGACCTATTCTGTAAAAAA
Organism: Bombycilla garrulus; assembly: GCA_013400315.1. Taxonomy (NCBI): domain Eukaryota; kingdom Metazoa; phylum Chordata; class Aves; order Passeriformes; family Bombycillidae; genus Bombycilla; species Bombycilla garrulus. The sequence continues at coordinate 606,457 of VXBU01001980.1, forward strand.
CTGGAAGACACAGAGAGTTAGCCTATGCTAAACTATCCTGTCTGTAATTGATCTGTAGAATTTAGACAAAGAAACTAGAAGAACATAAGTGGGATAGGCTCACTTATAACCTGATTTTAGTGAATGAATGAACAAATTCCTTTACACGAGTGGATGTAAGATTCAAAAGATAATTCAACATTTATCTGAAAAATGGAACTGTATTTAAAATGGAGACAAGTTGCAAATTAAAACCCATTCATGATCAAGACGATAATGTTGTTCCCTTAAATTTTAAGTTCTGTTCATTGACAGATTGCAGACCATTAGAGAGACTTATCACTAATATATTCATAATTTTCTACCCAAATTAGCAGTTAATTGCACTCCAGTAAGCCTCAAAATTTGGAATACGAGAAATCTGTGCTCTGATCATGCTAGCAGCAACCCGAGATAAATCAACCAAAAGGAAAGTAAGGATGAAATGTGATTTTCCTTCAAAAATTATAAGCTATTGATGATTGGCTATTTTATTTGGACGTGATTTATAATGCCTTTTTTTAAGCTGTGGCTCATGGCCTGTTGTACAAAACCACACAGGCATTTTCAACAATAAGTGCACTGCAGCAGATTCTTTTCCACAGTATTTGGCCCCTCTTCCCAGAGATAATATATTGGAATCATTCTTCTGCAAGCTGAGTCTGCTTTTCAACTCTAATACCAAAGAGATTTCTTGCTTCTTTGCATTAAGGTGTCATTTCTGCCCATTACACCAATTTGCCAGAATGGACAAGATAGATGGGCCCTTTTGTGTTCAGTAAGTGAATTTATTTTTCCCAGTTTTTACATAGAGCTGTCATTCATATCCATACCTGTTTTCTTAGTGATTAGATTTTACTTTTTTTCCCATATAATTTTCAAAATTTTCTTTTTCACCTGCCACTTATTTCTATTATCAAAGTAAAAATTGATACAAAAGCCTATTTTGTCAGTTTTCTCATCATAGAAAATTTGTCTTACATGACTCTACGTATTTGTCTGGTAACTGCACAGCAAATTTAGCTTCTTTTTTCTTTTTCTCTTTTTTCTTTACTCTCAGTAATGTTGCAAATCTCTATCTTTTCTGATAAACATCACATTTGATCATGATAATTTTCAATAACAATTTCCTAGTCCATCCTGTACTTTCAATATTACTGATCACTAGCTGCCAATTGCTCCTTTTTTTGTCTCCCACCTCATCAAAGATTCTCTCCTTTTTTAAAGGAAGTGTCTCTATTTTCCAAAGAGCACACTTTAACAGATCAGAATGGGACAAAACTGCTTTTGCAACCTGCCTGAACTGCGCGTGTGGAAAAGAGATTGTGGGGCTGCATCAGTGACTTTTACACGAGTGATGGCACAGACTGAGTACAAAGATTTATAACACAAGCCAGAGTGGGTGCCCTTGAGTTATGGTACTTTTATCAAAGGAAAAAAAGTTAAAATATTTAAGTCTCTGGACCTTGTTCCTTGTTTGTCTCCAGTGCCATCTGCTGACACGAACTTCCATTGCAACGCCCGAAGAAAAAGGTTCCTCAGAAGCGAGTTCTGATGAGTTTTGTGCCTGTGGTAGCTGATGTTACCTGAAATTTCTTTTTGAGCTGATTAATTTCGTTTACTTTTAAGGCTCTATGTTCTTTGTTGGAATGTGGAGGTTTTCAGCAGAGCTACTTGTGTGTATTGCCGTCACACATTAGAAATGGAGATATTTAGAAGATTCTGATTCTTAGTGTATTCAAATGAGGAAAAAGAGGAGCTGTGTGAAAATCTTAAAACTACTCTGGACATTGAACAATCAGAACTTAAATTCGCATTAATATGACCAAATTATGTCCTGAAGTTGTTAGACATTGTAGCTGTTGGATCTGCTGGTTTTTAGTTAAGATACTTGTCTCTCTGAAAACCTTTTACACCCAAGATAAAAAAGTGGCTTTTAGTCCCACTGAAGTTGAAGTAGTTATCTTTTTAAGGTGGCAGCTCAAAGGGGAAGAGCATAAAATTCAAATACTGAATTTTCCGGTATTGAAAAATGGACAACACTTACTGAAAAAATAATGCGTCTGGAAAGCATCAGGAAAAAACTAGCAAATATTACTTTTGTTCAAACTCTCAGACATGTCACCAGAATTTTAACACAGATCTGATTTTTATGTGCTTATTTGTGAAATTGGAAATATCTGTGTAAGAGAAATTAGAGTCCTTTTGTGTATTTCTTCCTTTGACCTTCTTCCCACACTGTTGCATCCCCCCACTTTTCCTTTGCTGTCTTGTCACAGAAAAGTAAAGAAACCTTGCCATCTTGTGGTCAATGATAGTTATTAGTCTAACAAAAACACTGACTGCAAATACTATAGGGTCACCATGTGGAGAACTGCAAATTCAGTGACTTAAAGGAAAAAAGCAGAAATTCATGTTAAGTTTAAAGAAAGTGTAATACACTTTTGACAGGTTTTTAGAGACTACAAGAATAAAAATGGCTCAGAGCAAGAAAGACTACAATAGGTGTGATGTACTTTTTTTATTCAGATGACAAGCTCTGTTAACCACAATGAATAGTTTCCTTTACAAATAACAGATGTTTGCCAAGCAATCCTATGATAAAATTCACAAGCTTTCAGCAAAAGTTTAAACTTAGGTGAGCTACAAAAACCTGTTTAGTTTGCTATGGATCAGCAAAATACCTGTTTTCCATTTTGCCTGAAAGTCCAAACATGAAATGTTTAAAAGCTGCAACTTCCAAGGGGAACACAGAAGATACAGGCAGAAAATTTTTCTTCCAGGTGTTTCTCACAAGATATGGCCAAGTTTTAGTGGCCACATCCCTGCCTTAAGCGTGGTCCCCAAGGAGAGAAAATATCCAGATAGTATACACTTGATGAAGCAGATCCTCTCTCTGCCTTTCCACTTATCACAGTGAACAGATGAAAAAGGTCATATCTGTGCTGTGGTGATTTGTGTCAGCTAAAAAAATTGGTCAGAATTATACGTCTAATTTATGCAAGCAGCCAGTCTTATATTCCCCTGGCCACCCACAATAAAGACAGAGACATAAATTCAGCATCACGTGCCTTATACATAGTTCTTTTTTTGCTTGAAGAAATTCAAGTTTTCTCCACTGCTATGATCTTGTAATTTTTTTCTCTGAAGTTTACAACAAATTCAGTAGGGTTTTGCATACAAACCCATGCAGTTATTCTCACTGTTCTGTTAAGACAGAAAAATTCCCAGAACAATTTTGCTATTTTTTTGTGGTCTTCAAATGACAAGCTCTCATCCAAGTCCCTGGAATATTAAAGTTTACTGGTATGGACATGTAACAGAGAATTTCTGGATGTTGAAGATCCCTTAACAATCCATTGAGGGTTCTGAAAATTAAACCCACTTTTTTTTATCTTGCATCAAACACTACCATGGAATAGCCCATTTCAATACAATGAAACACTTTTATACCAACACAAGGTAGCTGCAACCAAAGTACCTATAAAAATGGTCCTTGATTCAAGATTTTTTTTAAAATATGCCTTTGTGTTGCCAGATAAGTGATAAGCCTAAACCATCCCAGGATGATTCCAAACACTTGTTCTCTGGATGATTCAGGTTCTGAGCCTGGAAACATTCCCTGATTCAGTTTAATTACCATTAGATGTGGCCAAACATTTTAACCTCCATTTTATAGCAGTGGATTTGGCTCTGAATCCTGAAAGCAAATATTATGCCCAATAATTTCAATAAAGTTTCTGTCTCAACAACAAAACATTTCTACTTGTTCTCTGTTACCTACCTGAAGAAGAGAAAAAATGGCTGAGGGGAATTTCTTGAGGAGCATTGAAGAGAATTCAAGGTCTATTGAATTAGGAAAAGAAACGTATATGTGGCGTGACTTATAAGGTTCTGGGAAGGTTTTTATATTTCCATTACTTCTATTTCTATTATTTCTGTTATGTCTATTTGTATTTCCTATCTGTATTTCTATTTGTAATTCTATTTTCTATTTGTATTTCTATTTCTGTTTCTGTTTCTATTTCTATTTCTCTTTATTTTGCTTTAATTTTTATCACCCTGTAGCTAAAATTAGGATATGAAAGCCTAAACTTGATATGCAACATTTGAGTTCTGCTCAGGGAAGATAGAAAAATAAATTAAAACTCCATATTTGTTAACAATAGCGAAATATATATATATATTTGCTATATATAGATATATAGGAAATTTATATTATTCATGAAATTTCTCTTATCAAAAGCATAGTGTTGAAACTGAAGTATAGGAAATTTGTTTGCAATAAGAGGAAACAATCATTATAATGAAGCAAGTCATAAGCAAGTATGATGAGAGTTACCTTTGAATTGAAGATTTAATATAATGTCCATCCTAATAATTATCTTCTTTGCATGAATATTAAGAGTTAGGTATACTGAACCTAGGCAGCAATATTCAAGCTTCAAAACTTGTCTTAGCTGCTCCACCACTGACATATCTGAAGAATTATTTTGAAAGCTGTGAAGCTTAATTTCTTAAGAAAAAAAAAATGAAGATAGTAAAAACCCTAAGCAGAAATATAAATAAAAGTATATTTGTTCATGACTCCTTTATAGCCATTGATGCATATAAAAAGCAGCCTGAGAGGTTCAGACAGTATCTCCCAGCAATGTCCCCGTGGCCTTGGCTATTGAAAAATAATTTTATCATGGGAAGTATTGAACAATAGGATGGCAGGTTCTGCCAGACTTCTGCATGCCTGGAACAGAGCAGGGTAGGTGGAATTGAAAAGAATTGATTATGCTTCTGAACCCCTCCTCTGCCTTACCTCATTGGGTCCCCCAGGGACTTTATAGAGCATGACATGTACTAATTTTAATATATTCTGTCCCTAGGGAACAGCTTAGTGCCCATTTATTGTGGAAGCTAAAGGATTCACAGCAGTGTGTGCCAGAAGTATGGATCCAAAATCTCTGTTCAAGGCATGTGTTGTAACAGGTTCTTAACCACAGGAAAAGATTAGGTCCCCAAGTTTTCTTCTGAAAAAATCCAGTTGCAATACAGAAATGTCTTCTGACACATTCCATCAGTTTGCTATTTCAATGATTAGGATCATCTTAAAAAAACAAGCAAGCCACGGAACTTACCTAGACCATATACAGACTCACAGCCTAGCCTGAAGATTATATACATGTGCACAATTGCTTTTGATTATATACATGTGCACATTTACTCTTGCCAAGAAATTGAGAAAAATTCTCTATTTCTATTAGTCTCAAGATATTTTAAGATGTTTTTATTCAAAGGCCATTTTCCATAACTAAAAAGCTATGCTGCCACATGAATAACTTACAGCTCTTTAAACAGTCTATGTGCTTTCTGTAAAGTAACCTTATAATACAGTTAAGATACTTGATCACCAGGAGGAAGTCACTTGGGCAATATACAGTGAAGCTATCTAAAATATGATCACCAGAATGACCAACAGGCTTATTCCTCATTCAAGAGTTTCTTCATAGCAACCTTAAGTGCTTTGCTTTTACATGTATCTATGTACACTTCAGGGTTCTTCTGTATCCAGATTTCCAAAACGCTTGTCCGGTCCCTTTCTGAAGGGGTGCAGATGAACATCTATAGAACTTAATTTTATGTACAGGAGTACAAAAAGATAGATCAAACACAGACACTTGTAAACCTCTGTACAAAATAAGTTTGTGGCTGACTGGAGAGCAGAAGTGAATGACAGAAAGAGATTCAGTCATCAGATAGATCTTCATGCTTCCATTCATTCCACTCCCTGTAAACTTTACCTCATTGTGATAACACATAAAAAACCAAAAAGAGCTGAAAAATTTCAGTTCTAGGATACCATCCTTTGGGATTTTGTGGCAGTTGAACTGTGATGCTGAGGCTATTCTCAATTAAATGTCCATTTAATGTCCTTTGAAAGAGGTAAAGCTTCAGAACAGAGGAAAAGTATTGCTTTTTTTATTATGTTTTAAAGAATGGGATCAGCAGTTGACATAGATTCATCGGATGGTTTTGGTAGGTGACCTTAAAGATCACATAGTTCCAACTCCCCTGCCATGGGCAGGGACACCTTCCACTAAAAAAGGTTGCTCAAAGCCTCATCCAAAATGGCCTTGAACACTTCCAGGGATGGGGTGTATCTGTCCCTAATAAGTCTCTTGGGCTATACCCGCAAGCCCTCGGCTTAGAAGGTCGATACAAGGATGAGGAACAAAAAGGACACTCAAATCTTTCTGCTGAATTCTGTTTAATCCAAGTTCATTCCTAGGCAGAGCGTGGGGGAAGGGAAGGGATCAGCTTGCNGGGGAATTGATAGCCTCTCTGGACACCCTGTTCCAGTGCCTCATCACCCTCATAGCATAAAATTTCCTCCTAACATCTAATTTGAATCTACCCTCTTTCAGTTTAAAGTCATTGCATGTGGGCAGACAGTGTCAAAGTTATAAATTCTGCTGATGTGAGGGAAATTAAGTCATCTGCTCTTCCTTTTAGGCAATATCCTACATACATTTTGAGTATCATTGTTAAAGAACCTGTGAAAAGAATTCAAAAGATCCTTAGTGTCCTTAATGGTGTCACTGTGCGTCACCAACCCTGTCACACCGAGAGCAGTGGGGGAAAAAAGAGAATCCCAGATAACAATTACTAGAGAGGGTGGTCAGCAATGCATAAAATTAAATCAATTAAAAAAAAAATTACTTTTCCTCCTCTCCCAGCTTTGTAAATATCATAATTATGAGCTTACACATGACATGACGGGGAATTTGCTACTGAATTCACCCTGTCACATACAACTGCTCTGGAATGTCATCTTTATTTTTGAAAAGAAGTTGTCTGACTCATCTAACTGCAGAGGGCTAGCTAATAATACTCAGTTGACTTTTCAGAGAGCCTGAAACAATGGTTCTGATAGGGGCTAATTGCCTCGATCACCACATTCACAGCTCTCTGAACCTGCTGCTCTACAAGTTAATTATTTTTCAGTGTAAGACAAATACAGAATTGAGTGTGGAGAGAGTTCATTCCACTATGGCCAGATGCCAAACATCTGCTTCACTGCTCTGTTTCATCCTGTTATTTTCTCTGCTCTTGAATTTTATTTTCTCTTTTACTTTTTTGCATTACAACCAAAAAACATGGTTCAAAAAAGAGTGAGGATAAATATGCATTTTTGAAGGAGAATGTAAGTAGAAAAAGAACTTCAGACTTGGTCCCTACACAGCCCATGAAACAGAGGAGATACAAGAATGGGTCTGGCTGAGATGCTGAGACACCAAAGTTCAGTATAATTGTCTACTTTCATGTCACACAGAGTATAAGGAAAGAACACATGACTTGTGGGTAAAATCATCTGTCCCATAATAGTAAGATTGTTTTTATGTTTTAAAGTGACAAACTATTCCTATTTGGAATTAAAAAAGCAGAATCTACTGCAGAATGCATGACCATCTTTGCCTGTTATACTTGAGTGATGAAGACTTAACACAGAGGATAACTGTTTCCTACCAAAGAACTTAGGTGTCCAACACACCTCAAAAATTATTTGCATAACTAGACAATAACTCAAGAGTTTATTCTTAACCCTGTCTTGTAAAGATCACAGGCTGTATTGAAAGATATGACCTGAAGAGGTGGTGGAGTACCTGAAGCTTGTCCCTGGAGATTTAAAACAAAATATGTAAATTGCTTCAACAATTACAACAAAGTTCTTGATGCAATTTGCCTCATGAATGCCTCATTCTCTCCTGAAAACTCCAGAACAAAAAGTCCCTTTCTGCATGTTGTCCCAGGCTCCCTTTCTGACAAATTGGACTATTGATTGTAATGGGATCTAACTTGGGAATTAATTTATTACAAATTTACTTTTTTAAACTCACTTCCAGATACATTTGTAGTTACAAATCACCCATAGATTCCTTCACAAATCCGGGCTTTCTTATCCCTCGAAGTTTTTGATACAGATACATGAGCAAATGCAGTTGAAGGTGGTATCAGATGGTGGCAGCAAAGCACCTTGCAAGGTTTGGGCTTCAGCGGGTGTGCGCATCCAGCATTCTCACTGCTCACCCTGTGTTTTGATTTCAAGTACCACCTATGCTTAGGAGTAAATATTGCACTGCATTTGTTACAGCAAGAGGAAAAATAGCGAGCACATGGTTTATTGCTTGTTTCTCAGATAAAAAAAACCCTGTTGGTACCGAGTGTAACTCATAACACAGTAAAATAAAACAGAAGGGGAAAAAAGGGTAAATAAAAGCAAACAAAACACACAAGTAAATAAAAGAGTGGGAAAATAAGATCTGCAATCCCCCAGACGGTGAGAAATTTCCTAGGTGCTAGAATAAATTCTAACATTGACTGAGGTAGTAAGTATTATTTTCATAACTAACACTTTTCTCAGTATTGACATAGAAATGATTGCACTGGCAAAGCAGGCAGGTCTCTTTTTTGTGCACTCGCTAGGGCTCAGCTGCAAGTCAAGAATCAAATCTGAATCTAGAACCTGTAGGGCATAGAAGATTTTCATTTCTTGTAGGTGAGATTTCATAGTTTAAGAGGCTGAAGATGGATGGCCCTGTTCAGTACTGTTGCTCTGCATTATGCTACAGCTCCACAACTGTAGGCAAATAATTAACAGCAAGGTCAGATTTTGCCTAGAAGAGACTTGAAAATGGATTCAGAAGAAAAGCAAAGCAAAGGAAAATAGTATTAAATTATAGTAAAAAATAGAGATAAGAAGAAAAGTATTTAAAAATAAAAGAAAATTAAACAAAAAGGTGTGTGGGGGGGGGATGGAAAACAGCACTGAAAACTGCTAGATGGCCTAAAAGCCAAATACAGTTCATAATATATTGCACTAACATGGACCAAACTAGTTTTTAGTGTTTCTTTCCAGGTGCTATGCAGATAACTGGCTTGCCAGTAGCTGAGATGATTTGAATTTCTATTGGGTGTGAGAGTGGAGTTTAGATCTGAACTTCAGGAAAAAAGCTCTGATTCTGCAAAAGAATTCCCTGTGACTGCACATACATGTTGGCATAAAGTTTTAAGGAGTTCAGGGGGACTGTGTGAGATCCCCATTGGTCATGCAGAAGAAATTGCGTAAAATAGCATATACTAATTAATCAAGACAGTGCTTATATACTTTCCCAATTACACTGTCTGTGCGCCTGCACTCAGAAAATTTCACTATGTTGTCAAAAAAGGATCAAAAGGCCTTGTCACCTCCATGGAGGGAACTCATTGAACCCACCAGGGGTTGCTTGTATCCCTCTGTCTCCTGATTTTTCATACCAAGCACACACATTCTCTCCTTCCTAACTCTCATCCTCTGCATTTTAAGGATGCATGGACAATCTTCACGCACACTTTTGATGAAGGGTCTGTGCCATCTCCTTCCCAAGACCTCTGATGCTCTAATACTACCAGTACCCATTTCTAGGATCACTATTTATCTTGCTTTCCCTTCTCTACCTCATGAATATTTCTGCTGCTCAGTTCCTTCCATAATATTTTCACTACCTCCTCCAGCATACTGTATCTCAGTCTCTGATGGGATTTTAGTGGATTTCTGAAACTCTTTTAGTTTTTTAAAATTTTTTTATTCTCCAGTGGAAAGTGTCATATAAAGGATCATTATAGATGACTTTTCTCAGACTGCTGAGACGATGGCAAGTGTGAATTATCTCGGATATGTAGAAATGCATAAGTTCATTCCTTGGTCTGTGGGCAATGACATCAAAGCAGTGATTTACAACACTCAAAAGATCTGGTGTGACAAATTCAAGACAATTCAAGACAAAAAATAAAATGGTTCCTTGTGGTCTTCTGCCCCGTGCTTCAGATTTCTTTTCCAGATGAGCAAGGTCCCTCTAATGGTAGCTCAGGTCACTTGCATGTACCGTGGGGTTGGTGAGGCATTCAAATATGCATAAATGGCATATAAACAAAGTGATGCATTCAAAAATCACAGACTGACCTTCATGAAACTCTCCCTTATCTGAAAGTCTGCTAGAGCTATTTGAATAGATCCATTCAATTAAATAGAACTAAGTATTATCTCTCTGTGGGTGGCCCACTTTAAACTGTCACCATGCAGTTCCCTCCATGAAAAAGACTGCCTTGAGTTGTGATTCACACACTGTGTTTTCTTTGAGCTCTAAACAGTCTATCCAAAGAAATTTGTTCTCTTTAAGCTCCTGTGGCTTTGATGGCCTCTGCATCATGACTTTAAATATCCAATATGTCAAGAGAAAATATCCTCATCCTCCATTTCCCCACTGCTTCTGCGCCTACACAGGCAGCAGCCATGATCCCTGCAAAGCCACCTCTGATATGCAATGACATCTGGAGTAGCCATCACCTAAGCTTAGTATAAGTCAGCTCTGCTGAAAAATCAATAAACTAGGGAGGAAAAAAAGCTACTCTGGGCACAAATAGTGAGTTTAAAAGCAGAAGAGTAAAATATGTCAGTCTTTCTTTCATCATTATTATACCTAACTGCAAAACAAGCATTTGAAAATCAAGCAAAAAGCATACTCTTCTACCCTCTTTGATTTACCAAAGACCCCAGCAAAACCAACAAATCTTACAAAATAATAGTAGTGCAGGCCATTTAATGGGATTTTATTAAGAACATATTAGGAAGAATTTTAGCTAGCGTGATTTTGCATCCAGACTCAACGAAAATCCATAAACACCAAGGACAATATGCTTTAAACCTTAGTCTTATTATTTCACTAGCTTATCTCCTTTTATTTTGTATGCATTAATAGATTTGTCTGTGCAAGGGATCACTTCTAACTTTTCCTAAATTCTAAATGTAGGATATGCATGTATAGTTCATATAATGAAAAAAAACAAGACTAATAAAATTGTAAGGTAGCTGTGAAGAAATTATAATGACATTAAAACAAAATACGCATCTATTTTTAAATAGAGTTGGCAGAAAATAATTCTGAAGTGTAGTAGAAAGAAACCAGAATTGGACACTGGTAATGCACTCAGTCAGTACCTGGAACAACTCAGACAGAAAAGAACCAAAGCATTTCAGATAGCTACAGTTAAAATACCCCAGATACCCTGGAGAAATCTCAGAACACAGCTATAACTAATGAAGCCCAATGATGCAATTTTACATGGTTCAAAAAAATGTCACATTTGGGGATCTCTGAAGCCTTACACCTGGATGATGCAATGTAACCTATTACCCTATTGACTCTTTCCTGTGCCATGGGGAGGAAGCTTAAAATCTGACAGATACCTAAAAATAGAACTAATCTGAAGTCCCTAAATTAGGCCAAAGCACTTTAGAAATAATTAGGCTAATTATTGTCTAAAACACTATGCAAAACATACAAGTCTTCATGTCACTTAGAACTGTCAACAGAAATTGGTAAAGATTAACAGGGTAACAATTAAATTCCAAGCCAAGAATGACTTGAGAGTCATGAAACTCTCCACAGCATTAGGCAGTGCTGAGAACCTTTGCAGATAGTGACGAATAGGGATAAAAAATATTTGCACGAATCTAGGACAAATTCAAGCTGCCCTCAACAAAAAAGAAAGTCAGGAAGGAAGAGAACAGCATTCCTTTTTTTTCTCTTTGAAAGCTGTCATGCTCTCAGTAAACATAGCTGCTTTTTTTTTTTTTTTTGGAACTGCATGTTCCATCTTCCTCAATCTTAGCATCATTGAGGAGAAAATTCACGCACAGAAAGCCTTTTCCACACAAGAGAGAAAATATTTGTTTTCTATGGGCAAAGACAGACAACTCAGTGGTGTGGCATAATTATCAGCAGCCTATTTTTGAAGATTTGAAGGAAATTACAGATTTTTTTTTTATTTGAGGAGCAGAGTCTGCTATAAGACTGTGACAAAATTTCCACAGCTGCAATGAGGAAAATATGCATAGCTCTGAAGTATTACAGACCAAATGTTGTGAACAATTTCAAGGTCATATGTTCTGAGTGATGCTTAGTGTTTGTGCATGTATAGGAAAGAGCAAGGGAATTCTAAATTGCATTACTCAGGTGGAAAATTGATATAAAATATTTCTGATTTATAAATTTAAAAATTGTTAAGGGTGGTATTATTAAAATTATTACAGCAGTGAGAAACTTGTATGGTGCTTTCTGTCAGGAGACTGAAACACTCAGTACTTCTTTCAAACTTTGCTATTTGCTCTTATGAGAAAAATATCACCTCAAGGTCTGCTTATTTTGTTAACGAAGTCTTAACACTGATTGCTTGAATTTCAAAGGACAAGATTATTTATATATTTAGTTAGCTATTTTTTAAACCTCAGCTTCAGGAGCCCTGTTGTTATAGGCAAGGTAAACTTAAAATGATACTAAGGAAGGTTTGACCTTCAGTGGAAATCCTGAAGATCCTGAAACGGAACACATTACTGTGTGTTGTTTTCAGATCAAAGCAGCAACTTATGATTTCCAGAGTTGTATTAGTGATATTTATGCCTTTGAGACTGGAGGGCTCTTTGTTTTTCTGCCTACTCCCTAAGAGACTACCAAATACAGACTTGGTGGCCATGAGTGGGACATACATGAGACATTATTATCATCAATGAGTGTAAATAATACTCCATGTAATAGCAGCATTCCAAGATTTATATAAAATAATTTTCTGTTATCTACAAAATACGCTGTTAGTTCTATTATACCTGTATAAATTTGGAATGGTTTCTGTAGAGGTGTTCATGATTTTAAACTTCATTCAATCCTGCACAGGCAAATAATGTTCTCTGTTCTCATGAAAATAGCATAAAGCCCAGGGTGGTGCCAGAAATTATTCCTACAAAACATACATATTGCAAACTTGATCTGGTAGAAGATCAATGTGTGAAGAAAGGACATTCCTTCCTCTAACAATGCTCCAAGAAGGACCCTGACCTTTGTTTGGGACAGAAACAATCAGGGTGCAGAAGATAGGAGTTCTTCCTGGAGGAAATGCCTTGGGCAACTCTGAACAACGTACCAAATCTTCTGTGAAGGGCAGATTTAAAACCTTTACTACTTCTTGCTATTAACAGTGGGCTAACTTAAACATTTCCCAGCACAGGATGCCAGCTGCTATAAATCCCTTTGCAATGCACTTTAGTTTGTAGAGGAATGTTAGGTGACCAAATCAGCACTATAGCACCCCATGGGAGCTGAAATTCACATATCACAAACTTTCCCTGTGCCCCTTCTGGCTTCTATGCTATCTTTGTCTGATTCATCCATTTTTTGAAGGTACTTGCCTTCCTGTTTCCCCAAATAAGAAACCAAACACATTAAATATTGCAGAATTTTTGAATGTCAGAGTAATGCAGAGTCAT
>VXBU01001981.1:17894-43332 GCA_013400315.1 Bombycilla garrulus
TCTCCTCCATTCCCAGTTTGCTCCCCTCCATTCCCAGTTTGCTCCCCTCCATTCCCAGTCTGCTCTCCTCCATTCCCAGTCTGTTCCCCTCCATTCCCAGTCTGTTCCCCTCCATTCCCAGTTTGGTCCCCTCAATTCCCAGTCTGCTCCCCTCCATTCCCAGTTTCTGGACTGGGAAAGGATTGCTGTGTGTGATGAGCTGTGAGGAGAATTCACCGACGCTCTGTGTGAAGTTCAGAGCCTCACACCAAGATATCCAGATATCCACTGTTGGATTTTTGTGGACATCTGTTGATATTTATTGGATATTTGTGGACATTCATTGGAAAATGATCAGTTTGGAGCATTGGAAGCAGGATGTGAGGAAAGCAGGATGGTAAAAGCCAACAAGAGGGTTTTGTTTTTTGGGGTTTTTGTGGGATAAATGCCTGTCAGCGCCCAAATCTTTGGGATATTCAGGTTATTCCACGCTGATCCAGGGAATTCTGAGCCCACGGATTGGGTTTTTAGAGCCTTCCCATGGATTTTTATTGTTTTCTATCCAACCCACCCCTGGCATTTATGAGGCACTCTGTATTTCCATGGGGGATTTTTCTCCTCTCCTTGCAGCACTTTAAAGATTGATGCCTGGTAATTAACGGGCTGATAACGAGGCAGGATTAATTGGGAATGCAGATAAAACCCATTAGGGATGGATCTCTCCACGCAGAGTTTCTCCTGTTGCCACACAATGAAATTCCCTTTTTTGTCTCCCCTCACACTCTGTACCCTCGCAGCGGTGGAGAGCGAGCTTTGATGTTCCAGAAGATAAAACTGGGATTAATTCCACGCTGCTCCAGACTGGGGTGTCCTCGTGGAAGAGTTCACTGGGAGCCATGAAATTATTCCAGGGAAAAACACAAAGTTGTCATGGGAAATGGGGAATTTATATCTGAGCGCGCTCCCAGCACCCGGGAATGTTGTTTAAATAAGGGCACGGATAAATCACTGGGATTTTTGAGGATTTGTTTGGGGCTGATTGAACGAATCCTGATTCCATGAGCTCCCTGGATTTCCCCTGTTGGATCACCCCAGGATTTGGTAGAATTCCAGGCTGGTTTGGGTGGGAAGGGATCTTAAATCCCATCCCCAGAGACACCTTCTCCATCCCGGGGTGCTCCAGCCTATTCTGGGGCACTGCCAGGGATCCTGGGGCTGCTCTGGGAATCCCATTCCAGCCAGGAATTCCCAATTCCCAAAATCCCACCCAAATCTCTTCTTTCCCAGTTTGCAGCCATTCCCTGTGTCCTGTCCCTTGTCCCCAGTCCCTCTCAGCTCTCCTGGGATTGCTCCGAGCTCTCCCTGGATCCTTCCCCAAACGTTTTCCTGCATTCCTGGAAATATCCCAGCCTGTTTCCTGGCTGTTACTTATTCCCGTTATCTCCCACGACAATGAATCCCTGACATTTATCCTTTCTCTGCTGGAGCACAAAACAACTCCGCTTCAAAAACCAGGCACGGGAGGGAGGGAATGTGAGCAGGAGGGGGCGGGAAAGGATCCGTGGGTGGTTTGTGCTCTCAGGAGAAGGTAAAATATGGATTGGGCCGAAGGTCAGCGAGGGGGTTTCAGTGACTTCCTGCGTTTAAAATCATATTTTTTCCGTGCGGGAGAGAAAGTGGATTGACATGATAAAATTCAGGATGATTTGCTGCTGGTGGCTCAGCAAAATGGACGCTCAGACCCTTCCAAAGCTGCTCCTTGAGCACCAAAAATCCCTGGATTTGGCCGGACACGGGGATTGAAGGAGGAGAGGCGGCACAAAAGGCACATCCATGTGGGGAATGCGGGCCCGGGACAAGGGGAGCAGAGCTGGGAGCGAGTTTGTTCCTAAATCTCCTCTCCGTGGAGAGCCCAGAGGGAGGCAGGAGGCAGTGCAAAAAAAGATGGAATTGTGCAAAAAGACAAAAAAAATCAAAGAGAGCTAAAAAATATCCGTTCCTGAGGGCGAGTCTTTTTCCTTAAAACCTGGAGATGTAAAATCCCTACAAATTCCAGGCTCCCTGAGCTGTCATTTCTCTCCCTGGTGCCTCTGCCTTCACCTGCTCTGATCTCCAGCCTCATCTCCCACCTGCTGGGAGCTGAACCGTGGGGAGGTTTGAATTCCAAAGGTTCTGCTCGGCTGAATCTCATCTGTGCTGTCACTCACACCCTTAATTAGCTCCTAATTAAAATGACTCAGAGTTGTCAGGGTCCGGTGCCTTTGCCTGCGCTGGTTCTGAGCTGGAATGCTTCAGTTGAGGGGTGGGGTCGGATTTGGGGATTTTGGGGCTCTTTTCCAGCTTCGATCCCATGAAAATGAAGGATGTGGGATTCATTTTTAACAGTGGGCTCTGTTTGGGGTGCCGGAGTTGGAGTGGCCACTTTTCCTTCTGTTTGGGCAGGAAAGCTGCAATTCCCGGAGCCCAGAGGGGTAAAATGAGGCTCTGGGGTTATCCCAGAAAAACTCAGCCAAGCCCTTCACCCTGCCCGCTGGGAATGGGGTTAGTTAGGCAGGAATAGCCGGAATATTCCAAGATCCAGGCACAAGGAAAAGGATTTGACTGCTTTGAGCCTCAAGTCAATTAAAAGGATTTGTCTTTTTCACCTGCTCTGCTGCATCCTGCAGGAGCTGGAAAACCAGGAGGAATTTAGGCAGGAAAATTGTCTTTTCCTCCTCAAAATTTATCTCCAGAGGGAGATGTCCAAATGTTTCCAACACCGGGAATGAGGAGAGACAAATCTGTCCTGGCTGGGATTGAATTAATTTGGGGTTTGAGCGGCCAAGCTCCTCCGCTCTGCCAAAAAAACCCGAGCTTCCTTCCCTGGGATATCCTGGAGGGAAGAGCTTGACTGCGAAGAGCAGGAATGGTTTTGTTCTCCCCCAGATCCCCCCCAGCCTCTGCTCTGAGCGGGGACATCTCGCTTGCTGCTGTTACATAAAAGATGCTCTGGAATACCGGAGCCGGGAGGGGGTGGAAGAGCCATTCGTTTTCCTCTGGAAAGATGGATGGGAGGTTTTCAGGAGCTGGGGCTGCATCCCGGGATATCGGCAGCAGCTGCAATAACTCCTGGGAGGTGATGAGGGAAGTGACAGCAGGGCTGGGGTTTGGCTTGGGAGGAGGCCAAAAATAAAGGAGAAAATTGGGCTTCAGGCATCAAATCCATCACCGGCAGTGAAGGGAAGGCAGCGCAGCTCGGAGCTGTGCTCCGTGGAAAAGCAGGAGAAATCCAGGCTCCCCAAAAACCAGGAATGAACCCAGGGCTGCAGGGGGATCCTGGGCTGCTCACACCCTTTAAATCCCTGTTTGGAATGTCACGTTCCTATCGAAGCCGGGTCCGACAAATCCCTTTTTTATTTCCACTGTTCTCCCCAAATCCCGGAGCAGCTGGTCCCTGGTTTGGGGTGGAACGAGGGGATGGATTTTCCATCTCCCATCCCTTGGGGTGTCCCTCTCTCCCTCAGCACAGAGCCCAAAAACCTCCCGCTCCTGGAGAACAGAAATGACATTTTTGTTCCCCACCTGGAAAAAGTCAGAGTGGAAAAAATGGAGCTCAAAATATCCCTCAGCAGGTGGCAACGGTTAAAATGAGACAAAACACAAAATAACCACGGAGCTGCTGCTTGTTTTCCTTTCTTTTTAATTTTTTTTTCCCCTTCTTTTTCTTTCCCAGAAGGGGCAAATGATTCATGAGGTAATTTGGGAAGGATGCTTGGAGCCTCGGTGGTGTCAATTTCCCAGGACTGGAAGGATGTGGATCTGCATCCACCCCCTCAGTGGGGAGCCAGCAGCTCTTATTCTGGGATTTTTGATTTTAACGAGCCCATGGAAATCAGCCCAGAGCCGGAATCATGATATTCCCAGAAGATTTTCCCTCTAAATCCTGCTCAGAAGCTGGAAAAACCTGGGTGGAGGTGTCTGCTCAGGGAATTCCTCTCACAGCTTGGGAATAGGGTGGCGAAGAAGCAGTGGGAGCTGTTGGATATTGATAATTAAATTCATTCATTAAATTAAATGTGAATTTTTCGTGGTCAGTGTCCTTTTCCCAATATTCCTGCCGGCAGTTTCCCTCTGGGATTTGTTTTCCCCTCTCCTCGAGGAGCCCCTGGAAGCAGGTGAGGGAATGAGATTCCTCCCCTCCCAACAAAAACTCCCGGGATGGAGGAAAAGTGTTGGAAATTGAGTTGCTCTGCGTGAATTAATCTCAAAATTTGGGCTCTGCCTGGTGTCCTTTGGATTTGAGGCTGAATTTTGTGGGCCAGCAGAATCCCGATGGATTTTTCCTGCAGGAGTTCCAGGAATGTTCGGCACAGGATGGGATTGTTGGGATCCCTGTGCAGGGCCAGCAGTTGGAAAATGATCCTGTGGGATCCTTCCAGCTGAGGGTATTCCATGATTTCAAAATTTGGGATGAATTCTTTAGGGTTTCTCCAGAACCCTGGAATTAAAGTCTATAAGGAAGTCGTTATTGGTGAGAAATTGTTGTTTTATCCTCCTGGTATCGCACAAAACCTGAATTATTACAGAAACGGGGAATAATTTGCCTTAATTAAATCTTCCTTGGTGTCTGCTGGGCCTTCTTCAGCTGGAAATTCCCAGGGATAAAAGGACCATGGAAACAAAGGGTTGTTCCCTGCTTTCCCGAGGGCAGCTTCCTCTGCAAAAAAAACCCTGGAGGGAGTGGGAATTCTGCAATTCCCTCTGCCTGCTCCTGCAGCTTCCCAGGAATTCTTGTGGCGCTTTTTGGGTGCAACAAAGCAGGATTTGAATCCAAGGAGCAAGAAACAGCTGTAGGATCAGCTCGCTGGGACGGCACGGTGGAGCTGCCTTGGGAATTCTGGCTGGGATGGGGTTTTTATCAGGATTTTTATTTGATGCAGAAAGGTGAGGCAGGAATGTCCCTGCTGGGAAATCCCTGCTGGGAAATCCCACCTGGATGTGGGTCTGGCCAAGCAGCATTTGATGGGATTGGGGCTGCAGGGAGCAGAGAAACGCCCTGGAAAATTCCAGGAGCGAGGTGATGGATCCTGTGCTCCAAGCACACTCCAGCTGCATTTATTCCCATTTTTCACTTCCATCATCTCCAGTGACAGGAAGTTTCCCGAGTTAATTGGATTCCGTTTTTGGGTATTTTTCCCCAGGAAAAAAAAAAAAAAAAAAAAAAATAAAAAGGCGATTGATCTCCCCCCGTTGCCCTGAAGATGCGAAGCGCTGAAATGAATCCGAGGTGGAATTTATTTTATGACAAAACAGCAGATGAAAAACAAATACCAGGAATAAGCCATGAATTTTTCATTGGGAGTGGGAGAGCGGTGGAATATTCCAGATAATCCCCTGGAGCAGCTCAGTGCGGGGGTGGGTGTGAGGCCTGGAACATTCCCGATTTTAGGGATTGGTGCTGATTCCCAGGAGGGCTGGGAGCTCCTGCAGGGTCCTCAGCAAAGTGGGGGTGAGCCCCAACCCTCAGAATTCCACATTTCAATCCAGATTGTTGTGCTAAAGCCAGGCTGGATGGGGCTTGGAGCAGCCTGGGATCGTGGGAGGTGTCTCACGGCAGGGGAGGAATTTTGAGTTTTAATGTCCCAACCATTCCATAATTCTGTGATCAATAACTCCCCCGTCCCTCCCTCTAATTCTAAAGAATCCTGAATAAAACACTGGGAATGCTGGTAGGCTTCTGGATCTTTAATTCTGTAATTAAATGTCTGTTTGGCCGAGATAACCGTAATTAATCCAATTAATATTCTGGACTAGAATCTTTTCGGAGATAAGAAAGTTGAAATGTAAGAGAAGGTTTTGACACTGAGGGAGGGGAGGCCCTGGCACAGATTCCCAGAGAAGCTCTGGCTGCTCCTGGATCCTTGCAAGTGTCCAAGGCCAGGCTGGAGCGCTGGGACAGTGGAAGGGGGTGGATTTAATGATCAGAATCATTTCACTCCCATTTTTCCGCTCCTAATCCCAGGGTTTTGTTCCCAGGTGTCTGAGGACACGAGGGAAGGAATGGGGCGTTTTCCCAGAGAAGCTGTTCCAGCTCCACCTGAGCTCTGGGGCTGTTTGTCCTGACCAAACTCGGCCTCCTCTCCCCCTGGAGATCCTGCTGGATCCGATCCCTCTGAATCCCCTGGAAAAATGAAACATTTGTGTTGGAACCCAGGGGTTCCTGTGATGCCTTTGGCCGACCCAAACCCTGCTCAGGAGGCTTTTCAGCCTTGCCAGAGGTGTCAGAGACCCTGCAATGATACTGAAAATGCCTGTGGCTCTGATTCTAATCCATGGAACAGGTTGGCAACTTTGTATGAGGAATTTCACGTCACAAAAACTTAGATAGAGAAATAGTAGTAGTTATAAGTAAAAAGAAGAAAATTTGAGTGTGTGTCCAGGGGGGTTTGAAGCCCTGTACAGGGGGGTTGGAGATCTGTACAGGGGGGTCTGAGGCACAAGATGGAGAATTNCCTTCAGCAGCACGGGCTGCAAACCTGGACTGTTCTGTGCATTCTGGGGTCTCCTGGGGTTGAGGAGATCCCCGCACATTTGGGCTCGGATGCAGCAGGGCTTGCTGGGTTCCCATGGGTGTGGGGGGATTTGGGATCGTCCCGCTGTGGGGCAGCCCCGGCTGCTCCGGGACAACATTCCTGCCTTTCCCTGAGTGTTCAAAGCTGTCCTGGCTGCCAGGGAGCACAGGGAACGTCTCCCGAAGGTGAAGGATGAAGGGAACAGCGGCAGGGAGATGTTGGAAATGTCACAAACGCCGGGAAAGCCAGGAGCAGCTGAAGGCCGGGCAGGCCTCTCCTGCCAGCAGCCAGCCTGGCCCTCAAATCCTCATTTCCAATTCGAGTCCAAAAGGCAGCTCTGCTCCCTCCTGGAATCGTGATCCTGGAATAAACAAATCAATAAATAAAAGCTCCTGGGTTTTTGGGAGTGTCTGAGCCCTCAGCACGTGAATTGTTGGGCTGTGGGTGTGGGGCCTGCAGAGCTGCAGGGCTGAGGGCGATCCCCGCCTCCCTCCCTCCCTTCCTCCCTTCCTCCTTTTCCTGCCATCTGGGAACGTCTCATTCCCAAAAAGCTTCTCCAGCCCTGGCACAGGGTGCAATTCCCACCCCTGGAGGGGTTTCCGAGCTGTGGGAATGTGGCACGGGGGGACACGGGGCAGTGCTGGGAAAGGCTGGGCTCCATCTTGGAGGCCTCTTCCAGCCTTGATGATTTTACATTTGTTCCCATGGATGCCGTGGAATTCCATTCCTTCTCCTGGCTGCCGTCACAGCATGGAATTCCATTCCTTCTCCTGGATGTTTTTAATTCCCTTTTCCCCGTTTTCTTCACTGTGGTTGAGGTTTTTTTCCAGCCCAGGTTTCTCCTGGCTGCCTGGGGAGCCTGGAGCAGCCCTGAGGCAAAGCCGCTTGCTCGAGTTGTAAATATCAAATAATTATTGGGAAATATTCCCCGAGCCAGTGCTGGGTGGTTTGGAAGGACTGAGGAAGTTCTGGCAGGGAGGAAAAATCCCTGAAGGACGTGGGATGGAGATTCTGGTTTTGGAGGTGTCAGAGGAGTCAAACCGGGCTTCAGTTTGGGTTTAAATATGTTTGGCTTCCCATAATTGCCGAAAAATCTGGGAAATGAATGTTCAGCAGAAGCTCAAGGAGGGGTTTTAGTGACATTTCACTGCTGGCTCTGCTCTTTTGTGGGGATTTGTTGGATTTGAAGAGCTCAAGGATCACCTCACCATGTAAACAGGACAGGGTGAACATTCCAGGAGAAGAACGTTTGGGAATGCCATTAAAATGCAAATCCCTCCAGGAAGGGAAAGGTTCTAAGGTGTATGGAGTGATTTGAAATAATTCCATATTTTAGCAAGAAAAAAAGTCAAATTATAATCCAGAAAACAAACTCTGCTTCTGTTTATTCCCTCCTAAAGCAATAAAGCAGTCAAGACAAAAAGCTGCTTTACCACAGCCCCTCCAATCCTGCGTTTTCTGCTCCCAGCTGGAAATTCTGGAGTGCCAGGAATACATCTCCTTCTCCAGGCCTCTCCCAGCAGAGCAATTCCAAAGGAACTGCAGCTCTCACAGCACACTCAGTGCAATCTCGAGTTTTATTTACACATTTTTCTGTATTTCTCAGCAGTGGAAATGCTGAAGTTCCACAATAAATCAAATCCTGGGAGTGCAGTGAGATCTGCCTGTTCTGCTGTTGCTTTTATTCCCAGGCTCCTATTCCAGAGCATGTGGAGAAAAATTCATTTTGAATCCAAGCTGTGCTTGCTCTGCCTCAGCCTCATTTTAGAGAGCTGGGAAGGAAATGTGGATTTATCCAAAATAAATCTCTTTTTGTGCTCTGCTGCTCTCTTGGAAAACGCTCCTGCCTCGACTGTGGGTTTGGTTTTGCTGGGAGTGTGAATTCAGGGCAGGAATTCAGCTCCCAGGTGAGGAAAGAGGAGGGATGGGGAATCTCCAGCCTCAGAGGAGCACCAGAAATTACTCAAGGCTGGGTAAAACACCAGTTCAGGCCATGAGCTGGATTGGAGCCTGGATTTTCCTGGGCCACAAACCCGCAGGGAGAGAGAAAAACGTGGGTTTGGATTTCATGGAGCCCTAGCAGAGCCGGGGTTGGAAAAGATGTTAAGATTACCCCACGATTCCACTATCCCAGGCTGGCCTCGGACACTTCCCGGGATCCAGGAACTTCTCTGGGAGAACATTTGTGCCCTTCCCTGAATGTTTAAGCTGGAAGAATTCCCTCGCTCTGGCTTTTCCCGCTGCTCTGGCTGGAAAACACGGAAAAGTCTGCTGAAGGAGAAGTTTGTGTTCCAAACCCCGCTGCCCTCGAGGCGTCATCTCCTCCTTAGCAGAGACGACTTCAATAAAGCAAATTTTTCTTGTTAAGTTTTCTTGTCATCGCCTCCTCCTTCCTCTGTCTGCCCTTTGTGCCTCGGCTGACAATTTTTGAAGGATTTATTCCCACCTCTGGGAGCGCTGCCAGGGCTGAGCAGCTTTTTGTGGGCAGATGCTTCACCTGTCTGTGTGCTCGGGCAGCTGCTGATCCCGGATTTTCCCTGGATTGTAGAATGAGAGTGGGAGGGAAGACATTTGATGAGTTTTTAAAAGCAGATCCCCATCCTTTCTCCACATGAACCCAAGGGCGGAATGATTCCCATTTTAGTCCTGGTTTAATGCCCTTTCTCCTCATAAAACCAGGCTGGATCTTATCCCTGAAATCTGATTTGTGCCGTGGGCTGGGAGGCAGGAAGAGCATTTTCCAGAGCTGATTGTGTTTTATGAGGCCGTGGAGCTGTGTAACCCTCAGCCCAATAAAGACATGGTGAGAGATGGACACAAATCCCAAATAGGAAGCCCCAGAACCGGGATGCAGTGAAGCAGGAATGGGGGGGAAATGTGGGATTGAAGCACATTCCAACAGCTTTGGGGCTCCACAGCTCCAGGCCCCCCAAATTCAGTGGATTCGGGGTTTTTAGGTCCTATTACACCGTTCCTGCTCGGCGCTGAGCATGGGAAAGGAATTAAGGCTCCTCCCAGAGAAGCCTGGGGGCTGCAGGAGCTGCAGGCGGACGGGAATGTTGGGATTTTGTCAAATTTCCCACCCCTGAGGAAATGGAAGTTGGGAATGTGGGCGGTGTTTGTGAGCAGGGAGTGCAGAGAGCGGGGCCGGGATTTTCCTGGGCCACAAACCCGCAGGGAGAGAGAAAAATGTGGGATTGGATTTCATGGAATCCCAGGAGAGCCGGGGCTGCAAGGGAGGTTAAGGATTGTCCCAACCCACCCCTGCCATGGCAGGGACACCTTTGTGCCAGAATCTTCTTTTCCCAAAAATCTTTTGTCCTGAATCTGGTGCTTTGATGGACAGCTTTAACACCTGGGATTGTTTTTAGGGAAGCATCCACTTCTTCCTGGAGAAATGCATCCAATTTCCTCCTGGAATTTTGGCTTCTGCTGCCCTGAGAATTTTGGTTTTTTCAGTCATGGGATTAAAGCAAAATGAATCCAAAATAGAATTAAAGCTGTTCCCTTTATTCCGACAAATACTGGGATGATTTAAAGGAGAAAAGAAGGATTTTTGGAAAGCTTCTCCTACGGAAAAATGTTGGCCAGATAAACAGGAGCAATTAATGCTTAATGAGGACACCGAGTCCCAACAGTTTAAGTCCAATCTCCCACATTTATTTTTCTAACAAAATGCATCCAGATCAAATAAAAAAAGATCCCAAAATTTATCTGTGCAGGGTTTTTTTGCTCTCCTAAACCGAGTGAACAACTTGCATTTAAATCCAGTGCTTCCATGCATTCTTTTGTTCCTAATTAATTGAAATATTAATTATCCCCCTAATACCTCATTGTTTTTATTATCTAAGCTTTATAGAAGTGGTTGCTGTTATTTTTTGTGCCGTTGGACAAGTGGGAACTGAGGTTCTGAGATAAAATCAGAGATTTCTGGCTGTTCCCAGCAGTTTTTGGTGTTTGGATGTGCAATTCCAGGTTGGATTTGCTGCTTGTTATGACAATTGAAATTAAGCCTTCAAAATAAATTGGCAGGAATTAGATTAGAAATTGGGAAAGTCATCCAAATATTTCTCCAAGTACGATAAGAATTTGGCTTTATTATAAAATGAAATTAGGCTTGAGCTGCAGCACAAAAGCTGAGCTTAAAATAACCCCATTGGTTTTCTCCAGCTGCTTAACTGCTGCTTAGGCCCCAATTATTTCCATTAAAGAAATTGTCATGGAACTGTGGGGGGCTTTAAATAGGAATTTTCCTTGAGGAGAAACTCCAGAAAAATGAGAAAATACTGCTGGGAGAAAAGGGGAATATGTAGGGAGTAAAAAATCAGTGAACAGTGGGAATATTGAGAGTGTGAATGATACATTTTTCCCCGTATCCAACGCTGAGGAACTTCCTAGGTTTACATGGAATAAATTCCAAACAGAAACAAGAGGAGCCAAGGTTAAATCCTGGTTTCTTTCTGGGAATGTTGGAGCTGGGAGCAGCCACTCCTGGAGTTCTTCAGCACTGAACTGACTTTATTGTTGTTCTGTGCTAGTGCAAAGAATTTGTAAAAATACAATTTATTCTGAGGGTGCTGGGGTTGGCTGAAATGTCAGGGAAACAAGGTGGAAGGAGCTGGGAGAGAGAGATTTTATGGAATTTTGGGAAGGAATTGTTCAGCCGTTCCTGAGGGAGGGTGCAGCACCTGCCTGGGGTAGGCCCGGAACCCTCGGCCTGCTTTTTCTGTGGGAGAAGTGAAAAGAATTCAATATAAATTTAACTTTTCCCAAGGCTTCTGTCACTGTGTTTTGTCCTGCTCCAATCCTGGCGTTTGTGTGGAAATAAATCAGTGGGAATTTTGCTCATTCCAGGATTCCTGGTGGTTTTTTTGCTGGTTTTGCAGAGCGTGAGGCCCTGACACTTCAGTGAGACCAGAGGGGTGGCAAAGGCAGCTGCAATTCCCAGGTTTTAATGGAAAAAGTGCAGATTTTTTATCTACTGGGATTAAACTGGGTTTTTTTCCCCTCAGTTTTCCCTCAGATTAGGAGCAAGCAAAAACCTCGGCCTACCTTGGTGGCATTTTTTATTCCTTTTAAAACTCCAGCAATGCCAACAAAACCTTTCCAGGGAATTGCTTGCTTTACCCTGCAGCGTGAAAATTCCTGAACTTGGAGCATTTTTTAAATTATCTTTTATGGGTTTTTTTTCAGTGAGCTGTGCTTGATATTGATTTTATTTGCTGCTTTTTGTTGCAGAGTTGGACTTTTTAAATTCCAAACCTGTCAAGGCACGAATCCATCCTGCAAAAATCAGCTCGGGAGCAGCAGAGGGATAAATCGCACTGGGCAAAAAAGGGTGGAATGATCAAAAAGATGGGAAAAAAAAAAGATGGGAGGCATCAGGTGAGATGAGACTTCACAGGAGAAGGATAAAAGCAATTTAAAGTAACCCCGACTGCTTAAAAATAAAACAAATTTAAGCGATTAGCAATAATTCCAAGAAGAACTGCCTTTCCAAACCCAAACTCTTCAGGCAGCTGAGGAAAGGACAAAATTCCCAGCCCCGAGGGAGATCAGGAGCAGAATTTTCTGGAAAATTTACCAGAATTTTCTGTGGGGTTTTTGGGACAAAAGGAGGTGGGGGGGGGCAGTGTCAATGTTGGGTAATTTGTTTTTTTTTAAATAAAATCAGCCACTGAACAAGAGAAGCAAGGATGTGACAGGAGAGTGGCCTGGAAAAAAGAGCAACCCTGGGGCAATATTGGAAGCAGATGGATTTTTGGTGAGGAACTCCAAGGCAGCAGGGGAGGAAAATCAGCTGGAATCCCTGGGATCTGCTGGGAAACTCCAAAATTCTGTCAAATATTCCCCTTTTTCCGTTTCTTTTCGGCTAAAATCAGGATGCGAGAGCAGGGAAAGCTGCGGGGTATTTGTGTGATGCTGCAGTTACATAAACTCAGGTTCTCTCCCGCTCCAAAATCAATTGTCCTGGGAACCGGCGTTCCATGGGGACACAGGGCAGGGCTGTGTCACAAGGAATCAGGCCACGCCTCGCTGAATTCCCGGCCATCCATTCCCTCAGATCCGTGCCCTCAGATCCATCCCTCAGATCCATCCCTTCCTGATCCATCCCTCACATCCATCCCTTCCTGATCCATCCCTCACATCCATCCCTTCCTGATCCATCCCTCACATCCATCCCTTCCTGATCCATCCCTCACATCCATCCCTTCCTGATCCATCCCTCACATCCATCCCTTCCTGATCCATCCCTCACATCCATCCCTTCCTGATCCATCCCTCACATCCATCCCTTCCTGATCCATCCCTCACATCCATCCCTTCCTGATCCATCCCTCACATCCATCCCTTCCTGATCCATCCCTCACATCCATCCCTTCCTGATCCATCCCTCACATCCATCCCTTCCTGATCCATCCCTCACATCCATCCCTTCCTGATCCATCCCTCACATCCATCCCTTCCTGATCCATCCCTCACATCCATCCCTTCCTGATCCATCCCTCACATCCATCCCTTCCTGATCCATCCCTCACATCCATCCCTTCCTGATCCATCCCTCACATCCATCCCTTCCTGATCCATCCCTCACATCCATCCCTTCCTGATCCATCCCTCACATCCATCCCTTCCTGATCCATCCCTCACATCCATCCCTTCCTGATCCATCCCTCACATCCATCCCTTCCTGATCCATCCCTCACATCCATCCCTTCCTGATCCATCCCTCACATCCATCCCTTCCTGATCCATCCCTCACATCCATCCCTTCCTGATCCATCCCTCACATCCATCCCTTCCTGATCCATCCCTCACATCCATCCCTTCCTGATCCATCCCTCACATCCATCCCTTCCTGATCCATCCCTCACATCCATCCCTTCCTGATCCATCCCTCACATCCATCCCTTCCTGATCCATCCCTCACATCCATCCCTTCCTGATCCATCCCTCACATCCATCCCTTCCTGATCCATCCCTCACATCCATCCCTTCCTGATCCATCCCTCACATCCATCCCTTCCTGATCCATCCCTCACATCCATCCCTTCCTGATCCATCCCTCACATCCATCCCTTCCTGATCCATCCCTCACATCCATCCCTTCCTGATCCATCCCTCACATCCATCCCTTCCTGATCCATCCCTCACATCCATCCCTTCCTGATCCATCCCTCACATCCATCCCTTCCTGATCCATCCCTCACATCCATCCCTTCCTGATCCATCCCTCACATCCATCCCTTCCTGATCCATCCCTCACATCCATCCCTTCCTGATCCATCCCTCACATCCATCCCTTCCTGATCCATCCCTCACATCCATCCCTTCCTGATCCATCCCCTCAGATCCATCCCCTCAGATCCCTTTCATTTTTGATCAGAATTGTTCCAAACCCATAAAATATAATTAAATTTAAATACGCAAATCGAGTGCTAAAAGGTAAATATTCCCTGAGCCGTTATTCCCCGTGTGGCAGGAACGGGATATTTTTAAACCAAAGGAAATATGGTTGGGAAAAGCTCCATATGTTAATGAGAGCTGATTGGTTCCCAACTTAATTAGGGATGGGAGCAGGGGAGCCTGAGTGACATCTGTTACTTCTTTCCCTAACTCTCGATATTTTCCACGGATGCCGTTCCGGGAGAGGCTCATTCCTGAGGAGTTTCTTCCCAAAGAAATGTTTGGATGGCTTAAAAATGAAAACCGGGATTGGCTCTTTTGGGAAATGGAGCCAGCACCGGAATATTTGGGATTTTTGCAGGGTTTATCGTCAGGGTGACCATCCCTGAGCTCGCAGTGGGGCTGGAATTCCCTAAAATTGGAGAGAGCAGCTGGAAGCACTTGGAGCACTTTAAAATTATATTTTTCCCTCTCTCCTGTTCCTTTCCATGAGGATGGCTCAATAAAAAGCTGGAGTGGAGCTGCTCAAATGAGATCCCAGCTGGAAAATTTGGCATTGGAAGGAAAATTTGTCTCATTTTGTCTGCATACATTAAATCCAAGAGTAGCTGGGATGTTTCCATGGAATATTTACGAGTCCGTGTTTACAACTCCGTGCAAAATGAACTTCCCTTTCCTATCTGAGCCTTCCTAATCTGACAAAAATAATTCCAGTTGGGAAAAAAGGGATTTCTAGGAGTGCAGAGCTGGGAATCTGCACCCAAACTTGACAAAATAATTCCAGCTGGGAAAAAACAGATTTCTAGGAGTGCAGAGCTGGGAATCTGCACCCAGAGGTTCGGGGGTTCCCCAAATCCCTGCTTTCTTCCAGGAATCTTTGTTTGGAAGAGAAATTTTTGTGCTGGAGAAAAACCTTGAAGAGAAATCCTTGTTTTTCCCTAAACCATCCCTTCGGAATATTTGATTTGCAGGGAATTTTTGCTGGTTTGTTTTTAGGGAAAGAGGAGCTCTGTGGTTAAAGCCAACCTCCTCCTGTCCAGTGGGATGTGCATTTGGGGGAATAACTTTGGGATTTCAGACCCGGTGTTGAGTTTTTGAGTTTTCCTCCTCTTTTTTTTTTGAGTTTTCCTTCCCTTTGGGGCCTTTTCCTCTCATATTTTGGTGTCCAAGATCCCAGATCACCTGGGATACGGATTTAGCTGCGGGAATTGCGGCAGGAGGGATCTCAGGGATCCCAAGGTCGGTTTCAAGCGGGAATTGTGCTGGGATGCTCCTGGAAATTCCTCTTTGGTGGGAAAGAGGCCTCGGACTCCTGGGATGTCCCAGCCCCGGTGTGACACGTCCCTGTGCCAGGAGTTGGGAAAATATTGGGAAAATTCCTGCATGGAAAAGGAGTGGAATTCCCATTCCTGGAGGGACTGAAAGCCCTGTGGCTGTGGCACTTGGGGACACGGGGCAGTGCTGGCCCGGGCAGATCAAGGATGGGATTTGACAGCATTAGAAATAATTTCCAAGTTTTCAAACTCAGGAAAAAGTGGGAATAAGGGAACAGAGACAGGGCAGGATCTGCTGATTCCCACTGATTTTAGAGCCATTAAAAACTTGTGTTCAAAACCCAGCAGGAGCTGAACCCCAAATGTGAAAATTGCACCTGAGTGGGAAAAATATTCAGTTTTTTTCCCCCCTTTTTGCTGTGGTTTTGTTTATTTGGTTTAATCAGTGGAAGCTCACTCAGGCTCGGGGAAGGGAATCAAGTCCTTCCCATGGTTACAATTGCCAAGGAAACCACTCTGGTGGTATCCAGGGCTGGAATTTCAGTTTTCCAGTTGTGTGGCTCTTGGAGGACAGATTAGAGAAGGAAAACCCCTCCAGTCTTCATGGATTGCTCAAATTCCCCATCATTTTATATCCCTTAACCCCAGAGCTTCTCCATTCCTGATTTTATATCCCTTAACCCCAGAGGTTTTCCATTCCTAATTTTATATCCCTTAATCCCAGAGGTTTTCCATTCCTAATTTTATATCCCTTAATCCCAGAGGTTTTCCATTTCTAATTTTATATCCCTTAATCCCAGAGTTTTTCCATTCCTAATTTTATATCCCTTAATCCCAGTTTCTTCCATCTTGATTTTGTGTCCCTTTATCCTGGAGTTTCTCCCACCCCTCTGGAGCTCCTTGGGGCCGCTGCTTTTCCTCTCTCAAAACGCAGCCAAATTTAGAAATACGGATGGAAAGTGATGGGAAAGCAGGAATTGAGGAATTCTCAGCATCCCAAATGTTTTCCAGCCGTCTCAGGTCTTTCCTCAAAGCATCCTTTATTTAAATGTTTTCTTGGAGTCTTTATTTCGAAGTTGGGCGCCCCAAAGAATTTCCAGAGCTTGAAAGCTTTTCCCAAATCAAGCAGAGGGTGGAAGATAATTGGAATCTATGGAAAAATCAGTGGTTTTTTTTGTGGAAAAGCAGATTTGTGAGCCAGGGAAAATGTTGGGATGTGGTGCAAAACTACAAACAGCAGCTTTCCAGTTGTCCCAGTAAACTTTGGGACGCCTGGCTTTTACCGGATCTCTGTCATTTGTGGCAACCCACAATTCTCCCAAATACATTTCTTGAGGAAATCTTTCAGACCCCAAATTTTGGGAAAACTGCTGGAATACTGCTACGAGCACGTTTTAAAGCCGTGAAGTGAGGGGTGGAATTGGAGAATCGTGGAAAGGTTTGGGCTGGGAAAACCCTCTGAGGTCATGAGAATCCAAAAATTCCCAGCACTTCCAAGGCCATGCCTTGGAATAAAGGAACAGTCCGTGTCCCCAAGTGCCACATCCACACGGATTTCAGGGGATTTCCAGGGAATGGAGCCTCAGGGAATGTTTTTGCTGCTCCTCTGCTCCGTGTCCCTGCTTGGGCAAGCATTCCAGAGGTGGGATTGGAGAGGAGATCCCGGATCTCGGGACCGGGAATTGGATCAGATTTGCTCCTTTGGCATTACCTGCCTGCTGCAAGGCAGGAAAGCAAGAAGGGATTAGGAAAAGGAGCCAGGAAATCCCTGGGAGCTGAATTCCAGCTGGGGCTTCAAGAGAAGCAGGGAATTCCAGCTTGGATGGGAGTTAGAACCGGTGAGGAGGCTCCTGAAGTTAAACCCGAGTTTAGAGTTAACCCTGGCTGCAGGCGTCCCTCTGCTTCCCAAAAACACAGATTTGGGATGGGCTTCCAGGGAATTCCAGGGCTGTTTCCCACCAGATTCCAAAGTGAAGCCCTAATCCAAGGGGCAGCTGCAGCCCTGCTGTTTTTTGGGAACCAATCCCTTCCCCAGGAGGCCGGGCCGGAGCTGGGGGAGCTCCGGGACAGCAGAAATTGGATTTGGAGGCTTTTCCAAACAGCTCCTGTGCCATTCCCGTGTCTGTCCGTGTGCTGTGGATCCGGATCCAGGATTTTTAATGGCCTTTCAGTGGCTTTTGTACGGGAGAAGATAATTCTGGAGAATTATCCCGGGGAAGTTTTCAGCGCTGGAGGCCACGATCTCATCTCCATTCCCTTCCCTTTAAATGAGCCTTTCCTGAGCACACGGATTTTTTTCCGACACAAACACTTCATCCCTGCTTATCAGACAGAAAAGGCCGGAGAAATTACATTACAGCCAGCAAAAAGCATGGATTGGCCCTCAGAGATGGATTTTGGCTATTGTTCATTTTTCTCCTGTCATAAAATCTTCCATCCTTTATTTTCCCTTTATATCCCAGGCAGTTCCTAATCCTCTGCTGAAGCCTGGGTGACAGGAGGTGATTTTCCAGTTTAAAATGAGGCGAAAGTAAAGCCTCCAGCTCTGCAAACCTCCTGCTTTTCCTTTATTTCAATTTATTTTCCTCCGTTTCAAGTGCAAACCTCCCTGTTCTCCTTTTTCCCTTTATTTCAGGTGCAAACCTCACAGGTTTCTTTTCCTTTCTTTTCCTTTCTTTTCCTTTCTTTTCCTTTCTTTTCCTTTCTTTTCCTTTCTTTTCCTTTATTTCAGGTGCAAACGTTTTCCTTTTTTCCCTTTATTTTCCAGCACAAACCTCCTTTTTTCCCTTTCTTTCCCTTTCTTTCAGGTACNGTGCAAACCTTGTTTTCCTTTTTTCCCTTTCTTTCAGGTACAAACCTCCCAGTTTTCCTTTATTATTTTCTTTATAATTTTCCTTTATTATTTTCTTTGTAATTTTCCTTTAATATTTTCCTTTATTGTTTTCTTTACTATTTTCCTTTATGATTTTGCTTTATGATTTTGCTTTATGATTTCCTTTATGTTTTCCTTTATTTTCCATTCTTTTTGGTGCAAAACTCCTGGTTCCCCTTTATTCCCCTTTATTCCCCTGAATTCCCTGGTGCCAACCTCCTGATTTTCCTTTATGGGATGAACTTTAGAGTCTGGAATTCCGTAATTCCATGATCCATTTCCAGCCAAAGATTCCCATACATCGTCCTCATCACCCCAAAATTCTGCAGGTCAAGAACAACATTTGAAGAAAAAAAAAATCCCAATTTTTTTTTTGGGAATGAGGTGGGATTTAAGGTCCTTTCCACCCCAAACCAGCCTGGAATTCCATGATCCCACCACCCCAGCTCCTTGGGAAGGGCAAGCAAAGCCAGGCTTGGGCTCTTCCAGGAGCTGCACATTCCAGGCGTGTGTGGATTGCCAGGATTTGGGTTTTGACAGGAAAACTTCCAGAATAAATGGAGGAGCCTGGTCCTGGCTGGAATTTGGCACCTCCGCTCCCAGCTGATTGTCCCTGGCACCCCTCTCCCGCCCTAAATCCGGGATATGGATCCTGTTGGATGCCTGAGGAGCAGGAGAAATTATTTCTGGCCTTGCCTCAGAGCACGGGGTGGGATCGGTGGCACTTCTCACTTCCCGAGCTGCTGCAGCCTGGCTAAATCCACTTTTTTCAGGCAGTCAGGGAATGAATGTTGGCACAGAGGGAGCCGTTCCCTCCTCGATCCAGCGGGCAGCGAGGCTGGAGCCAAGGAACAGCTCTGGATACCCGGAATGTGCTGCTGCACCGCGGGAATAACGGGAATGGACCCAAACCTATCAAAGTGTGAGGCCTGGTGCCCGGGATCCATTTTGTGCCCATTTGTGGGTGTACAATATTTATTATTTCTATATTTCTATGTATCTAATATGTCCATATCAAAGTGTGAGGCCTCCCCCTCATGACTGGGGATCCATTTTGTGCCCATTTGTGGGTTTGCCTTGGGTGCAGCCCCAAGGGGTTCCTGCACTGTCCAGCCTGGATCCTTGCAATAAATCCCTTTTTATCCTTTTATTCTGTTTCCTCCTCAGCCTTTCCAGGCACCCTTGGCAGCAGTCTGGGATGGAAATGGATTTTCCAGCCCCTTTTCAGCCCTGCTGTGGCTATGGATGAACTCCACTGGCACAGCTCACCAGCAGGGAGGGCTGGGAAAGAACGGTGGAATTGAGGTTTTCTCCCTCATCCCATCTTTGTTTGATCCATGAAAATCCCTGGGCTGAATGCCGGGTTCTGATCGATCCCAGAGCGTGGTGGTGTTGGGTCAGGAGGTGCAGTCATTCCCATCTCCCAAAAAATGGGAACGTCCAGCTGGGAAAGAGCCTCTGGCACCTGGGCTGTGCCAGCTTTGGTGTGCCACCTCCAGGGCTGGGGACAGCTATGGGACAGGAGGGACACTGAGGGGCTGGAGAGTGGCCAGGGATGGGAACAGAGCTGGGAAAGGGCTGGAGAATTCCTGAGGGAGCTGGGAAGGGAATGGAGAATTCCTGAGGGAGCTGGGAAGGGGCTCAGGCTGCAGAAAAGGAGGATCCCGAGGGATCTTTTCCCTCTCTGGAATTCCCTGCCAGGAGGGCACAGCCGGGGGGATTTGGGATTTTATCCCAGGGAACAGGGACAGGAGCACAGGGAACGGCCTCAGGCTGGGCCAGGGGAGCTCAGGGTGGAGATTTGGGACAATTCCCTCATGGAAAGGTTTTCCAGGCCTGGCACAGGTGCCCAGTGTGGAATCCCCATCCCTGGGAATGTTCCCGAAGCTGTGGATGTGGCACAGGGTTAATGGTGCTCGTTCGTGGCTGGTTCAGGGATTTTCCAGCCTAAACAATTCCATGATTTTCTATCAAGTCCCAATCTCCCATGAATTCCCTCCCCTTCTCCCTGTTCCACGGCCCAGAGCTGCTGCTCCAGGTCTGTCCAAGCCTTTAATCCAATTAATGCCACCGCTCCTCCATGGCACAGCGGAGCTCCCTGGAAGCTTTGAGCTCTTCTTATATCAAAATCCATCATTTTTCCCGAAACCCTTACTTTAATTAATGTCTGCATTTTCCTTTTGTGTCCAAGTGATGACCAAAGTCAGGGCTCATTACCTAATTCCTGCTGGACTCCATTTTCCAGTAACATCTTCTTTTTCCCAAGGGAATTAATTTCCCACTTAAAGTTTATCCCGTGGATTTGCTTTGTTCCCGTTGTAATTCCTGTGTCAAATGGGCCTGGGAGAAGATGCCGTTGTTAAAATTCCACCCTGGAGGACTCACGGAATTTTGGCATGAGAAAAACCAGCCCTTAATTCCGACACTTAATTCTGAACACTTCCAAATAATTCCTGCAACAACCCTTAGGCTCCAGAGTTTGGGAATTACAATTCCAGGCTCAGGGGTGGGAGAAATTTGGATGCCAGCGACAGCTCCAAAAATCCGATTTTGGGACAGCAACTGAATACTGGGGATTTTAGAGGGGTTCTCAGCTGAATATTGGGATTTTTAGAGGGAGATCGCAGCAGAATTTTTAGGAATTTTAGAGGGGGAACCCAGCTGAATATTGGGATTTTTAGAGGGATTTGCAGCTGAATATCAGGAATTTTAGAGGGGATCCCAGCTGAACACTGGGATTTTTAGGAGGTGTTCCCAGCTGAATTTTGGGNTTTGCAGATGAATATCAGGAATTTTAGAGGGGATCCCAGCTGAACACTGGGATTTTTAGGAGGTGTTCCCAGCTGAATTTTGGAATATTTGGAGGGTGAACCCAGCTGAATATTGGGAGTTTTAGAGGGGATCTTAGCTGAATATTGGGATTTTTAGGAGGGGATCTTAGCTGAATATTGGGATTTTTATTGGGGATCTTAGCTGAATATTGGGATTTTTAGGAGGGGATCTTAGCTGAATATTGGGATTTTTATTGGGGATCTTAGCTGAATATTGGGATTTTGAGAGGGGGATCCCAGCTGAATTTTGGGATTTTTAGGAGGGGGATCCCAGCTGAATATTGGAATTTTTAAGCGGGATCCCAGCTGAATATTGGGAATTTTAGGAGGTGTTCCCAGCTGAATATTGGGATTTTTAGAGGGGATCCCAGCTGAATATTGGGAATTTTAGGAGGTGTTCCCAGCTGAATATTAGGATTTTTAAGCGGGATCCCAGCTGAATATTGGGAATTTTAGGCAAAATCCTTTCACTCAGAGTTGCCAGTCCCAGTGCTGCAGGATCCAGGCACAGATTCCACCCAGAACAATGAATATTAAGGCAAACCAGGGAGCTGGAGCTGCTCTGTCCCTACAAAGGTTTCACTTTCCAGCTCCAAATGTGCAGATGTTCCTTGCCGGAGCCGAGCTGATGCAAAAATTGATGGGAGTTTGGCCTGAGCGTGGAGTTGGAGTTAACCCCTGCCATTCCTGGCCTGCCTGAGCTGCCGAGGGGCTCCTCGCCCTCATCCTGGAGCCCGTGGTTCTGAAAAAAGGAGGAATCAGAGCAAGGAAAACCACGGAGCCGTCACCCGGAGCGTTCCCGGGGTTATCCAGGAGTTTCAGGAGAGGTTTTGTGGATTTCTGCTGGATATCGACCCCACCGCTGCAGAGGGGCTGAGGCAGCACCTGAGGCACGGCCGGGTTTGTGTCTGAGGGTGCGAGGGGATGGGATCATCCCAAACAGCCCCGGGATTCATGTGGGATCATCCCAAACAGCCCCGGGATCCGTGTGGGATCATCCCAAACAGCCCCATGGATTTGTGTGGGATCATCCCAAACAGCCCCGGGGATCCATGTGGGATCATCCCAAACAGCCCCAGGGATCTGTGTGATCCCAAACAGCCCCAGGGATCCGTGTGGGATTCCTGTGGGATCTATGTGAGATCTGTGTGGGATCTGTGTGGGATTTGTGAGGGATTTTTGTGGGATCTGTGTGGGATCCATGTGGGATTTTTATGGGATACGTGTGGGACC
Source organism: Bombycilla garrulus (assembly GCA_013400315.1). Taxonomy (NCBI): domain Eukaryota; kingdom Metazoa; phylum Chordata; class Aves; order Passeriformes; family Bombycillidae; genus Bombycilla; species Bombycilla garrulus. The sequence continues at coordinate 40,042 of VXBU01001981.1, forward strand.
CGTGTGGGATTTTTGTGGGATCTGTGCGGGATCCATGTGGAATCCATATTGGATCCATGTGGGATTTGTGTGGGATCCGTGTTGGATCCATGGGGGATCTGTGTGGGATCTGTGTGGGATCCATGTGGGATTTTTGTTGAATCCATGTGGGATTCCTGTGGGATCCATGTGGGATTTTGTGTGGGATCCGTGTGGGATTTCTGTGGGATTTTTGTAGGATCCTTGTGGGATCTGTGTGGGATCCATGTGGGATGCATGTGGGATTTTGTGTGGGATCCGTGTGGGATCCATGTGGGATGCATGTGGGATTTTGTGTGGGATCCGTGTGGGATCCATGTGGGATGCATGTGGGATTTTGTGTGGGATCCGTGTGGGATCCATGTGGGATGCATGTGGGATTTTGTGTGGGATCCGTGTGGGATCCATGTGGGATTTTGTGTGGGATCCGTGTGGGATTTTTGTGGGATCCATGTGGCAGAAGGATGCGCAGCCCTTTGGAGCTGGAAGGGTGGAATTCCCGATTGCTCTCCCCTGCATTCCCAGAGAGAAGCACGGGCAGCCCTCAGCCCCAGGGCGGAGCTGGGTGGGTTTATTCCCAGGAAAGGGCTTTTCCCGGGATTTTCCAGCTGGGAGCTGAGCACAGAGCGGTGTGCGGCCTCCAGCTCTGCCCTGGAGCCGCTGGCGCTGAATCCATAAAAATGATGTCATGACTGTGGGGACGGGAATTAGGGATTCGGGAAGCCTGAGGTGACACCAGCGCTGACTCCAACAAAGTCACCCTGGAGCTTTGTACTCCAGCAGAATTCCAAATATTCCCTGAGGGGCCTGCTCTGCTCGGGGCTGCAGGGAATTTTTGGGTGCTGCTCACTCCAAGACAGCCCTAAAAAAAAAATACAAAACATGGATTGATCCCGCAGATTCTTCCTGCAGCTTCCCAGGTGTTTTCCTAAAAAAATGATGGGAGCAGCCGGAAAATCTCTGCTCCCCACGAGGTTCCTGCTCCTCCACCACCCCAAAAATGCGGGATTGGGGTGATCCCAGAGTCTGAGAGGTTCTTCCTCCCCTTCCCCCTCCCTGCCCATGGACAGGTTATAAATATCCCGTTCTGCCAATTCCCAAATCCCTGCGGGACAGAGGGAAAATCCCAAATCCCAAATCCCAAATCCCACGCAGACACCGGATGTGTCAAATGCCCCCACATCTCCCAGCAGGAAAAAAACCCTTTTCCCAAACTTTCCCTGCCTAAAACGAGGGGTATTTTTAGGGATTAGAGCCATGAACACTGGATTAGAGCGGGGCCACCAGGCAGGGAGGGATCTTGGATTGGGGCTGAAAATTCCACGATTTTAGGTCAGGACCGGGAGTTTGCCTCAGCTTGGAATTCCGATCCTGGGAAAAGCTCCCAAGATGTGGCTCCTGGCAAAGGTTCATTAAAATGAGTCCCGCTCTAAGAATTCCCTGTAATTAAGGAAGGATTCCTGATGAATTAACTCCCAGAAAGTGCCCAAGCATTCCAGGATTTGGGAATGCTCGCGTTCTCCACAAAATATCCCAGTTAAACAGCTGGGAATGCTTTGGAACGACTGAAACCTCTCTTTTGTTTCTCCCTCCGTGTCGCCCTAAAATTCCTCTTTTCCCAACGTTCCTCTGGCACTAAGGGGTGAAAAAAAAAGGGGGAATTTTGGGCGGATTTCTGCAGCCGGGATGGCTCGGGAACATTTGTGCCGTGTGATTCCCGAGGCAGGGTGTGCTCGTTCCCGGGAGAACAGGCAGATCTGTTCTTTGTCTTTCCCGAAAGGCGGCTGGAAATGAGGGATCGCTGCCGAGATTCCTGCCGGGCTCAGGGAATTGATTCCACGGGGATGCTCTGCTCTGGCTCAGCCTCTCCCGCCGCCGGCAGCTCCGGCTTTTTCCAGCCCGGCTCTAAATGGATTTCACCTTCTCCATCCCCAATTTCAACTCCCGATAACCTCTCCCAGCAGCGTCCATAAAAAATCGGGAGCTCGGCCATCTCCACCTCCCCCCGGGATAACCCGGGAAGCTCCGAAAAGCTTCCAGCACTGACAAACATGGACAATCGATGTTTCCCAGCAGGAATTCGGGTGTCAGGAGCGCGATTTCCCCGCAGTTTGTCGGAGCCCTTGTGTCCCCGTCCCGCTGTCGGGATTCCCCTCCCGCAGCCGATGTGGGTGCAGGGGATGGGGGTCAGGGATTCATCCAGGGGAGCTGGAGCGGGAGAAACACCTCGGGAAAATCCCGAGGGATTGGACGGAGAAATCCAAATCCCGTGGGAGCGGCGGCTTTTCCCTCCCTGGAATGTGCCCGCGCCAAGTCACCTGTTGGTCGGGCTTTCAGCTGGGAGAATAAAGCCTGGATTTTGTGCATTCCCGGAGCCGAAATTCCCGCTGCGTTCCCGGGATCCAGCCGGGCCGGGCTGGGGGCTTTCCCTGCGTTTTCCCAGCCGCCATCCAGGGGCAGGAACGTGATTCCCGCATTTCCCCCCGCTCGTCCCGCGTTCGGCCAGCGCCGGGGCTGGAAAAGCGCTGGAAAAGGGCTGGGAAATGACTGGGAAAGGGAAGTTTCATCCCGGCTGGATGGGAAATCCCAGCGGGACGGGCCGCGGGGCTCAGGAAAGGTTCATCCCGGTTCTCCCCGCTCCCTCCGCCGCATCCCGGGACTCGCGGAGGGAGGGGGAACGGGGAAGGGGAAAGGGAATAAAAAGGGGAATAAAGAGGGGGAATAAAGGGGAAGGGGAAAAGAAGGGATGGAGGCGGACGGAATAAGCAGCCCAGACCTGTTGCCATCAGAGCACGCTTTACTTCGGCAGCCGCGGGCGGCGGGACCGGGCCGGGCCGGGCCGGGAGGCGGCTCCGGCCGCGCCGAGCATCTCCCGACCTCCGGCACCGCGGGATCCGTTCGCCGGGCGTTTCTGAGGAGGAAAAGCTCCGGGGCGATCCCTCGCGTCCGCGGGAGGGCCGGGGGCTCTCCGCGCTGCGCTCAGTACGGCCCCACCACCACCGCCTCCACCTCCTTGGACGGGCGGCGCTCCTTGGCCAGAAAGTTGATCATGCCCTCGGACTTGATGAGCAGGTTGCAGCCGAGGAAGAAGATGCCGAACACCACGGTGAGGGCCAGCACGCACATGACGGCGATCTGCACCACGCGCATGATGTACAGGCTGCGCTCGTCCCCCGCCGCGCCGCTGCCGTCGGTCACCACGGAGGCGGCGGTGCAGCAGCGCAGCGCCCGCTCCAGCTCCAGCGCCGCTCCCCCGGCACCCGCCAGCAGCCC